>JACRUU010000005.1:13513627-13648627 GCA_030449085.1 Kryptopterus vitreolus | reverse complement strand
GGCAAACACTTTCTGTGTTAAACTAACACCTGCAGTGTATACACAGATTCAGGTTTTTTAATATCTTTATATCACTCTGAGACACGGAGGAAGTTTTGCACTGTGCTTTATAATGGCAGTATCAAGAAAAGAAAAGAATGAACAATAAAAATTAAGAACATCCAAAGCCATCTTTTTAAAACCATAAACTTTATTTTAAAATACTATTAAGAAAGTTTACACAAAGTCAACTGTCTTTCCATGTAAAAATGTATTTGTAGAAAAGTATTATGACAAAATATTAGTATCCGATTTCATACTTTACTGTCATGTAAGAGAAATTCAGTCACAGAATTGGACCCTAGACAAAGACACAGAGTGAAATAACAGTAAACTGCATTAAAACTACTGCATCGAAGTCCACAATAACAATATTAACTTTAAGTAGGATAATGCAACAGGAATGATATAAAAATTAAATATATACTGTTTGGAGGAAATGCTAACATAAGTGATGGAAATGGATCTCCAGGAAGCGATATGCAAAAGAGAAAACGAGTTAGTCGGGTATCTGTGTACATATAAACAGTGAAACAAGGTTTTTGTCTTGTTAAGGAAGGGGATTGTGTAAGGTCAATGATAACGCTAACTGCTATAAAAGTGCTATAAAGGACCCACAGTTTTGTTAAAATACAAAGTTTTATCCTGGCTATCTCACTTATTATTCAATCATTTATTTTTTTATATTCACCCCCAGCTCTCAGACACACACACACACACACACACACACACACACACAGACAAAGAGATTGTCAGAGACGGCCCGTGACTTGATCAGTGTGTGTTGCATGAATGACAGTATGCATGGACTGGGGATCCAGTGTCATGGCTGATACTTTCTCCTCCTCTCTCCTCCTCAAGCAAGCAGTCTTTGGGTTCAGATTTCGCTCTGAGAAAAATGCATTGCACAGATTATTCTATCACAAACATTAAAACAAATTGTTTGAGCTAAAAAAAAAAATCACAGTTGATTTGAAGCTCCACAGACTAAATAATTAGATCTGTTAATTATAACACTATACTTTATAGAAACTATATAGATATACATTTATATGCTACACTTATATAATGTTAATATATTGGGCAACATTAATTTCAGCGTGAAAACTGTTACATTTAAATGCTGTAAATGTAACTTCTATAACTCTATAATAATAGTTCGCACTTTTCCTGGCATGTGTTTGGAAAGATTGGAATTTTTTTGATTGTACAGCATCTGTACTTTATATATAATATAACTAAACATCTATTTTTATATCAAATTTATTTTGTATTAACTGCTACCCAACAATTTCTCTGTAATATCAGATATTGTAATTGTAATAATAATATATATTTTTCAATCATTTTTACATATTTGGACCCTTACCTCGAACCTGTTGCTCTAAGCTAAGGATGACGGCGACAGCCTGATGTAGGATGAGAAGTTTTGTCTGGGGTTTATCGCTCTTCAGATGCAGCTGGCACATGCGGCCCAGCTCTTTGAACGCCTCGTTGATGTCCCTTACACGCAGACGCTCACGAGCATTGTTTGCCAATCTTCTCTCCCTTTCCCTCTCAGCTTTCTGCTCCGGGGACAACTCTTCATCCTCAAGGATATTACTGCATACAAAAACACATGCATCCCACCCACACCCACACACACACACACACACACACACACACACACACACACACACACACACACACACACACACCATATTTTCACTGTTATGTAAAACAGAAAAAAACTGATTTTTCAAATTAGTTATCTTTGTTAATCTGTTAAAATGCCCGTTGTTAAAACACAACTTCCTGATCTGATTCGTTTGTGTTATAAACTTAGAGTTATAACAGTCATTGGTTCTGATATAAGAACATCAAACACAGACCATAACAGAGGCGTGAAAGAGTGAAACTACTCTCATTCTACTATTATACTACTGACAAACAACATGTGAGCTCAGAACCAATTAGTGCTCCATGTACTTCATTCTATCACTTCTATCACGGACATTTCACTGCCACACCAGCAGAGGAGGAGCTTCCAAAATTGTAGGCTGGTTCTCAAACTTCCTGTTCACTTGCACTATAAAGCACATGGCTATTTATGTTTATTGTGATGCATTTCTGATTTCATATTTCTCTCATGTAATATCTGAAACATGACTGAAGTGTAAATGATCTATCTATGTGTTTTAACTATGTCATGCCCTCTGGTTTAGACCGTTTTCTCAGAGCCTCATCATTCATTCATTCATTCATGTTCTGGGTGGATCTGGAGTCCATTCCAGAGATGCTGGGTGTGAACATTGGGTGCGAAGCAATTTACTGTAACAAATCCATCTCCTGGCATGTACATGTGAGATGGGGTGAAATCAGAGAACCCAGATAACCCACATAGCATCACGGAACATTACACAGACAGAAATATGAGCTCCAGGACCAACCTGGGACCCTGGAGGTGTGAGATAACAAGCTGCACCTTAGATGCCCTCTAGTGGCAAAAAGGGATATTTTAAGCGATTGCTTTAAGATAGGGATGCGTCTTTTCACAAGTCTTTCAAGTCTTTTCACATAATAAAATACATATATATGTCAAAAGCTATTTTGTAATAAAATCACATTTAAATCCGGACAATTTTTTTACTATGCAAAGAAGAAAGATTTCATTGAAGACATATACTTGGCCATTGAAGAAAGAAATGTTAAACGCTATATATATATATTATATATATATTATATATATATATAATATATATATATATATATATTTTTTTTTTTTTTTTTTTCAACAATATTAGTTAAAGACCCCTGCTTTAATTGATATAAAACATTATATGCTTTAATATATTGTATTGGAATTCTGGTAAAAAGGTAACCTGGTTCTGTTAGCAGGATCATTGCTGGGGGTTTCAGGCTCTCTGATGTCACTCTCTTCATCAGAGTGTAGACCACTGGATGAAGACTGAGACAGACAACTAGAATGATGAGGGTGAGACAGGTTCCTGGGGTGCGCTCGGTACAGTCTAAAATCTTCCACTTCCGCTGGCTCTGTTTTCACCTTTAGAGAACATGATGACCCGCTGGAGAGCAGCCCTGCTGCCAGTGCTGAGAAAAACAATCATATTGTAACTACTACTGCAGTCTCCTCATGTCAGATAGATTACACTGTTAGGTAGAATTGCAATGCTAGTTTTGTTGTGTTAAAATGTGTTTTATGTAAATATTCAGTTCATAAATGAAGAAATAAGAATCATAAAAAGGGTCAAGAATGCAATAATGGTTTAGTGGGAACCTCTGAAGCAGTCTTCCTGATAGGTCAGATCAGAAGAGGAGGAAGAAGTGGAAGAGTGTGTGCCCAAATGAGCAGCCTCACCTGGGTGTGCTGCAGACACCTGGCAGAAAATCAACAGGAAAAAAAAAAAACAAATATTTTATTGAAATGGATTTAAATGAGCACTCAGTGGCCTGATTCATCCTGGTGCTCTTCTTCTGCTAATCTGCCATCATAGTCAATTTTAGGATACATATTTACATTGCGTCAATATTCAAATCACCTCTAACCCTGTGATGATGCCTACTCCTCATGACATCATCCTGTGGTTGATTTTGTAACTCTACTATTACTAACAATAAAGTAAAGAAAGGGGAAAGGCAAATCCATTTAGAGTTTTACATTTTATTCTTCATGTTGTCTCAGGGAGCATCTTTTTTTTTACTGGAATTAAATGAAATGAAATGTAATTAACCACTAAAATATTACAAAACAATTACATATATTTTATCCACTATTAACCAATAATTTGTAAGTTTTGAATGTTTTTTAAGTATGATGGTTTTACAATAAATTATATTAAATAATTGGAAATAGTATCTGCTGCTCAGTATAACAATTAGTAATTACTATTTCTAACATTGTTTTATTACATTTTATGACATTTCTTTTATTTGTTACACTTTCCTTATATTAGTAATAGTAAAAATGTAATTTAAATATTAGCAAAATAAAAAACATTTCTGAGTTTGAACTTCCTCGTGAATGAACCAAATAAACTTTCAACGGATCATTCCCCCACCAGAGGTCGCTAGTGTGCTCATTTGCCCTGCACTAAGTATCCATCATCACCACCTGTAACTTGTTACCTGTGCCTAATTAACATCAAGGTATTTACATCAACTATTAACATCAAGGTATTTACATTTACATCAACTCCCATGTCCATGAAAACATGTTAATTATAAACAAGGACTTACATCTGTAGGTAATCCGTTTGTCACTAGTCCAGTGATGGGGCAGTTTGATCTCATTGTAATTTGTCCTTGCTGTGTGAGTCCTATTAAATTGCGCATGTCATTGGTCAGGTTAAAATTTGTCCCACCTACTGCATGGTTTCGTAGGACATGAATGACATCTTCTAATCTGTCCAGTTTATCTTCAACCTAAAACGTCCAAAATACACACATATCAAGTTCTTTTCAGATTAATTGGTGGCTAAATATGATTCCAGATTCGCTAGAAATACCCAAGAAAAGTCATTGGTACCAGTGGCTGCATGGAGTTTTCATAACTGGATAGCAATATTGTCTGTCCACCTGATCGAGGCCATTGGTTAGCTCCTGAAAGAAACAGATCAAAGGAAATTCATTAATGACAGCCGAAGCCTCTGTTTTTAATCAACCAGCATACTTTATTACACTACATGACATGTAGATTACACCCATATGTTCCAATCTTCCTCAAAACCCTGGCCATAAACATCTCTGCTTGCCTGTTTTTATAACTCTCTGTGAAGGTTTTCTGTGAGGTTTTGGAATGGCTTTAGGGATTTGTGCTCATTCAGCTACAAGAGCTTTAGTAAGATCAGACGCTGATGTTCCAAGTCTTGCCTGGAAATCAGAATTCCAGTTCATCCCAAAGATGTTCAGTGGGGTCGAGGCCAGAGCTCGCTGCAATATGCTTTCTTATATGTCACTCATAGCAACTTATATTGTCACGATATTTTGTGCGTAGAGATTTTGACCTTGTAGTAAAGGGAAATTATAGTATTACAGAATATACACACATCTTAGAAAATTGTATGTCTCCCAATTTATTGGAAACAGTTTGAGGATATATGTGTGTGATGAGCCGATATTATCATTTGTCCATATAATGTATAAACTATGCAATTTGCATTCAGTTCAGTTAATTGCATTTGTTTGTAGAAATGTTTCACAAAATGTTTATATAAAACGAATTGGAAAAGCAAAAACCTGCTGAAACAGTCGAAGCAACGAGAGGTGAAGATCTCCCCGGTGTGGATGAATTGGATAGAAAATTGCCATTTGTGTGATCAGAAGAATAAATCTGACACAGAAAAGGGGAAAATTAAGAGTTGAACATAAAAGCAATGAAATAAAATCTATCTTTCTTTTTTTTCCTCATTGAATGTGTTATAGCTTAAGAATCCTATTTTCACAAAGTTCAGTTCTTTATCATTATTTCATTGTGATCAAGATTTTATTAGGTTGGGGCGGTTTGCAAAATCCAAGCCCTTCAGTACATTATCCAGATCTTGTTTCTGATGTGAGCTTGATTGATCTTATTCTCTCGTAATAACCTCGTAATGCTTATTGATGAAAATATATCAAATGTACATATTCCCCTATGATCACATAAATGCACTCATGTTAGCTAAATATCATGAATGCTTAAATTTCAGAATGAATGCTTAGAGCATCTTGGCACAACAAACTAGTCATCTAGTAAATATCTACATAAATCCTGATAATTATGACACTAAAGTCTGTGTGCCAGAAAAAAAATCATTACTCGCATACAATATCTTAAACCTCTCAGCAATAAATGACTCATATATTGTATATCATAAGCTTACATATGCTTAAAAAATGGAAGATTCCATCCCAACTCGCATTCTGTTCGTTTATTGTGCTCATGCTATAATTTTAGCTAAACTATGTGAATCCTTACAGAAGCCAGGGCTTTCCCGAGAGTATCTCCGGTGTGTGAGCCTCCAGCAGCGCTCCCCTGACCACCTGAAAAGGAACAATGCATCATGGTTATAACATTATATAATAGAATTAAGTGTATTTCACTCGTATGAGCATGGAGACTCACCCATGGGCCGATCTGTGTAACCGGCGTGTGTAATTTGGGGTGAAGGAAGAAAAACTGAACCACTGCCACTACCTCTGTGAAAAGAGGACATTGGCGGAAGACACTTGCTGACATCCGGATGTGCTGATTTTAGTGGAAGGTTCTAAAGAAAAGAAAAATTATTTAAAGTGTAAGTAAAATAATGTTCTACATAAATTTGACTTTAGAATTAAAATATTAACAATTATGCTTTACATCTTTACATAAACTTTACATCTGCCATGCATTTCTGAGTACTAAATAGGATCAGAATGTCGCTCTACATGACCCAAAGTTTTCAATGACCTTTTTTTGTCAGAATGACATCTGTGCATTTGTTTTTTGTTTAAGGTTAATCTACCATTTATAGTTAACTCTACACTGGTCAAGGGCTTTACACAATTGCATTGCGAAAGTCATGTCTTACCAGACGGTCGTGTGCTGGCAGGTTGCCATTGTCCCCAGACAGTGATTGGCTAGATGATGAGGATCCCAGCATGCCTCCATGACCTGATGGACTGATCCCACTGGCTGAGCTCCAGGGGTCTGTAGAGCTGTTTGTCCCATCTGACAGAAAAATGACAAAATTTATTGAGACAAACAAGTGCAAAGGGTTTTTTGTCCTCAGGTAAATAAAAGCAGAAGGCAGAGAAATAATAGAATGAGTTATTATTAGCATTGTCAGTCATCCAAAACCCATGACGAGATGTAGGCCAATCATATCAGGCGTGTAGGTTTTCTCTGGCTCAGATTAAAAGTAGTGAGCTCTGTTATATTATGCTTGGCTTTAATTGATAGTGTGGGAAAGAAGTTAAACGCTCAATAGAGAGCAGTATTTAATATGTGGGATCCAATTCATCCCACTTTTTCCAACCTAAAAGTTTACAAAAAAATTGGTGGCTTGGCTTTTGGAGTCAGATTTTATTTTGTTCATTTTTTCAATATGGATCAACCAAAAATTACGTCAAAACAGCTGCAACAACAAAAACCTGCATGAGCATGTGTGTGTGTATTAGTGTGTGTCCTTATAAAAACACTAGTGTATACAATATAGAGGCTATCTTATTTCATTCTGCCTCCCAAGGCGTCCTTGAGAGTAAAACACTTTCCGTCAGTCGAGCACACACACACACACACACACACACACACACACACACACACACACACACAGACTAAAGCACGCATACAACATTTTCGAATTAAAATAAAGCAATAACAGCCTCCGCTCGCCTACACAGATGTAAACAACAAGACTGTCTGAAAATTATTAGTCATCATTGTGGGCTAATACAAAAAGTAAGGATATGTTTACCAAAAAAAGGGGTTGTGAAGCTTGTGTTGGGAGGTTTGAACGACGAGTAGGGAGCAGAATCTCTCTTCGGTTCCTCTGCATTTGGAGAGAACGCCTGATGATTAAAGAACATACAAAAATACTGAAATGGAATGAAATGAATGGAAACGGAAAAATAAATGGAATAAATGGCCTGCTTGAAAGGGCAAAAGATATATATATATATATATATATATATATATATATATATATATATATATATATGTTGTGTGTTGTGTGTGTGTGTGTTTCTACTTTTACTACTAGCTTCAAGGTTCGGTATTTCATGGTTCAAACATTGGATTGTCAGATGGATATGATTTCGAGATGATTCAAGATATATGTCATATATGTCACTAACTAATGTATTAAATTGTTAACTGTTTATTTACATTTGTTCTGGTTTAATTCTTGTATTATTTATCTTCTTTTACCATTTATCTTTTTTTTATTTGTTTTTTATTAGATTAATTTACTTTTTTATTTATTAGTTTTATTAGTTTTAATTTATTAGTTTTTTAGTGATTGGTTTTTCCCTTTAAACACCCGTCCACTCACATCTGATCCTGCTTTGCACCTGCCATATGCTTTGACTGCACTTTCCTCTTTTCTCTTCCTCTCTTGGCCAATGATACTGTATCTGAGCATGAGGCCCCCTAACACATCGCCAACCACCTTCCTTACCCACCCGAACTTCACACATGACACTCTCGTTGCCTGGGCAACGGCCTTCTATGATCAAAATCACCCTTGGGGTCACGGAAGATTCTTCTGGTCCCATTCATATAGACATCCGACTAAGAAAACACAGAACTGTTCTGGATTGGCTCACGTCTCCTGAAAAAGCCTGTGGTGATTGGCAGGATCAGATAAGCTTGGGTCTAACCCACGGTGCACAGCATATGGCGCAGGATCGACCCAATGGCCCCCAGTCGCCAGTGGCTGACCAAGTGACCCGTTAATAATCCTAACACCCAATGGCATGACCTCTCTGCTCCCTAGAGGTAAGGACGTAAGCATGATGACAAGAATAGCAGCCTTGCAGGATGGGAGAGGTCTCAGGAAAAAGCTCGAATCCAGGATTCAAAATCTCATCAGATATCAAAGTACTTTGTGAGACAAAGATGAAAGCAGTCGAGCAGTGGGCTCCTATGAGCCATGAAGCTAAGCAAGCATCTGTGGGTGCCAGTGAAAACAGCACGGTAGAAGCCTTTATTTCTGGGGGGGAAAAACGAGCTGGCACTGCACTGGAATGCACTTGAAAACACAAAATAACAATCTCGTGGCATAAAAAGCCTGGATTCAATAAAACGTTTCATCAAAGCTGACTGACTAGCTGGCCTGAAATTTTTGTTCAAACCCAAATCAGCCCCGCACATATGCAACTCATTTTTCCCTTTGCTCTGTGTCATCCATGCCCGTCTGGAGGCACTTACCATGTGTGCAGATCAAAGAAGGGGGCTGTACGCTGTTGTAATGGGGTGGAGAGAATTGGGGGAAAACATCTGCCAGAGTTCAGTCACATACCAACCCGGGCATTTTCACTTTATGCCTCTGTTTCTATTATAGCTGAACTTGCACTTTTAAGACACGTTTGGTTTGTGACTTTTGAAGTCATGTCATCCGAGCAAAGAAGAAGAATATTGACTGAACCAAGTATGGCATGTCACAGGTTTTAAAGTTTGTGCAACAGTTGAGATTAGTGATGTTCATCAGGAACAAGGCTTCTCATTCAAAGCATGTGAAAAGCATTACTGACCTGGTAAACACATTATCTGGTCCAATTTGGCATACCTTACACTTTTGCAATAATCATATATCTCACACACTCACAGACAATGGCCTTCAGTGCAAAATTATACAAAACATCATATAATATGTATGTGTATGTGTGTATGTATATATATATATATATATATATATATATATATATATATATATATATATATGGTGTGTGTGTGTGTGTGTGTGTGTGTGTGTGTGTGTGTGTGTATGTATATATATATATATATATATGTATATGTATATATATATATATATATATATATATATATATATATATATATATATATATATATATATATATATATATATATATATATATATATATATATATATATGACTGGAATAAAAGAATGCAACATGAATGAAATAATACATCAATAATCAGTAAATACTTCATCGAAAGTGACAGACACAATCTTACCACTCACCTCTTTCCCGTTGCTATAGTGATACATAAGTGAGGTTGATGCACAAAACATCACTGCACCTACAAATTCAGCTCAGGTCTATGAAGTGTCCTTATATCAATAAGTGTCCCAGAGCCGTCCTCTCACACACATGCATACAGGTGTACGTTCAGCCTTGTGGTCCTCTCCTCACAGACATCCCAGACTGACTTCCCACACCACTAATGCAAACCAAGAGCTAACCACTCCTAGAACCATGCATGGGGGTGGCTTGTGCAGCTCTGGGAAAAACCATGTTAGGCAGGATGGGGGGTGTGAGCTGAGGGTCCTTTAATTCCAGCTTTACTTTGCATTTGCTTTGGTTGTTGTAGGGGGTAGATATGAGTAGACCTTTTTGATTTTTTTTTTTTTAATGTTTGCTAAAAAACTATTATTGTAAACATGTTGCCATAGACATTTCTCTAGAATACATAATAAATACATATTGATCAACTGTTTATGCATGTGTGAATTTCCAGTTTGCTTTACGTTATACAGTTGCCTTTATTTTTTTGCTCAGAATAGTAGAGAATATCCATCGAGCATCTCAGTTTCCACAGAGACATTAAGTGGTGCTCTGATTCCTCTCCTGACCTAGTTCCTTGGTAGACTATCAACCTAGACGGCGTCAGGTGAACCAGCACATGCTGTGTGTGTAAGCTCAGGGTGGGGGAAGCAGAACTGAGGTTATTTATATACTATACACTTTACACTGTCTGGGTCTTTCCTTTGGTGCTTTTCTTTCAATGTGGTAATACACCAAGACTTAATCCCTGATTTACTGTCTGCTGACCTGTTTCCCGGTGAATTGCTGACCCGAGTAAGTAGGTATCAGATGCTTTGAGACAATGGTAAGTTCTGCAACGGTAACTTCAAAATGCAACACCTTAACAAAATGCAGTTACGCTTCCATAATTATTCATATAAAATCCATATAAATACATTTTGTAGCACGTGACCATATTATGTGTAAGTTTAATTCTAAATCTAAATCTAAATTCTCATTTTTATTTTTTTATTTTAATACATTGTAGTGATTCTTCAAATATTTGTCCCTATCGGAACCTTGCGACACCCCAAAATGAATAGTAAAGACCCCACAGTTATACGGGCTACAGAAAAAATAATAATAATTCTTAAGTTTTCTGATGATTATATATTCTCAGTGGTAGTCATGACCTCCTTAAGTGCTGTTGTTGTTGTTGTTGTTTGATGACCTGCTTTCAATGTCATAGCAATATAATTCTCGCTTTTATTTTAAAATATCTCATATCTGCATTTGAATTATTAGAAATAATATGAATGATATACTGTATATTGAATGAACAAAGGTGGGCAAAATAGCATATCATACACACAATCTGTTTAATGTAAAATACAGTATACGACACCTGAAGTCAAACCATTTTATTCTGTAAAATATATGAGATATTTTATTTAATATGGACCCTCCAGAGCTTTTACCTTTTATGTACATCCAGGGTTTAGTTGAAGTTAATCTTCTTAAGTTTAGATTAAAAGGTTTTAAAATCCTATTGTTGTGGGTGTACATGGTGATAATGGTTTGGAAACACCAATTAGAACTGACCATTCATTATGTGCACAAAGTAATAGTTTGAATTAAAAAACTAATTAACAGAATAAAATGGCACTGCAAAGCAATGTAAATAATGGTTAAAATAACGCCAATCAAATTTTTAGTTATTTCTCTCTCTCTCTCTCTCTCTCTCTCTCTCTCTCTGTATATATAGATATATATATAAATATATATATATATATATATATATATATATATATATATATATATATATATATATATATATATATATATATATATATATATATACACACATTTGAAAAAGGGCTTTCTGTCCCAAAGCCTAACCAATACTAACCAATAAAAAGACATAAAACATTTTTATGTGTATGTGTGTTATAAATGATATTAAAACCCATTTTTGTTCTAGAGAGGCTACATGCTGAAAAAGTAAGATGTCAAGAAAAAAAGCCTGTGCCATGCATTCACATGATTTACTCATAGTATTAATAACAGTCCTGTGATATAACATTTATTTGTACATTATATAGGGATATAGATATACTGGATATAAAAAAGACTTTAACTATTAAACATTTTCATTTAATATTTGCCTTGAGGTCAGGGTTTGGATGCTTTTAAGACTCAATATTATATTATATATAGCCTAAATGCTAGAGCTACTATAAGCTTCAGAGACATCGCACTGAAAAACAAGGCATAGTTTCATAGAGCATCTGGTTGTAGAGGCGTGTAAAAAGCCTGGGATCACATGGGTCAAAACAAAAACAGTTATGCATGTGGGAGGTTTTAACTTTTGTGAAGTCTGTGGGCGTGCAAGCTGTGAGATATGAGGACCACATTCAACATTTTGAATGATGCATTTACAGGATTCATTTATTCATAGCGAACTGAGTGAGCTGGACTGGAAAACAATTCAATGCCCATTTTGTTTTATAAAAGAAAAAAGAAAAAAATCTATGTGTAATTCAGAGTAAAGATACAACACATAATCAGTACAGTAAATTGATGCTGATTGCAGCAGACACTTATATATGTATATATATATATATATATACATAATCAGTACAGTAAATTGATGCTGATTGCAGCAGACACTTATATATATATATATATATATATATAGTATATATATATATATATATATATATATATATATATATATATATATATATATACAGTGGTGTGAAAAACTATTTGCCCCCTTCCTGACTTTTTATTCTTTTGCATGTTTGTCACACAAAATATTAGTCAAAGATAACACAAGTAAACACAAAATGCAGTTTTTAAATGAATGTTTTTATTATTTAGTGAGAAAAAAAAAAAATCCAAACCCACATAGCCCTGTGTGAAAAAGTGATTGCCCCCCCCTTGTTAAAAAATAACTTAACTGTGGTTTATCACACCTGAGTTTTTCTGTAGCCACCCCCAGGCCTGATTACTGCCACACCTGTTTCAATCAAGAAATCACTTAAACAGAAGCTACCTGACACAGAGAAGTAGACCAAAAGCACCTCAAAAGCTAGACATCATGCCAAGATCCAAAGAAATTCAGGAAGAAATGAGAACAAAAGTAATTGAGATCCATCAGTCTGGTAAAGGTTATAAAGCCATTTCTAAAGCTTTGGGACTCCAGCAGAACCACAGTGAGAGCCATTATCCACAAATGGCAAAAACATGGAACAGTGGTGAACCTTCCCAGGAGTGGCCGGCCGCCCAAAATTACCCCAAGAGCGCAGAGACAACTCATCCGAGAGGTCACAAAAGATCCCAGGGCAACATCCAAAGAACTGCAGGCCTCACTTACCTCAATTAAGGTCAGTGTTCACGACTCCACCATAAGAAAGAGACTGGGCAAAAACGGCCTGCATGGCAGAGTTCCAAGACGCAAACCACTATTAAGCAAAAAGAACATTAAGGCTCGTCTTAATTTTGCTAAAAAACATCTCAATGACTGCCAAGACTTTTGGGAAAATATCTTGTGGACTGACGAGACAAAAGTTGAACTTTTTGGAAGGTGCGTGTCCCGTTACATCTGGCGTAAAAGTAACGCACAGCATTTCATAAAAAGAACATCATACCAACAGTAAAATATGGTGGTGGTAGTGTGATGGTCTGGGGTTGTTTTGCTGCTTCAGGACCTTGTTTTGCTGCTTCAGGCTTGCTGTGATAGATGGAAGCATGAATTCTAATGTCTACCAAAAAATCCTGAAGGAGAATGTCCGGCCATCTGTTCGTCAACTCAAGCTAAAGCGATCTTGGGTGCTGCAGCAGGACAATGACCCAAAACACACCAGCAAATCCACCTCTGAATGGCTGAAAAAAAACAAAATGAAGACTTTGGAGTGGCCTAGTCAAAGTCCTGACCTGAATCCCATTGAGATGCTGTGGCATGACCTTAAGAAGGCGGTTCATGCTAGAAAACCCTCAAATAAAGCTGAATTACAACAATTCTGCAAAGATAAGTGGGCCAAAATTCCTCCAGAGCGCTGTAAAAGACTTGTTGCAAGTTATCGCAAACGTTTGATTGCAGTTATTGCTGCTAAGGGTGGCCCAAGCAGTTATTAGGTGCAGGGGCAATTACTTTTTTACTTTTTCACACAGGGCTATGTGGGTTTGGATTTTTTTTTTCTCACTAAATAATAAAAACATTCATTTAAAAACTGCATTTTGTGTTTACTTGAGTTATCTTTGACTAATATTAAAATGTGTTCAATGATCAGAAACATTTTGTGTGACAAACATGCAAAAGAATAAAAAGTCAGGAAGGGGGCAAATAGTTTTTCACACCACTGTACCACTGTATATATATATATATATATATATATAGTGTGTGTGTGTGTGTGTGTGTGTGTGTGTATACTCTAATACAGGGGTCACCAATCTTTTTGAACATGTCCTATAAATTCAGAATAATATATATTATATATATTGGTAGAAATATTTATAAGTTTAAGTTTAAACAATCATATTTTAAGAATGTAGTGTGGCTGCCTCATAGTTCAGTGATCCTGAGGTGCAGTGTGTAGTTCTTAGTCTGGATTATTCTCTTTGTAGTTTCTTTGCTAATCTGCATTAATTTCCTCCAAGTTCTCCAGTTTTCTATTAACTTCTGTATTAAGGTGTAATTATGTGTTAGTATTATGTTGATAAAACCAAAAAATACACTCGCCAATAATAGTTATTGACATTGGAATATAAAAGCATTGCACTGATGTAAGCATGGTAATGTGAGCTGGAGAATGAATTTATCTTTTTGCCACTTCAAGAGAACTTGGAAGCATTCCACACATGCTATTGTGCTTAAATCACAACCGTTATAAAAATTTTAATACGGTAGTTACAAGAGAAGTTCATTGTCAGCAACATGACTCAGGCATGGTATAGAATAACACTGTCCTCATAAAGAGGTTTCATTAGTGCAAACATACTCAACACCTTTAAAGCTTTAACTCATGACATAAGTCATAATACTTTAATGCAGTTTATGCCAAATTTGTTCTGATTGCTTTGCAGATAAAAAACAAATAGATTTCAGAGAAAGAAATGCATGATTAAATACAGATAATAAAAAACACGATCCATGACCACCTTTACACTATAATTCACTATTCAAAGATATCTGGCTACCTTTTCCAAACTGCTGTCATGCAACTTGATGCACACAATTGTCAAGAATGTCATTGTATGCTGTGGCATTACGTTTATATTTACTTCATTGGACCTAAGAGGCTCAAACCTCAAACGCTGGACAAAGCAAATTACATTACATTTACAACATCTGGCAAATGCATTATCCAGAGCAATTGAGAGTTAAGAGCCTTGCTCAAGGGCTCACTAGTGGCAGCTCAGTGGTGTTGGGATCTTCCATTCCAGAGGCCAATGCCGTAACCACTGAGCTACTGCCTCCTATGAAGTCTTTTGCAAAGAGTATTTTCTATGTGTGGAAGAACTCTAATCTCCTGTACAGAGATCTAACCTGAACACTTCAGACATGACCTGGAATGACCTTAATCCATCTCCATGGCTGATTCACTAATGCTCCTGTGACTTACTGATCACAACTTCCGACGCCACTGATCTACAGTCTAGTGGAAAACCTTCCCGAATCAATGTTTGTTTGTTTTTTTGATAAATAACAGACTAATGAGTATCTTGTACAGCTGCTTTGAGACGATGACCATTGTAAAAAGCGCTTTATAAATAAAACTGAATTGAATTGAATTGAACTAATTATGGAATCGGAAGGACATATGACAGAGTGAAAATTCTAAAATTCAGAATGTTTTTGTTTTCAGATAGGTGTTTTTTTTTTTTTTTACAGTTACAGCATCAAGAACAACTGAGCGGTTGCAGAGTCTAGGGCCTTGCTCAGGGGCCCAATAGTGGCAGCTGGGTGGGGGTATAGGAATTTATGACCTTCTGTTTTCAATGCCTTAATCACTTAGATACTACCTCCTGGCTCTTCATACAAAATGATTTGTGTTGATATTTGTGAAAATCCAGGTCCTTAAACACTAGAAAGTGCATGTGAGAAGTGGTACCACAGTGGTTAGAGTTAGGGTTAGTGATTAGGTTCCTAATTACTGATTAGAAGGGCGAAGCTTCAATGACCTAGTATTCCAAAGTTGCCATGCTCGGGCCCATGAGTAAGGTCCTTAAGCCTCTGTACTCCAGGGGTGCTGTATCATGAATAACCATGTGCTCTGATTTCAGATTCCTAAGATTGCTTGGATATATGAATGAAAGTATTTCACTTACATATTGTATGTGCCAAATAAAAGCCAATTTGCCCCTTCACCCTGTTCCCTGATCAGTGCAATTCAAGGAAGAATTTAAAAGTTATGTCTCCCACTAGCGGTCGTGTACAGCATCACAACAACAACCACAACAACAGTCGTCTACTCATTCCGATAGAAAACCATTGTGGTCGTGTTTTTAGTCAAGATTATTCATTTTCCAATACACTGATTTGGCACACGCATTCGTTCCTAGACTGTATATAAGCTACTGAGTTTCTGTCGTTCTCTCATTCATCCCTACCTGTTTATATAGTGCACAGCACATGAAGGGAAAAGCACTCAAATAACAAGTCATAATTATGCTGCCATTTTGTATCCTGTAAAAACCTGCTTGTGTTTATCAATTATTTTAAAGACCAAACATGATATATTAGGAAGGATTGTTTCGATTTTTTAAGTAACCTCTTTTAGATGCAGTTTGATAATAACTACAGCATATTGTATGATGTGTGTGTGTGTGTGTATTATAACACGTTAATATGATGCTGATCCAGAATATTCTGGAAATGAATGTTTTACATTAACAAATAAATAAATACATCCATTTAAAAAAAAACGCCCGATTATGGTTTAGTTTATTCTGTGCTTCAAAGCGGGGAAATGAAAAAAAAACGTGGAAAATCTCCTAAAGCGAGAAATGCACTCCTGGCCGCAGTGCGCATGCGCAACCTCTCCGCCTGGCCGCAGCAGCAGCACCGTCCGTGGCGGCAGCCGCCGTGCTGTTGTGCTGCAGTGGAACAGTCTCCTTTTTTATTATTATTTATTTATTTCCATATTTTTAATGAGTATTTTCCCGTCTCTTAGTGTTTTTCCGTTGTTATTTCTCGTCTGCTCTTCATGCTTTGGGGGTTAAAAAACAAGCCAAGCATCCGGGTCATGAGACGCTCCTTCCGTGAGAGAAGAGCCTGATTTCGGACGGAACGGCCCCCGGAGTGTGCTGCTTGGATCTCGGGTATCTCGCTGGAGGTCTCCGATGAGGCCTACATGTTAAAGCTGGTACTCCCTTCTCCTCCACTACCACTACCACCTCCGCCAGCACCACCTCCTTCCTCCCCGCAACAAGCTCACCGTGATGGCCGATGATCAGCAGCAGCAGCAGCAGTCGGGTCCGCTGCAGCAGGGTGCTCTGTCCGGGTCGGCGTGTCTCCCCGGCGCGCTGTCCGGGCTGCAGGGCGCCGAGGCCACCGCGCTGCACTACGACAAGATCAAGAACTCGATCTGGTGAGACGCCGAAGCCCAGTCCGTTTTCTCTCCACGGGTTTTTAGCCTAGCTACAGCGCTTAGCCGGATTAGCGCGCTAGCCCCTAAACATGTTGACACAACATTCAGCGCCCTAGTATTCCTCCACCCCCACATCTCCATCTCTCCATCTCTCCATCCCAATGCAAAAACCGTATTCGCCATTTTACTCTTATTACATTCTATATGTTTGTATTCCGCGTGTCGTTTGCGGATCCCGTTAGCTTCTCCGAGCCGAAACGGGGACGCGCGAGCACGCGACTTCAACCTGCAAAACACACCGATATATTACCGATAATAAACAATCAACAGCAGCGATAAGAAGTGCATTTAGAGCTTCATTATTTAACCACTATATACGGCAAAATTCTGCTATTCATTCACTTTGGCCTGCATTCGATATGGTTTGCACGGGTGTGGGTTATTTATTCATCATGCAATCGAATGCATGTATTCATATAAGCTCGTGTTTATTGCACATACATTCCAAAAATGTTTAGTATTTGGCACCATTTTTTTGCACAAATAGTGCGTCTTTGTATTTTGCATTCTTGAACTGTGCATGTCTGAATGTAAATGCACACTCTGGCAAAAGTATGTGGACACCTGGTTACCACATTAATGTGAAGACAAGTCAAGTAGGCGCTACAGTGTCTTACAGCTGTGGTCATCAGCTTTATTTACATCATGGTCTACTCAAAACCATTTAATACATTTATACAAATTAAGTATATAATAATAAATACTGTGCATGTAAACTCAGAAATGTAAAACAGCAATTTTTAGCATGTAATATTTTTTTGCCAAACCAAATTATAGCACAATTTTGGAATTTTTTTGTATGGTTGTAGAATTAAGAGAGCAGAATGCAATATTATGATAATCTGGGAGACAGGCTGCACCCATGGTTTTCTCATACAAAATCAAGTGCCTGATGTCATTAATGCATTGAATCATAATTCTCGGATGTCATATGGATAGTATAAGTCACCAAGGATGTAGTTGTTGGGTGTTAATTTAAAAACATTCGGCTGCCATTGCAAGTATTAGTCTGGAAATTTCATTTATTCTTGTAGATTTGTTTAAAGTTTAATGTGTATTTAACTATTTCTTTTTTTATCGCTATATAGCATTTACATACACCTCAGACATTTGCAGTGTATTGTAAATGAGTCATACAGTATATCCAGCTGTATCTGCTCTCTGTGTTACTATGTAATTATAGTCATAAACCACAATGGGGAACACAATGAGAATATTTCATCACACATTTTATAGCACGTGTTCAGCAGAAATGCGTTGATGTAGACGTTTACTGTTTTAATCTGATTTAAACCAACATTAACTCAAATCATTACAGCTGAAATAGGTTTATTCCAGATTCACTCTTAATGACCATTTTGTGTCATTTTGTTTATTTCAGCAAATCTGTACAATCAAAAGTGGACAGCATTTTGGTAAGTAGCTCCTATAATTTCATCCATACTGAATCAGAGGTTTTTAGAGTTGAATCATCATACATGTGACTACAAGTGAAATAAGCATGTTTGATCTTGGTGTTTTTATTTTGTATACATGAATGTTTTTTGACATAAATCCTGATACTACAGGTCTCTCTTTAACGAGTGCTGGGATTTTAATAATTATAAAGTTTTACCATCAAAACTTACACGCTTCTGCCATGGATTTTTATAAAAACCACACTGAAATCCATGAGCGGGTCAGACCAACTGTTTCCGGATGTTATTTATGTTATTTTAAGGTGCTGATATGATCACAAAAGTTCCCATAGATGTTATTTTGTATTGTAAATTGGTATGCTATATGCTATTATATAGTATTCTACCACATAGATGTGTGTCACATTCGGGCATGGAGACTGAAAGATATATAAACACAAATCAATTATACTCGTGTGGAATGTGGAGAAGGGAAGTGTTATCTCAGTGGTTAAATTCTAGGACTTCTGCTCAGAATGTTGTGAGTCAAAATCTAAGCAACACCAACACAGACATATTTAAAGCTATCAGGGATTACTGCCAATCAAGTGTGATTGAGTCTCCAGAAGAGCAATATCAGATTCACAGTGATCTTTCGAAAATCTGACCATGTAATGCGCGTATAAAACTGTGTACAAAAATATTGTGCATGTTTCTACTAATGCATTTTGGAAGGCAAGTGATTGTCTGAAAGAAAATGTGTTTAATTTATTTTTGTGTACAAATTTTTATAGAGCAAATGTTTATATACAGACGTGGACAAAATTGTTGGTACCCTTTGGTCAATGAAAGAAAAAGTCACAATGGTCACAGAAATAACTTTAATCTGACAAAAGTAATAATAAATAAAAATTCTATAAATGTTAACCAATGAAAGTCAGACATTGTTTTTCAACCATGCTTCAACAGAATTATGTAAAAAAATAAACTCATGAAACAGGCATGGACAAAAATGATGGTACCCCTAGAAAACACAGAAAATAATGTGACCAAAGGGACATGTTAATTGAAGGTGTGTCCACTAATTAGCATCACAGGTGTCTACAACCTTGTAATCAGCCATTGGGCCTATATATATGGCTCCAGGTAATCACTGTGTTGTTTGGTGATATGGTGTGTACCACACTCGACATGGACCAGAGGAAGCAAAGGAAAGAGCTGTCTCAAGAGATCAGAAAGAAAATTATAGACAAGCATGTTAAAGGTAAAGGCTATAAGACCATCTCCAAGCAACTAGATGTTCCTGTGAGTACAGTTGCACATATTATTCAGAAGTTTAAGATCCATGGGACTGTAGCCAACCTCCCTGGACGTGGCCGCAGGAGGAAAATTGATGACAAATCTAAGAGACGGATAATCCGAATGGTAACAAAAGAGCCTAGAAAGACTTCTAAAGAGATTCAAGGTGAACTTCATGCTCAAGGAACATCAGTGTCAGATCGCACCATCCGTCGTTGTTTGAGCCAAAGTGGACTACATGGGAGACGACCAAGGAGGACACCATTGTTGAAAACGAATCATAAAAAAGCAAGACTGGAATATGCCAAACTACATGTTGACAAGCCTACAAAGCTTCTGGGAGAATGTCCTGTGGACAGATGAGACAAAAATCGAAGTTTTTGCCAAGGCACATCAGCTGTATGTTCACAGACGAAAAAATGAAGCATATCAAGAAAAGAACACTGTCCCTACTGTGAAACATGGAGGAGGCTCTGTTATGTTCTGGGGCTGCTTTGCTGCGTCTGGCACAGGGTGTCTTGAATCTGTGCAGGGTACAATGAAATCTCAAGACTATCAAGGAATTCTAGAGAGAAATGTACTAGCCAGTGTCAGAAAGCTTGGTCTCAGTCGCAGGTCATGGGTCTTGCAACAGGACAATGACCCAAAACACACAGCTAAAAACACCCAAGAATGGCTAAGAGGAAAAAATTGGACTATTCTAAAGTGGCCGTCTATGAGCCCTGACCTCAATCCTATTGAGCATCTTTGGAAGGAGCTGAAACATGCAGTCTGGAAAAGGCACCCTTCAAACCGGACACAACTGGAGCAGTTTGCTCATGAGGAGTGGGCCAAAATACCTGCTGAGAGGTGCAGATGTCTCATTGACAGTTACAGGAAGCGTTTGATTGCAGTGATTGCCTCAAAAGGTTGCGCAACAAAATATTAAGTTAGGGGTACCATCATTTTTGTCCATGCCTGTTTCATGAGTTTATTTTTTTACATAATTCTGTTGAAGCATGGTTGAAAAACAATGTCTGACTTTCATTGGTTAACATTTATAGAATTTTTATTTATTATTACTTTTGTCAGATTAAAGTTATTTCTGTGACCATTGTGACTTTTTCTTTCATTGACCAAAGGGTACCAACAATTTTGTCCACGTCTGTATCAATGGTGTTTAATTAAATGTACACTGGGGCAAAATCTAGACTTAATGTAGGCACTGATTTAATGTATACTGGATTTTAATAAAGGCTGTGGCATAATTTTCTTTAGGGTAGATTTGTCTTAATTCAGACTGAGACCAAATGGAGTCTCTGACCTAATCTGGCTCTGAAATAATCTAGACTGCCTTCATTTAGACTGAGCCTGAATGTAGACTCTGGCATAATCTGCCTCAGGGTTAATGTGACTCTGTCTTAATTTAGATTGAGATGCTGGTCTAATCTGGCTCAGATTTAATGTAGACGCTGACTTAATTTAGACTGAGCCTCACTGTAGACTCTGGTATAATCTGACTCAGATTTTATGTAGATTCTGTCAGGACTAAGATCTAATGAAGACTCTGGCCTAATCTGGCTCTGAATTTATGCAGACACAGATTTAATGTAGCCTGTCTGTAGACTGGCATAATATGCTACGGGTCTAATTGAAGCATAATACAAATACAAATAATACACACAAACACACACACAGACACATATATACATAAATAGCATACCAAATTCACAAATGCTTTGGTCCTCTATGTCCAATTTATTCTTCATAGCTTCATTCATTGTTCCTTATACAATACTGTGATTTGGGACACACACATTTTAATCTCAAATACTATTTAGGGCAGTTGGACAATTAATCAGTGCATTCTTGGTTGTTTGTTTCCATGCACACTTTTTTCCTTTTACAAAAATTCCATGGATGGAAAAAATGGTTGATGTTTATTTATTTCACAGACTAATTTGTACAAGGTATTTTCAGATCTGCTCTTTTCAGAGTAAAACCTGATGCACTTCAGTGCCAGAATGTCCTTCTAGCTTGAGCAAATAATATTATTTTACTAGAGCTGCAACAACTAATCAGTAATAATTGATTAAATGAAATGTATTGATAATGAATGAGAAATGTGATGGTGAAAGAGCGGAGAGTAGGGGGGGGGCAATCAGCAGCAGGAAAAAGTTTCATCCAGGTCATCCAGTGCATGGGAGCATTTTATATTAATCTCAACGCAACAAAACACAGTGACCTACAAGCTGTGCCGAGCTGAACATGTGTGGCATGGAGGTACCATGGGGCTGTGAGGAAAAAAACATGCTAGTGTCATGGATGGAGGCCAAACATCAGCACGGTAAGCAAAACTCTTATTTCCTCATAATGTGAAATTGGTGTATTTTAATTTAAATGGTTTGTTAACTTTGGGACGATCGCACTAGATCTTTTCTGTCGTGACTCGTCAGCATCAGGTTGGAGCAATCACCTCATGTGTGATAGATTCCATTAAACCGATGCAATGAAATACTGAAACTAAAAGCAGCAAATAACCTTTTTTTCACTGTTGTAGTTTTCAGTCAGTGCTTATGCATTGCTTAATTTGCATATTTATTATGCATATTTTTTTAAAAACAAAGGCCTGTTCTCTTACTGTGATTCTCTGTTCAATCTCATCTTATAGCATTTTTTTATCTTCATAGTATTATATCCATCTGCAATTATCATTAAAAACCATAAAAGATTGATTTACACAAATTGCTTCACTTTGCATATTCAAATGCTCTCTGTTTGTGTTTTTACAGAAAGAACAACCCAGCACACGTGAATTTGTTCAAAGGAGAAATCCCCCCCCCCCCCCCCCCCAAACCCCCCCCCCCCCCCCCGCCCCCCCCCCCCCCCCCCCCCCCCCCCCCCCCCCCCCCCCCCCCCCCCCCCCCCCCCCCCCCCCCCCCCCCCAAAAAAATAAAAGAGAGTTAAACTCAATATGTGGCTTCAATGTATTTTAAAGTAGACTTGTATACACAGATACTCTGAATTAGGGTTCTATACAGTTATAATAAGCAAAACAACAAAGAAGGGTTAGTTTTTACATCTGATGAAATTAATCGTCAGCTTAATCGATTATCAAAATAATTGTCAGTTGCAGCCCTTTATTTTACAGAAATAATATATTATTTAGCTGGATCAGTTGATTGTAAATAATCACAGCATTGTTCAGGATCAGAAATAAAGGCATTTGAGTGGTATTATTATTAACAGTTATAGAAAATTGCATTAATAACCATTTATTATATTGTACTCCAGGTTGTGCATTTTATTGTCAAACTATTTCTAACTCTGCTTTACTCAAAGCTATTCTTTTCTTTACAGCAACATGATCATATTTTTAGTTTGTTAAAATGTTATACTTGTACTGGCAAGTGTGAATTTATGATCCCATTCGACCATAAGCACCACCATTGCCCATCAATTTCTAATTAACCTGTAATAAACACTGATGCTAATTATTTGCTAGTTATAATAATGATAATTTACTGCTTCCAGGCATCACACTGACCATCCAAGCGTTCTCACATTCTTTGTTAATAGAATGCATTTTATTAAGAAAACTTGAATATAATACTTAACAGTAATACTTATAATTCACTGCAAAATCCCAGAAAAATGGAGGTTACTATAACGGTAAACTGGGACTAAATGTGGAACGGAATGTTTAAAAGGCACATGGGAATTGTTAAGGTGTCTTGAATCCCTTGAAATAAATGCATGTGTGTGTGTGTGTGTTTGTATACATATTTATTTTAATCCTGTTGTCCTGTGTGACCTGAAAATGCTATAATATTATGCAGTGGGGTCGGATTTGTTAGTTTTTCCTACCCATGATTTCTCAAATGCAGATCACTTCATTATTTATTCCTCCACCTGAACAGGAGGTGCTTTTATTAGTAATTGATACAATACATTTTTTTGTAGTCTGTTGAAATTGCTAGAAACTTTTATGCATCGATGAATTATGCTGGTTCAGCATTCTTCTTTTCACATTTTCTTACACTTATGATACACCAGAATATGGAAATGACAACGGACATGTAAAAATCATATAAAAATATCTCTTGGTTCTTTATTGTTTATCACATAAACACCCTGCTGTGAATATTTGATATCTGTACAACATATAGCCACACATCTGCATTCATATCACAGGAGTCTTTGTGTCAAGCTGTCTTTTCAAGCTGGGAAGTTTTACAAAGACCACCTCACAATAATGGATGGATAATTGCCTGTTCAGTGTCTGTAAAAAGCGGGTGTCTTCCCATCTGTCAAATTAATATAAATGCAGATCATAAATCTCAGATGCCTGACATGTTCTCCATTCAGCTTTATTGTTATGATGATCCCATGGCAGCCTGCTGCAAAGACTGCAGTAATGAAATTATTACAAATTATTCACCCATCAGTGCTTTCAGACAGGTAGGCTGCTTTCACTTGGCTAGTTAGTTGTTTGAGTTTTCCTTTTTTTTTTTAATTTACTGCCCATCGTACAGTTCATGAGTAGTGGTTTCCCCTAGCAACATAGAGACAAATAGAACAGGAAGAGCTGAAATAAAATCATTCGCTCGAGCCAATAGGAGCGAGGGTAGGCGGAGCCTGTGCCGACACTGACACGCGTTCCTGCTGTCAGGATTTACATGGCAACCGGCACACAGCAACTCAGGGTTTGTTTATGTTGGATTCCTGTACATTTTAATCTTCTGCTTTAATCTTCTGGTCTTCCTTTGGATTTTCATGTTTGATTGTATTTATTTGATTGTATTTGTCTATTTCTGTTGTATGTTTGTAATAATGAGCATCAGATGATGATCATGGCATTAATATCTACACTAATACTACGTAATGTTACAATTATTTACAATTAGGAGAAATTACTTTTGTAGAAATGAAAGTAGTTTCTCTTTGAAAAAAGGCACAAGCGTGCCAGGATATTTGACACTTCTTATACGTCAGTGTAAATAGATAGAAGAGAATTGAAAGAAATTGGTAAATTGAATGCAATTCTTTCCACATCCCTGGTGTGGCTTGTAAATCTTGAATATAGAATACAAAAGGATCAGTGAAAGCCAGGCCGAGGCAACAGTTGAGACCTGCACAACCTTTATCTTTACTTGAGACTGTAAACCAGGTGGATTTATGTAGAGTAGGTATTTTTACCACCGTTTCTCAGTTCTCCACAATCACAGTACACCTAGCCCGTCTCTTTAAAACATGTGTCAAATGGCCCGCAGGCCCAGTGTGCCACATGCCCGCCACATCATTTAATTTGGCCCATAAGAGCTTAAAAGGTGATTGTCTTAAAATAAGGCGATGCTGCATTAAAGCCTGCATCAGCGTTTACTATGGGCGATTTTTCCAACAAGCAGAATTCAGAAATTACTACAAATTATCCCAAAATATCCAGGACGCAAAAAATGGATACAGATGGAAGGCACTTCCAAAAAAGATGTGAAAGTGAATACATGTTTGTGCTTCAAGGATAAAATACCTTTTGTGTTGTGGTATGTCTTTTGTGTTATGAGCAGTGTCAATCATCAAATAGTATATACACTTGCGTCTTATTGTTACTTCTGGCCCTTCGAGGGCGACCGTAATGCTGATGTGGCCCACGATGATAATGGTTTTGCCTGCTTTAAAGGATTAATACTCATTTGAATTTGATTTAGGCAGCAGGAAAACATGTAAAATGTCCTCACATAGAGTTACTAGGGTTAAGAATTTCATGCATAGATTAACAAAGGAGTGTAGTAATGAGAAATATGGATATGAATATGATATTTTAACAATGTATAGCTGACTGGGTTATTACTCACAATAAGCCAGCAATTATAGAAGCAAAGTTGGTGGTACACAATTGTCTAGGTTGTTTTGAATGAAGTATCATTAAATTTTCCCCAGGGGTACAAACATGATATTGTCTCTGTAGAAAAAAATCGCCTCATGAAGATATAGTTTACTGGGGCTGGATCTCGAGTGGCCTGCCCTACAGCTTTGACCTCAGCCTTATTGAATACTTTTGTTATGAATTGGGACACCCAAAGGGCTCCTCACACACTCTCAGTTAACAAACACCCTTGTAGCTGAATGAACCCAAATCTTCACAAACACAATCCAAAATCTGGTACAACGCTTTCCCAGAAGAGTGAAGGTTATTATAAATATGTATTAAATGTGGAATAGGATACTGAAAAAGCATATGGGAATCTCATGGTCACAAGTCCACAAACATTTATCCATCCAGTGTAAGAAAACGCTCTTTTTGTTCATGTACACATGTTTTTCCTTTCTCTTACAGCAAGATGTTGAGAAGTTTACAGACATTGAAAAACTCTACCTCTACCTTAAGTTGCCTTCTGGTCCCAGCAGCGGTAATGACAAAAGGTACGTTCTCAAAATGCTCCAAGTAACGATTAGATTACGGTTGGCAAAATACTGTCATAGCTGTCATGTTTATTCCATTCATTCCCCTTTTTGTTTTTGGTTTACATTTTAGCTTATATTCATTGTCTTTTGTTGAGCACACGCTGTGCTTCTCGCCGCTGTTTGTTATTCTTGTGTTTACTCTCATATATTCGGAATACCATTCATCATGTATGTAGTGATATTGTTTCTGTGTAGTCTTTCCCCTTGTCATTCATATGCTTTCTCCATTACTGTATGAATATTCATGAGTTTTCCATGCCACTAAAACAATATTTTGCAAATTTTTTGGCACTGCAATACCCAGCATCCTGTGTTTTGTCATTTGTTTCCCCATATCTATTCATCACTGCAATTCCTAATTCTCACCATGATGTCCAATAGGACTGAAAATCAGAGGGGGTCTACGAGTCCTGCAACATGGTACAAACATTTTACAACTTTTGTTTAAAACAAACTAAGTTACAAACAAACTAAAGAAAAAACATATAAACAAGACCTACAGTGACAAAGCAGTGACAAATTTGTGATGCTGCCTTTGGAAGTACCGGATTCTCTTTGTTTCTCTTCCAGTGACCAGAATTCCATGTCATCGAGTCGGACCCAACAGATGTACGCTTTCAACTGGATTCGGAATCACTTAGAGGAGCACCCGGAGACCTCACTGCCAAAACAAGAGGTGTATGATGAGTACAAGTAAGTGTAAATTGCTCAGCTTGTTTTACTTTCATGTCATGATATGGCATGTGATGGAGTATTATGGGGAAATAATGGTTGGCAGTGAAACAAATGTATGGAATCAATTGTTGAAATGTTGTATTCTGGTGTTGTTACGATATCAACATTTTGACCAAAGCTTGATACTAGGTCAAAAATATAAACAGAAATTGAATAATGGAACTTTGAGTGTGTATTAATAAATAAAAACAATGCCCAAACAAAGTAAAACTGTTCAAACTAAAAATAAAATAGTAAAATCTAAATTTAAAAAATAAAGTTACATGCATCAAGTTTCATCGGAATGAACTAAAGCCGTCATTTTTTTAAAGTCCTGTTACTAATAAAATGAATATATCGTTTTTAAAAGCAGGGGATCACGATACCTTACAATACAATAATAGAAAGTGATATTTTCTCTTTGACTCTTGCAGATTCTCTGCCATCATAAAATACACACACATGTACAGTGATCAAGTACAATTCAAAAGTCTCTATTTATTATTTCTTGCTTCCTTAGTTTTGTAATGGTTATGTTTATGGCAGTGTTATATTTTATACTTATACTTTATACGTATACAAGTTTTTATCTGCAAAAAATTCTCAGATTCAAAAATCTGTATGCTATTGAACATCCCCTGGTTGGATGATCTGCTAAACATACGCTCTTTGTATGCGAGTAGCTGCAACAAACTTCAACAAAGGATCTCCTACAGAAACCACAATGAATCATGCATTAAAAATGACGACTACTCTGACTATCTCTTATTGAGTAATATAGAATATTGAAAACCATTTTAAACATACATCTCTTTGATCCACTTTGTGGTTAAAATGGAAATTGTGAGATATCCTGTTTGATTTGTGACCTGTTTTATTTTATTTTATTTATTTTTTTAATATTACAGGAGCTATTGTGACAATCTTGGCTACCACCCTCTAAGTGCTGCTGATTTTGGAAAGATCATGAAAAATGTCTTTCCAAACATGAAAGCACGTCGCCTTGGAATGCGAGGAAAATCTAAATATCCTTTTTCATCCTTGAAAGTCCAGAAATTCTTTTGCTGTGTAATAAGTATTTATGTTGTCTCGTGCTGTTGTTGAAGGATCTGTGTAGTGGATTTTACGTTATGGTACTTAACAGCTACTTACATACTGTTATAGTGGACTGAGAAAAAAGGCTTTTGTGCATATGCCATCTTTGCCCAACTTGGACTTGCATAAATCAGGAGATGGGGTAAGTGTTAATTAACCCGATTATCCTTTGATGTGTCTCTTATTCACTCTGCATAGTAATTACAAATAACTTGCCAATAGAAAGGGAGAAAAATAAATATTTGTGTATTTTACGTGTGTCAGCCAAATCAACATAGCGTGAAAGATAGGAATGTTACTTGAATGTAAAACAAAATGAAAAATGCTGTTTCACATTTCAGAAAAAAATCATAAGCCATGGAAAAGTTCAAATCTCTTTGTCATATTTGGAAGTTGGAAAAGCTCAGGGCTCATGTAATAGCCGATGAATTACTGAAATACTGAATGTATTTTGTTTTAAAAAAAACTTGGGTACAAAGGTTTTTTGGAATACTCGTCTGTATATTCTGACTCGAATATGTACATCACCAAATAGTGATAAATAATATAAAAAACAGCATATTAGAGTAGAATGCCAACAGATATATACTCTTAAACAAAGAACATTAACACTGAATATTAGTAGTCGAATATTATTTGGGCTAGAAAACTAAAAACAAAATTCTGTTAAAATAAATAGTGCTGTTATGTTGCCTGATCGCTCTGGATCGCATTGATCAAAATTCAAAATGAGCATATAGTGTACTGTGTGTGTGTGTGTGTGTGTGTGTGTGTGTGTGTGTGTGTGTGTGTGTGTGTGTGTGTGTGTATGTATGTGTATACATACACACACACACACACACACACACACACCCATATATATATATATATATATATATATATATATATATATTTTTTTTTTTGTGTGTGTGTGTGTGTGTGTGTGTGTGTGTGTGTAAACAAATACAAACATACACACACACACACACACACACACACACACATATATATAAATACAAACAATTATAACCGTTAAATCAAAATTTTTCTGTATGTGGAGATTTACATAAACAGGGAAACAGTTACTCATTTTGTTTGTAATATTAAATCTCTATATGTAGCCTATTTTGATATATTAATATTATACACGTATATTTAATTACATTGTAACTTGAATGTATCTTTGCACAGAGATCTATTCCAGATTTGTTTTTAGATAGATATAAAAAAGAAATAAAACTTGATGAAACTTTTTAAATGAACCTTTTAACAGTTTTAAGAATAAAAGTGCTGAATATTATTGAAAAAAATCTCAAATCCAAGTCACCTGGATAAATTAACCATCTTTTTTTTTTTTTTTTCCCTCAGTGTGAGCTGTTGGAGCCAACCGGTCAGTCACCAAGTGCTGAAGATGAGATGCGTTCTGCAGCCTGTGGTCTAGTGTGTGAATGGGCACAAAAAGTTCTGAGCCGCCAGTTCGATAGCGTGGAGGATTTAGCGCGCTTTCTTCTCAACAGCCACTACATTGGCACTAAATCCATGGCTGCTCTAACTGTTATGACTGGAACCCCAACAGGCAAGAACTAGTGCCGCCTCTGAGGAACCAAATCTGCATAACATTTATGCATTCTTGTGTGATACTGATGCATTTTCATATCCATTGTGGATCTTTCTAGGCGTTAAAACACCGACCCCGGCGTCTGCGTTCGTGCCAACTGGTGATACCAACTCCTTCCAGCCCCAAATGAAGACTCTCCCTTCGCCCTCTATCGACACTAAGCAGCAGCTACAGCGAAAGATTCAGAAGAAACAGCAAGAACAGAAACTTACTTCTCCATTACCAGGTGATGTTCAAGCCAGAAGAGCTGAAGCGGGCACACCAGGCCCTGGGTGTAGTCTCACCTCTGGAAGTCCAGCGTTGCTCTCCTCACAGCCTGCAATAGGCATTGTGGTGGCTGCAGTACCAAGTCCCATCACGGTAAGCATCTTTTAAGTTTCTTTATTATTTATTATATATTTTTTAATTGTAAAGTTATATAATCCTTTTGTAAAATCCTCATGATTTAAACTTTTTTACCTTTCTATTTTTTAAATGAATGTCCTCTGTTTTAAAATCCCATTTTCACCGTAAATATCAAAATTTGCATTACAAAATCTATATTGGTTAGGATTAGAACATTGTGATTTGTTTATCCGAATATACACTGTTCATCCATAACGTCGTGATCACCTCCCTAATATTGTGTTGGTCCCCCTGTTGCTGCCAAAACAGTTCTGTCCCTTAACAGCATTCAATTCTCCAGCATTTTCAGCTACAGTATTTTGAGCTCATCTGTTGGCTCGGATCACATGGTCCGCCTTCGCTCTCCGTGTCCATCAGTGAGCCTCGGCGGCACATGACCCTGTCACCGTTCACTGTTCCATTCTTTGGAGCACTTTTAATAGATACTGACCGCTGCAGTCTGAGAACATCCCAAGAGCTGCAATTTTGGTAGATGTTTTCCAAACACCCAGTTGTCCAGCCATCACAATTTAACCCTTCAAACTCCCTCAAATTCATTCTGGTTCTAAAATCAACTTTGAGGAGAGAATGTTGATTTGTTGCCTAATATATCCCGCCCACAAACACGTACCATGATGAAGAGATCATTAGTGTTGTACTCTTCACTGGGCATAATGTTATGCATATGGGCTAGAAAAAAAAGAGTTATATCTGCTTCCTGATTGGTAATAAGTAATATTTTTGGGGTTTTGTGTTTGTTTTTAGGTTCAGAGGAATAGACAACTGATGACTTCTCCAAGTCCAGTTGCAGGAACAGAGGGAAAAGTTTTACCAGTGAATTTCCAAGTGGTAGCGCAGCCTGTTAAACAGTCTCCTAAAACTCCGCAGAATATTCCAGCAAGTCCTGTTGGTGACAGGTTAGCCAGACAAAGATATGCCCAGATTCTCCCCAAACCCTCAGCTACAAGCGGCATAACTCTTCGTTCTCCACCAACACTCCTTATTACTAACAGCCCTATAAAAACCGTAATGCCCACTCCCCACGTCAGCTCGGTAAACGTCGTCAAGATGACCGCCATTTCGTTGACACATAACAACAGCGGTGGTAGCAACACTCCAACACCATTACGACCTGCTTCAGCTGGTATCAGTAGCACAGTTTTGCAGGAAGAATCTATTCTCAATCAGCAAGCTCAGAACGGCAGCTCGGCTACTCTACATTCATCCGTAGCTGGTCGAGTTGGCCGTCTTGCCACAACCCCAGTTCCCTCCATTTCCTCCATTAATGAAATCAAGGTAACATCTGAAGCTGTGAATGATAGTAACTCATCAGCTGGTGCAGAAAAGCAGAGCACTGCACCAGGGAACAATATTGGGCAGAAGAATGAAAGGGCCACTAAATATAGGGCTTCCAGTGAACCCTCTCTTCTTGTCAAGGCATCCCCAGTGCCTGAAAGAGTTACTAGAGCCAAAAGTGACTCTGCAACACCTCCAAGTACAATCATAGGGGCAGCAGTCCCAATTAGCAATAACAGCAGTGATCATCAAGAGAGTACTTTGTATCTGACTGTTATGAACCAGAATATTGACATTGGATCCAATGATACAGCTTCCCCAACTGGCCATTCAGCAAAGGATGCTGGTCTTGGGTTGAAAACTCCCCGAAAGCGCTCTGCTTCTGTTTTGGAGACGCATGCAATCCCAGTTAAGAGGGTGTTTATATCCCAGCAGTCTTTGGATGCCAGCAACAATCCTAGACCTAGTCTTGTAATAGCCGCAAAGAAGATACAAAGGCCAGAAACTCCTGCAAGACCGGAGAGTGCTCCATGTAAAGTCACCCTGAAACAGAACTCTCTTCCAACACAAATCCTGGCACTTTCTGACACACCCATTGGAAACCCTTCTCAGACTATTGTGAACTCTCAGAGCTCTTTACAGGTGGAACAGAGGGACAGCTCTGCTGGTATAATCCCTACTGGAATCGGTTCTTGTAATAGCACATCGTCCGATCAAACTTTATTGCAACAAATTGTGAGCCAGCAACAAGTTACCATTGCCATTTCTCAGGAGGCATCTGCTGTCAGTGAGCTGAAGAGCTCATTACAAGACTACTCTCAACAAATACAGGCAGAACAAAAGCAGGTAAGTGCTAGCCACTTGCCACTGATTGCCCAACCTCCTGAAGCATCTGCTCAATTGACTCTCCAGCAAGACATTGTAGACTTTGATGGAGCTCAAGCCACCATAGACTATTTCCCCTTCAATGATGACGACATGACCCAGGATAGCATCGTAGAAGAGTTAGTGCAGATGGAAGAGCAAATGAAGCTGAATAGCAGCCTACAGCCTTACCTTAGTTCTCTTGACATACCCTTACAAGGCCAGTCAGCTCAGAGCACCATCCTTTCCTCTCACCAGCCCAGTGCTCAGTTCTACCACTCAGCACATAGTAGCACCACTCCAGTACATACTCCCACCCCCACACCAACTCCAACACCAACTCCGACTCCAACCCCTACATCTGAAATGTTGCCAGGGGGTCACAGCATGACCAGGGAAAGTCCTTGCTGTAGAATTGCACCTATAACCCCAGTTGAAGGGATGTTAGGTGGGCGACATACACCTATTAGCACGCCACTGTCCAACTGCAGCAGTAGTGTCCCACCAAGTCCTGTTGAATGTCGTAATCCTTTTGCATTTACACCCATTAACTCCAACATACCAGGGTATCATGATGGCAGTGTAGTGTCTAGTAGTCCAGTCAAGCCCATGCAGAGACCAATGGCCACTCACCCAGACAAGGCCAAACTGGACTGGATCAACAATAGATATAACAGCACTTCAGGTTCCCCATCAGTTTCCAACAGTAATGCTATTGGAATCCTTCCAAGCTATCAGGACATGGTGGAGGACCCCTTTCGTAAACCACATGCATTTGCTAAACCAGGGCAGTCTTTTCAGTCTCAGTCCAGGCACCAGGACGGGCATTTGGGTAGAATAACTACTGTGTCACCTGTTCAACAAGGACAACAGGCAATGGAGAACAAGCAGGAAAGTTTTGCTGTGCCTGCACCATTAGACAACAAAGTTACCGTTTGTACGCCTGGGAACGGAGGTGGAACCTTTAGATGTCGCAGTGTGAGCCCTGCTGTTCGCCAGCGCAATCTTAGTGGCACATCTGTGCAAAGCAATCCTCCTTCAAGGTCTGCTATTTCGCCATTTAATTCTCCCATAACATCCGAGGTTCTTAGCATTCTTTCCAGTGGTCATTCAGTGGTCACTGCCAATAGCATGGCCCAAAGGAGCCAGTCAGTACCACTAAGCATCATGATGCAGTCCGAGATGTTGCCGATTGGCCAACAGGGACAGCAGAGTAACAGTGCCAAGATCACAAGTGTGCTCCTCAGCAAAATGGATGCAGATGGGGATGATACAGTACGTGGGCTGGGTGTCAATAACATGCCCTCTAAGTACACAGCCCGGATGAACCTGACACAGATCTTGGAGACTACACAGGCCTTCCTCAGAAGGCACAAACCATCATGGTCAGCAGCTGTCAGTCTGCTCAAGCCCTTCACAGTTTGACTTCCAGAAGCCTGGCTTCCTCATAAGCACTGGAGATGAAACGATTACTTTTACTAGTGATGACCAAGCACAATCAGGCTCTGGGCTACAACAGGAGCAGCACCTTCAACTACAAGATCAACAGTTGGAATTACAGGATCAGCAACTGTTGCAAAGTCAGCAGTTGCAACTTCAGGAACAGCCATTGCAACTCCAGGACCAACAGTTAGAATTACAAGACCAACATTTACAACTGCAGCTACAAGACCAACAGCAGCTACAACATGATCCAGACCTCAGCCAGCAGCAGTTGCTGTCTCAAACTTCCCAACAAGATGAGGAACAACATCAGCAGGAGCAACTGGACTTTAACAGCACCGTCAAGGATCTTCTGGGGGAGGATGGCCTCAATCCCAGCTCACAACTGGTTGGGCAGGTGGCATCAGAACTCAGTGCAGTAGCATCAGACTTTTCTAATGAAATCCGTTTGACCTCTGACCTGTCTGGTAGCATCAATGACCTGAACACTTTGGATCCCAACCTTTTGTTTGATCCAAGTCAGCAACAGGACCAATATGAAGACGCCACACTGGAGGAGCTGAAGAACGACCCGTTGTTTCAGCAGATATGCAGTGACACTGTGAATTCTGCTGGATTTGACTGGTTGGAGAACAAAGACCAACCAACAGTGGAAATGTTGGGTTAGTATTGTTTCCTTTTGTGTTTATGTCGTAGTTGTTGCTGTCTGTCACTATTTATGGCTTCTGTTCATTTTGTTTGTTTGTTTGTTTTCTTGTGGGTTTTTTTTTTTGGAAATGACTGTCATTTTTATGTTTTTTTTTTAATGTGATCTGTCCACTGCATCAAGACACTGGATACTTCAGTCAGTCAGTGGGAAATGCCAGTCTGACCTGAAGTGTTCATTTATAGGATTGTTTGTCTTGTTCTTTTTTTAAAGCCAGTTCATTCTATTTTTCTCATCCCGTCTATAGTTTACATTTTCTTTGTTTTGGCAACGAGTCAATTGGCCGTCATGTGCATACATTTCTTATTATCATAATACAAGGTATTTTTCCCAGTTCCATAAATTTGAATACAATTTATTTCAGATTGTATCCCGTTCCCATGAATCATAAGTGATGTGAATCTAAATGCAATATTTTGCATGATCAATCACTGACTTTTTAAATGTCTTGCACATGCATTTGTGTTTGGCTTTGCAAGTATGTTGGTAAGTTTGATCACTAAAAGGTATACGCAATTTACGTCATCACAAGTAAAGTTTGCCATCAGTCTTGCATATCTTAACTGTCAGTCAAATGAAAAGATTTTGGTGCTAACAGGTGCTAAATAAACGTGACTGGCATCTGCCACAGCATTTTCAGTAATTATGTTCTGTCTAATAAATAGAGAATTAGATATAATAATAATAATAGGCCATATTATTGACGTACTGTTAAATAGAAGGGTAATGAAGAGGATGATGTTTTTTGTTTCGTTTTTTTTGGCTATATCTACATTTTAAAAAGTGAATATAACATGAGGGAGATTAATCTGCCTTATTTCCAATGCCTTAGCCTTTTGGCTTAGGTTTTAAGGTGCAGAAAGTTTTTTTTTTAAAAAGACCTTTGCTGCATTTCCAAAAAAAAAAAAAAAAAAAAAAAAAAGCTTGACATTTTGTTGTTGTGAATTATTGATGTGGTTACAAACGCATCTCATAGTGTTAGCATATTTTAACATTCCATTTACTTTTGTTCGTCACATTTTATTCCAGTTTAAAAGAAACTAAATGATATAGGAAGAGTATGGTGATGGCCAAACTCAATCCAAGGCCATGTCTTGTGATCACATGTCCAACCGCCGAGGTGTTCATTGAATTGCAATCTGAAATCCATACCAAAGAACAGCTTTTGGAAAAACTCGTAAGCGTTTGAGATTAGTTCTGTTGTTCTCCAAATTAACATCATTTTTACGAAGAAATCTGTTTGGACTCTGGTTGGTGATTAAAACAGGGTTTTATGGTACTTGATTTTCAGGTGGGATCATATTTGTGTATAGTATGTATATGGCAAATGTATCTGATGTACAGGTAATTATGGATGGTAAGCATGTCCCAAGTCATTAATGGATTCATGAAAGCTTAATTTGGCTAACTTGTAGTATATTAATGCCCCATGTGTAAAAACAGCATTGTGTTCTCAATACACTGTCCTAAGGTGATTTTAGATAGGTCCGAGTACCCGTGAGGATACAAAAGAAGAACTATTACATTGCTCATATTAAATCTATAGCCAGCACGATATGCTGTGTGTTATGTTTTTTGGCTTTCTGTGTAGTGCAAGTAATTCCGTCTGTTTGGTCTCTAGCTTGATGTGCCATTTTCCTTAGAGAGTCTATTGGTCTCTGCTTTGCAGATGTGATGTGTACATTGAGAGAGGACAAGAAGCATGGTTTATATATTTAAAACAAGAAGAAAAAAAGCAGAATTATCATATATCAAATGTTCATTTTATTGTGACAGTCAAATGTATTCGCGCAGAAAAATCCTGGAGTGGCAGGCACTGGAAATTCAATGGTTTATGATTCAGCAACCTTGGGAAGTTCACTTTATTGCACTAAAGATTTTCCTTTTTTTGTAACCATGCCTTTGTGAGACATGTTAAGGACAAAATGGAACAATTAAAGCGAGCAAAAAGCTGATTTTTTATTTCAAAGGTAAATTACAAAAGGGGGATTACATATGACATGAAAAATTACAATGAATTATTGCCTTGTGTAGCAATGTGCACTAATCTCAATGAGATACACATTTTACTCATTCTCATCCATGAGAATAAGAATGATGAAAGCAAACAAAATTTAACCTTATTAAAAAAAAAAGAGTGAATAAAAGAGAACATACTTCACTATGTTATTCAATGATTGTATGTGTGCATGTATGTTGAACTATCTATTGTAGTACATGTTGTGACCACTCCCTCCACAAAAAAGGGACTGGTTTTGTCGACCAGAAAAAAAAGAAGAAAGTAGTGTTCTTTTAAATAAAACTTGTGTGTTTGCTAAGTTAATATTGTTCTGTATGTTTTAGTTCACAGATATGTTCTTTTTTCATACATTTCTAATTTGTTTCATTTTTTTTTTTTTTTTTTTTTTTTTTTTTACAAAAAATGCCTTTGTGAAGAAAACTGTAAATATTTTTTCTATGTTCTGACATTTATCAAGGCACTGATTATTTACTTTTTTTTTATTTCACGAAGGGAAAAAAAAAACGAAACCTTTTTTGATACACAGGAGTTTCATCAAACATTTGAGTCTAATGCTGTATTTCTGACTGGTCTGTCTATTTGAAACAGTAGAACCTTTGTGCTGTTGTCTGGTGTACTGCTCAATGTACAGTAGCTTGTTAATATTGCTGAAGCATTTTAGCAATGTTTCTTTCTCTTTTTTTCAATGGAAAGTACTCACAGGTGAGATTTTCTAAGTGGTTTTAAAAGCCAATAAAGATTTTTAAATAATCACTGTATCCTGTTTGCTTATTGATCGTCTTGTTTTGTGTTTGTTGATGTTTTGTGATTATAGTAACATTGGTACCACGCTGCCCTCTGTAGGTCTCCAGACGACATTCATGTGGTGTTGAAAAATTCCTCTTCTTCCCCTTTCAGCTGCTCCCGTTAGGATTCGCCACAGCGAAACATCATTCTTCTTCCTCTGAACCCCATATCCCTCCTCTGCACTTCTCCAAACCCTCTCAGTCTTTCCTCCTCACCTTCTCTCCAAAGTGTCCTGTTTTTATTAGAACTGATTTATAATCCTGTCCCTCCTCGTCACTCCCAATGTCGGTTCTTAATCAAAATCTCTTCAATAATGCCAATGCTAAAAATAGGCATTTTAGTTTTCTGACACAATTCACATATTGGAGGTTTAGAGTAATGGGTATTCCAAATATTAATGTATATTACTGTGTTTATTTAAATATTTATAAATGTTAAATATATACATTTATTTATAAGTATTTAAAAAAACACAAATATACATCTTTATGACCAATTATATATATATGTGTGTGTGTGTGTGTGTGTGTGTGTGTAAGATGTATGTATGCATATTTGGAAACCCCTCTGTGCAGTTTAGTTGCCTTAAGCATCTGTGGGGGTTTCAGGTTCACTCTTCTTCTTACCAATGGGAGAGAAGCACTTTTTTGTCGTCGTCGTCGCCCCCTATTCACCCCCCCACCCCCGTCTCCCCACGTCTCCCACAGCCTTAATAATATTCACAATAATGACTTTTGACCTATTAGTTTATTGATTCTGGCCTTGTGTTACCACAAGAGTGCACAAACCACCAAGCACCTCAAATATGGGCTTTTATTCATCCTTTCACATTTATTAAGTGCCTTCTATCAAAGGAAATTAAGTTTTGTCTTGTAACAAATCACAATTTACATCACACACACACACACACAAAAGCGATATTCATATTCTGCATTGCTTTTAGTAAGTGTGCTGATCAGACCCTCAGCTGTGAGGGAGGAGGAGGTGCAGCAATGATCTGCTCTAATCAATAGCTGATTTATATGTATATACACTACAAAAAGAAATAGATAAATAAGTAAATGAAGTCCAAAAAATAATATTCAAATGGATTATTGGTAAGGAACAAAACTGAGAAATAATAATAAAAATATATAAATCAACTTATTATAGGAATAATTGTCTTTCTTTAAATGTTTGTCTCTCTGTAGAGAAATCTACAGAGAGAGTTTTAAATAGAAGATAGTCTGTGTTTTTCAAATAGTGGAGAATTTGAAACATACTTTGCATGCAGATATGAGTTCAATTTCACATCATTGTTTTCATCTTTATCATGATTTTACATTTATCTACCAGAAAACTATATACAGGTAAATGAATTTACTAGCAGCTTTAGAGTTTAAAAAAGAGCAAATGGCACTTTTTCAGACAAACAAACTTAATACTGTTGATTTTTGCAGATTAATAAGGAAGCTAAATGGGTGAAGTCTTATGTTGCTGGTTTATCTTCAAAATTAAAATTAATAACTTGGAGTTCTTTTATTTAACACTTTCTTATTGTTCACTCAATGCAATTCAATAAGTCATACTTAAAAGTGATAATATAATGTGCAGAACCACTGCTCAGGTCAGGAGATATTCTTATAAGCAATGTTTATCTGCCTAAAAGAAGTTCAGTCAGACTCATTTCAAAAAAATGAACCCTGAAAAGTTCTGCCGTTAATGAGTTGGTGAGGAATCTATAACAAACATGAAGATTAAAAACATATAATCATATTTTAATATTTTTACATGTTACAACACTGTAGCATTTCAAAATATTTAAATACAAGTGAATTATAATCATAAAATTTTTTGTGGTTCCTGTAGTTGGAACAATAAGTGTATGGAAAAGATTTCGTTATCTGACATTCAAAAAGTTCTACAACCAGTGTATGGAGACGAACCATCACCAAATACCATATTTGCCCGAAAACATATTGAAAAGTGACATGATATGATCAGATCAGCGTGGCTCGTCTTATCTGTGTGTTGCTTACATTGGAGAGTTTGAAGAGGGCTGATGCTGATAATGCTGAACTGATTTAACAGCTGTCCTTTTTTCCATATCCTGAATAGGGAGAGGGGGTTTTTGTGTGTGTGTGTGTGTGTGTGTGTGTGTGTGTGTGTGTGTGTGTGTGTGTGTGTGTGTGTGTGTGTGTGTGTGTGTGTGTGTGTGTGTGTGTGTGTGTGTGTGTGTGTTGTATGCTGGGGAGGGTCCCTCAGTACCCCTCACTGGATCGATGCTGTGTGACTGTTTATTGAGCAGCTGACGTCTGCCCATCAATATCTCTGCATAATTACCCGAAAGTTCAATGTTTGTAGGCAACTGGCACTACTGAGGTCTCAGTGCAATTCATGTAGCAGTCTTACACAAAATAATGGACGTATGTCTGTCTTTCTGATCAACTATCTGTCTAGATATTTAGTTATGATAATTATGCACACTCAACGCTTCCCACTTGTATGGTGTAGAATAATTAGACACATATATATATATGAGAGCTGAGACATGATGAAATGAGAGTTCACCTTTACTAAGTGTTCATACCCATTGAATATTTCCACATTTTGTCACATTATAAGTACAAACCTAAACACATTTTTCAGGGATTTAATGTAATAGACCATCACAGTGTCGCATAATTGTGAACTGGAAGGGAAAATAATGCATGATGTTAAAGATTTTTTACAAATAAAAATATGAAAAAAGCATATGTGTTCAGTCTCCTGTACTCTGATACTCCTAAATAAAATCCAGTGCAATCAACTGCCTTCAGAAGTCACCTAGAGTAGAAGAGAATAATAATAATTAATTAGAGTCTACCTGAGTGTACTTAAATCTCAGTATAATTACAGCAGTTCTGTGAAGGCCTCAGAGGTTCGTTAGAAAACATTAGTGAGTAAACTGCATCATGAAGACTAAAGAACACACCAGACAGGTCAGGAATAAAGTAGTGGAGAAGTTTAAAGCAGGGTTAAGTTACAAAAACATATCCCAAGCTTTGAACATCTCACAGAGCACCGTTCAATACATCATTTTATAAAGGAACGAATATGGCACAACTGCTAACATGGCTGAACAGTACTTTTGTCCTTATAAATCTGTTTCTTTTTAAAATTGGACAGAACAGAATAACCCGTGGCTCCCGAGCCTCATGCGGCTCTTTAACTGGTTTCATGCGGCTCTTTAGGAGCTTTCACATAACATGCGTCAATAATGGGAATGGGATGATGTTCATGTGTACACATGTGTATGATGTGGCTGTTTGCAGTAACAGAAAAAACAGAGTAACACAGAGGCTCTTAGCCTCCTACTAGTTGGCCACCCCTGGAATAACCTATACAATAATTAGGGCCATCTATTGCATTTTAAATATATTTGTGTGTTTGTAATCCTGTGATGAAGTTTGTCATTCATTCAAATGTATGTTTTTCTTTCACAATAGTTGTTTGTATTTTCCAGAAATGTAGATCCGTTTATCTGTTGTCAATAAGATATATTTTTGCTTTCTGAGGCGCCAAACTATTTTGTGGCTTTGCAACAAAAGCGTGGCGTTTGAGATGGTGAAGGTGGTGTCGGAGCTGGAAGTGGAGATGGTGTGGTGGTGGCGTTGAAGTTGCAGGTAACAGAAGTGGGGAAACATATTTAGGATATTAATATAAGCCACAGAAGGAAAAAAGTACAAGTACTTACATTTAAGTACTTGTTTTTGATTTGTAAGATATGCATATAATTTAAAGTCATTTACAAATGAAAATAAAATGATTTACACTGAGCCAACTTTTTCTGTATGTGTATGATATTGTTCCAACCAATTAAAATGTTTATATGGCATTTTACCTTGCAAATGTTTATCCTCTCTTTGAAAAAAAAAAATCAGAAAAAGTTCTGATTCCTTCCAAAATAATAAATATAATGAAAAAAACTAATGCCAAATACTTTCTTTTTCTTGATCATATTCACAGGAAAATGACATTTTGACGTTAATGGTTTTTTTTTTTTTTTTTTTTTTTTTTTTTTGCTTTATTGAATCAATGCCACAAGAACAAGAGGTACATATTCATATCAAATTAACATTTTTCCAGACAAAGAAAAAATAAATAAATGAAAAAGAGTAAGAGAAAGAGAAAAAGAAAAAAGAAAACAGAAAAATTACAGTAATTTCAATTCTTTAAGAGCTTTACAAGTTTTCAGTGCTTTCTTATTTTTTGTTTTTTTCTAAGAGATTTACATATATTTTAAATTCGTTAAGAAAATGGGAAAAATTTGGCCTACATTGAGCCCACTTTTTTTTATCAATATGGAATTTTCCAAGCAATATAAACAATTGTATAACATGTTTTTGTTTACAATTTAAATGTTTGCTGTCAAAATGAAAGAAAACATCAAATATACAGATTTTTATCATACATTCGTTTTTTTTTTTATATATAAAATTCCAGATCATTCCAAAACAATCTCGAATAAATACAATGATAAAAGAGATGCAAAATTGTTTCTTTTTCGTGTCCACAAAACTCACAAGAATAGGAGATATTAAGTTGAAATCTTTCTAAAACATTCTTGGCGGGATAAATTCTATGAAGTATTTTATAAGACACTTCTTTGACTTCTTTGACACTTCTTTGACAAAACTTATTTGGTTATTTCCATACTCTATAACCCAAGATATATTATCAAATAAAGAAGACCAGAAAAATGTTGATGCAGGCGGGGACACAGAGTGAAGAGCATTCCTTATGCACTTATTGTTATATTGTTGTTTTGAAACATTAACATTCTCAATGAAAATGTTTTCACAAGGATTTATCATGTTAATTCCATCTGAGATATCATTTTTTAAAAGGATTGTCAAATTCTGTAAATAGAAATGTAAATAAAAGAATACCTTCATTAAACCAAGTATGATAAAATAAAGATTTATTTTTAAATAAAATATCTTTTTGTGGGCACGGTGGCTTAGTGGTTAGCACGTTCGCCTCACACCACACCGCCAGGGTCAGGGGGTTCGATTCCCGTCTCGGCCATGTGTGTGTGGAGTTTGCATGTTCTCCCCGTGCCTCAGGGAGTTTTTCTCCGGGTTCTCCGGTTTCCTCCCCCGGTCCAAAAACATGCACGGTAGGTTGATTGGCACCTTGGAAAATTGTCCCTAGTGTGTGAATGTGTGTGTGTGTGTGTGTGTGTGTGTGTGTGTGCCCTGTGTGATGGGTTTGCATTCCATCCAGGGTGTATCCTGCCTTAATGCCCATAGACACCTGAGATAGACACAGACTCCCCGTGACCCGAGGGAAGATCGGATAAAGCGCTAGAAGATGAATGAATGAATGAATGAATAAAATATCTTTGTTATTCCATATGAAATACAACAAAAAATCGATGCCTCCTAATGTATTGAATATATGGTTAGGAAATACATTGTAAGGACTCTCTCTATTCTTCATAAATTCTATTAACCACTTACTTTTAAAAGTGTTATTTGCAGTATTATAATCTAAAACTTCCAAACCACCTTGTTCTTTTGGATTGCAAATTACTTCTTTTTTTTTAATAATGTGGGTTTTTTTTCCAAATAAAGTTATAAAGAATTTGATCAAGATCTTTTATAGTCTTGGTAGGCATATCTAATGATAATGATGTATACACAGATCTGGATATACCTTCTGCCTTTGATAGTAACACCCTCCCAAATAATGAGAGGTCTCTCATTAACCACAAATTAAACTTCTTTTTTGGTTTTCTCGATACAATTGGTTCAAATATGTATTTGACCCCTTTCTTTTTCATTTTTACAAATTATCACACCTAAATATGTTAATTTATGTTTAACTGGAATATTATATTTTTCTGTAAAGGAGCAATCTTTAAGGGGAAATAATACAGATTTATATAAATTCATTTTTAGGCCTGAATAATGGAGGTAATGTCGGGGTCTGAGGTCCGAGCTGAGTGACGCAATCACGTATTTACGTAAGGTGGGCGTGTGCGCGCACGCAGCAGAAAGTCGATGATAAGGTCTCTCATTAGAGTCCAGGACTCGCGGACGCGCGGATCGTACAGCTCCTCTCCTCCCGACACGGGGACAATGCCACGGAAATGACCATAAATGGCACTCTTTGGGCGGAAAAAGCATCACCTGGCGCTTGTCTGGTGTTATATTTTGTCGCTTCCAGGTAAAACCAATATTTGTGTCGTGTTTAATGCGTTTTAAGGATGTTAAGAAGGGCTGAAGTTGAGCTGATCTTCATCTATCTATCTATCTATCTATGTGAAATATTGTTATTTTGCTATTTTTGTTTTACTTTATTTGTTTTTAGTTATTGCAGTCTAACTACTCCGTATTATTATGATCTGCCCTCGTAATATCAAGTGTTTATCATTTCAAAACTTCTCACCCTTTTTCTCTTTCTTTTGCAGTTGTGTTCTGTTTCAGTGAACTCTCTTTTGTGACCGAACCTGGTGATAAAAGAGTGTCTCACAATGATCATGTATTGATGCACTGCTTGGCCCAAGGAGAGCCGCCGGTCACCATCACATGGCAGAGAAACGGGACCAGACTTCAGGAGAGTGACCGTGTTCAGTTCTTATCTAACGGATCTCTGCTTCTGTCATCTGTAAACGGAGGAGAAGAACAATCAGATGAAGGCTTTTATCAGTGCCTTGCTCACAACAAATATGGAGCCATCTTAAGCCAAAGAGCTCACCTTACAATCTCAAGTGAGTATTCGACCCAGGGAATGATCAGTCAGTTTTTATTGTGTATAAGCCTTTTAGTGGTCTCATGTTTCATCATCTGTTCCGGAGTATACCTGAAAGTGTTCTTGCATTCTTGCATTCAGTGTTCAGTGATCAGTGTTCAGTGTTCAGTGTTCTTGAATTCTTGCATTCAGTGTGTGTGTGTGTGTGTGTGTGTGTGTGTGTGTGTGTATGTATATATATATATATATATATATATATATATATATATATATATATATATATATATATGATATTTATATATATATATATATGCGCGCTTTTTTCCCCCTCGCACAGTTCGGTTAGCTTTATGGGAACCTTGTTTTTTCACTTTAAAGGGCTGTAACATTTTATGTAATCAGTTAAAAGGGCACTAAAGCCTGTGTGGACAGTCAATCAGGAGCATCATAAAGGTTTCTGGTACTTAGGAAAGAATGAGGAAGAGAAATCACCTTCTTTCCATTACACATAGCCTGGAGCTGCAGCACTGGTTTGCAGTGCAGTTGTATTCGGTTTCGCTCGTCCTGCCCCTCGCATGCCGTTGTTTTCTGCTTGGCTACACGTAGGAATCACTTAAAGGCCATTCTTTTTGGTCTTCTTTGTCCATGTGTCCACCCCAATCCCCAAAAAGAAAAGCCCACTGCGTTGAGACCATTTATTTGGCCACAGACCTGTGGACTGAGGACAGCTGTCCCTATTCAGCTCGACCAATGATGACGTCAAAAGCTGGACCTCAGTTCCAAGAACTATTGACAACTTTGTTCATAAACAGAATACTGCTTTACATTCATATAGATTTGAGGACACTGAATGCGACTATCTATACTCTATACTATCTATACATTGCATTATGTATAGATAGATATTACTTATTATGGTTATGAGAATGACTGTGGTGTGTGTGTGTATGTATGTGTGTTTATGCATGTTTCTCATTAGCTCCTGTAATGCCGCCTTCCATATTTAAAATATAAGATAAGTCTTTCCAATATCCACTTATCTTATTCATGCTCAGTTCATGCTCACATAAGGAGATAAAAATGTAAGAATCGGATCCCCAGCATCTGAGGGGTTAAAAACTTTGTATGGCCAAGGCCAGCTCATGTTGGGGCAGTTTTTGGGGGATGGGGCAGGCTAGTTGGCTTTATTCGGTCTGTGTGAGGGCCCATGGGAGAGCCGTATAGGTCAAGAAGGTTGTGGGACTGGCTTTGTCCTACTCCAGGGTGATAGTCAATGCCCTGGCCTGCTGCCTGGATCTAACCTGATTGATGCCTTTCTGCTCCTCACAGTCTGCCTGTTATTGGTTCAGCCAGTTAGTTTACTTTGTTACTCTTGCTTTTAGAAGTTTATTTCTGTCAGTTAAAATGGTATGTTTTAATGGTTTTAATACAGTTTTTCAGGACCTCTGCTGGGTTTAGTGTATTTTTAACAAAAAAAGTCAAAAAAGAGTTTTAACTCACAAGTCTATCAAGTCCTCTATTAGCACAATAGCACCCTATAAATGAGCCCATTTACCTGTTAAAATATTCAGACCTGTGTAGCAAATGACGACTAAAGTTGGTACTAACGTTTGCACTCGAGGTTGAAAATAAAATCTTGGTAGCTGTAGTGGAATCTTCTTTATTATAAACCATAATAATAATAATAATAATAATTGTTTTTTATTCATCCTTATGAACTTTTCTGATTTGCAAACCAACAAGCTTATTCAAGTGTTCACAGCAAAACATTACCATAGTGCAGCCCATTTAAATATTCTGAATAAGGGGTCCAGGCCAAAATTGAATGGACAGACGGACTTGGGTGACCCCTAACCTTTGATAGAAAACCTTTGTGCTGTTTGACCTAGACATTGATCCTCACTTGATGACCTCGCTGACCTCTCAGAACTGGTCAGCTATACACAGAATCATGCACATGCCCACACGCCTACTTAAAGAGTGGTTGGGGACATTATTTTTATATAAGCACTGTGCTTGATTTTGGGGGAAGGGGACGTTTTAATCCATTAAATTCATTGACGAAGGGCGACTGCTAAGATTTAAAATTATTTAAATAAATGCATTTTTTAAAAATATTTTTCACTAATACTATGATTTTTTTAAAAAAATTCATTCATAGTTAATAAAGGAGCTGGAATTAACAGCAACAATCAAATTACTATGTGTTTATAATCTATTACATTCTAGGCTTTAATTACGGCAACAGCTGTGTCGCTAAGCTAGTTGATCCGGAGTGAAGATAAAATCTCTTTTCTTTTTTTTTCTCTTTATCTAGTGCTCGTAGGATAACAAAAAAATGACACCCCGAATCATCCATAGATCAGAGAAATCTACTGAAGGAAGTTCCATGAGGAGCTGGTGCTCTGCAGGGCATTGACTCGCTGAGCCCGGCACAGGTCAAGCTAAGAATCAAAGTAAAAGTTAGTTGAATTCCTAGTTTGATAGCACAGATGGAGTGGTGCATTTGGACGCTCCATATCTCTAATTAAGAAGCACATATACACAAAGGCAATTTTAATTCCCTGTTGTCCTCCGATGTAATTTTCAAGGGTGGATTTTTACATCCGGAAATGAACATCTATTGATTTCCTTTAACATGCTTTCCTTGGGTAGGAGAGGAAGAGGGAAGAGAGCGGAAGGCGAATGGTGGTGCTGGTGTTGGGGGTGGATCGAGGGGTTGGTGTTGGGGGTGAAGTTTAAGAAAACAATGGGTAGAGGTAGATAAACTGTAGAATGATGCTTAATGTTGCCTGTGTGTGTGTGTGTGTGTGTGTGTGTGTGTGTGTGTGTGTGTGTGTGTGTGTGTGTATATGTGTATATCTATTGTGTGTGTGTGTGTGTGTGTGTGTGTGTGTGTATATATATATATATATATATATATATATATATATATATATATATATATATATATATATATATATATATATATATATATATATATATATATATATATATTATACATACACACACACACACACACAATCATTTGTTGGATAAGCCAACAAAATACACGCTTCAGGAAAAGTACTTGGATAAATATTTTAATTCTACATTTATTAATACAATTTACTTCTGTCCTCTAAAATTACAAGACATGCTCAAAGTGGTGGCCATTATCTTTCAAAAAAATGTTTCTTTAATATTTTAATGTATTTTTTTAAAAAACGGTTTCAGTTTGTTTATCCTTGTCTGAAAACATTACTTTGTTCACAGGATCCTGCAACACAGCTTTTTTTTCAGATTCTCTTTATGAATAGGACGATTAATTTCAATCAATAATCAGGATGAATTGTGACTTGTACAATTATTGATCAATAATGATCCATGAATCACCATCATTCACTGCCTTCAGTGAATCGATCGATCCATTGATTAGCGAGGTCACTGTATTGAATGCCGATTTTGATTTATTTATACTAAATGCTAATTTTATTTTTATTTATTTTTCCTTATTTTAGTTTTAACTCGTGCTGTGGAGAGAATTACATTTGTTTATGTCGGATATACACTCGTTATTCACTTGTATAACAAAAAGACTCCACATGCTTTTAAAAACATGTACATGTAAAATTCATAGACAGTTCTGAATAATAAGTAATGGGTTGACATTTAATAATCCACATGTTGTAATTGAACTTGATATAATGAACTGCCTGTGCTATAAATATACTCTCCTGTATCCTGGAGCATTTACTTTATACAGTAAACTGTATTTACTTTTCTTTCCTTTTCTTTTGAACAGGTATCTCATCATTTGTGATCCAGCCCTCTCCTGTAGTCGTTAATGTCGGTTCTGTCGCTCGGTTTGTCTGCAGTGTCAGTGCAAACCCACCGGCCATAATCACATGGGAATTCAACCAAAAAGCTTTGCCTCTGGAAACTGAGAGGTACTGAGACACACATAAAGTTGTGTTTATATAAAACCGCCTCTGTTTCATTATAAAATATTTCTGTTCAAGGACTGGATTGTAATTTTTGCTGTAAACCACTAACCGGCAGTGTATAAACTTTAATTGCAACGCGTAAACAGTGATACCTGTTTATTTGGTTCAATTGTAAATGTTGTATCTTTTTTTATCTCTAGAATAACTGGGTTGCCAAATGGAGTTTTGCAGATCCATGAGGTGAAATTTGAGGATGCTGGGTTATACCGATGTGTCGCCACAAACACCGCTGGTCAGCTAAAAAGCAAGGCGGCCATGTTTACTGTCCATCCAGGTGTGTGTGGCAAACTTACTTTGTATGAATAATGACTACATGAATGAACTACAAACCTATAAGTACTGTTTTATTAAAGTGCTCCTGGTTTCTTTCTCTGTTAGTGCCTGAAACCAGACCTTTCATGAAACCCCAGATCATTGTAGGCCCACAGAATATCAGTGCCAGCCTACATCAGACTGTTGTTCTGGAGTGTGTTGCGGAGGGAAACCCTCGCCCCCTGGTGTCTTGGAGCAGGGCCGACTCCAAACCCATAGACGTGTTTGGGGTTAAAGTGATGGGAAACGGGAATCTTATCATCTCCAATGTCAAAGTTCATCACACTGGAGTATACTTGTGTAGAGCAACAACGCCACGTACACGCAACTTCACCATTGCTGCAGCAAACCTTACTGTGCTCGGTGAGGAGATTGTCTACAATAACATGATTTTATTTTTGTTCAGAGAAGGCTTTTCTCATTTTTAAAATGGATCTCAAGTCAAGTCAAGAGGTTTTATTGTCATTACAACTATATATAGCTGACGTGTTACACAGTGTAATGAGACAACGTTTCTCCAGAACCCTGGCTGCTACACAAAACATGCTACACAAAACAACATATAACACAACATAGAGCTACACACAACATATAACACAACATAGAACTACAGACAACATATAACACAACATAGAGCTAAAAAAACATATAACACAACTACAAACAACATATAACACAACATAGCTACGGACAACATAACACAACATAGAGCTACATAGACAACATATAACACAACATACAAGCATACACAACATAGAGCTACAGAACAACATATAACACAACATAGAGCTAAGCACAACATAGAGACAACATATAACACAACATAGAGCTACAGCATATAAACAACATATAACACAACATAGAGCTACACATAACACAACATATAACACAACATAGAGCTACAAACATATAAACATAACAACATAACACAACATAGAGCTACAAACAACATATAACACAACATAGAGCTACAAACAACATATAACACAACATAGAGCTACAAACAACACATAACATAACACAACATAGAGCTACAAACACAACATATAACACAACATAGAGCTACAAACAACCATATAACACAACATAGAGCTACAAACAACATATAACACAACATAGAGCTACAGACAACATATAACACAACATAGAGCTACAAACAACATATAACACAACATAGAGCTACAAACAACATAGAGCTACACACAAATATAACACAACATAGAGCTACAAACAACATATAACACAACATAGAGCATACAAGTTACAAACCCACAACATATAACACAACATAGAGCTACATAGAGCTACAAACAACATATAACACAACATAGAGCTACAAACAACATATAACACAACATAGAGCTACAAACAACATATAACACAACATAGAGCTACACACAACATATAACACAACATAGAGCTACAAAACAACATAACACACAACATATAACACAAACATAGAGCTACAAACAACATATAACACAACATAGAGCTACACAACACAACATATAACACAACATAGAGCTACAAACAACATATAACACAACATAGAGCTACATAACAACAACACATTTATAACACAACATAGAGCTACACACAACTACACTAGAGCTACAAACATATAACACAACATAGAGCTACAAACAACATATAACACAACATAGAGCTACAAACAACACATAACATAGAGCTACACACAACATACACAACATAGAGCTACAAACAACATATAACAACATAGAGCTACAAAAACAACACAACATAACACAACATAGAGCTACAAACAACATATAACACAACATAGAGCTACAAACAACACATAACACAACATAGAGCCTACAAACAACATATAACACAACATAGAGCTACAAACAACATATAACACAACATAGAGCATCTACAAACAACATATAACACAACATAGAGCTACAAACAACATATAACACAACATAGAGCTACACAAACAACAACATATAACACAACATAGAGCTACACAAAACAACATATAACACAACATAGAGCTACAAACAACATATAACACAACATAGAGAGCTACAAACAACACATAACACAACATAGAGAAGCTACAAACAACACACAACATAGAGCTACAAACAACATATAACACAACATAGAGCTACAAAACAAACATATAACACAACATAGAGCTACAAACAACATATAACACAACATAGAGCTACAAACAACATATAACACAACATAGAGCTACAAACAACATATAACACAACATAGAGCTACACAACATAACACAACAAACAAACATATAACACAACATAGAGCTACACAAAACAGTTACAAACAATATATAACACAACATAGAGCTACAAACAAAACATAACATAGCTACAAGCACAACATAGAGCTACACACAAATATAACACAACATAGAGCTACACACAACATAAACAACAACATATAACAACATAGAGCTACAACACAACATATAACACAACATAGAGCTACAAACAACATAAACAACATATAACACACAACATAGAGCTACAAACATAACACAACATATACAAAACAACACAACATAGAGCTACAACATAACACAACATATAGCACACATATAACACTACAAGAGCTACAAACAACATATAACACAACATAGAGCTACACACAACATATAACACAACATAGAGCTACAAACAACATATAACACAACATAGAGCTACAAACAACATATAACACAACATAGAGATAACAGACAACATATAACACAACATAGACTACACAACATATAACACAACATAGAGCTACAAACAACAGTATAAAACAACATAGAGCTACAAACAACACATATAACACGACATAGAGCTACAAACAACACTATAACACAACATAGAGCTACAAACAACATATAACACAATATAGAGCTACAAACAACATAACACAACATAGAGCTACAAACATAAACACATAAAACACAACATAGAGCTACAAACAACATATAACACAACATAGAGCTACAAACAACATATAACACAACATAGAGCTACACACAACATATAACACAACATAGAGCTACAACACAACATATAACACAACATAGAGCTACACACAACATATAACACAATACAGAGCTACAAACAACATAACACATAGAGCTACAAACACATATAACACACATAGAGCTACAAACAACATATAACACAACATAGAGCTACAAACAACATATAACACAACATAGAGCTACAAACAACATATAACACAACATAGAGCTACATATAACACAACATATAACACAACATAGAGCTAAAACAAAACAAACAACATATAACACAACATAGAGAAAAACAACTACAAACAAAAACATAACACAACATAGAGCTACAAACAACATATAACACAACATAGAGCTACAAAAAACATATAACACAACATAGAGCTACAAAGCTACAAACAAGAACATATAACACAACATAGAGCACACAACAACTAACATATAACACAACAACAACATATAACACAACATAACATAACACAACATATAACACAACACAGAGCTACAGAAAACATATAACACAACATAAAGCTACAAGAACACAATGCTGAGGACTAGACTAAGTTATGTGTTGTTTGTAGCCACATAAAGTGCATCGTGTGTAATCTGGTGCAAACAGCACAAAAACTGACTGTATTTGACAACACGAGACGGTGCATAATAACAACAAAAATAAAATAAAACACAATGACGACCCGTAAGTGTGATGTAGTGCAAAGTATTCCTGCGATTGTAAACATTGGAACTGTTTTACAAACTAGTGTTGAACACAGTTTGGCTGGTGTGCAAAAGGAGAGCAGTCTATACAATAATCTGTCTGTTATAGCAGTCTATACAATAATCTGTCTGTGAGAGCAGTCTATACAATAATCTGTCTGTTATAGCAGTCTATACAATAATCTGTCTGTGAGAGCAGTCTATACAATAATCTGTCTGTTATAGCAGTCTATACAATAATCTGTCTGTTATAGCAGTCTATACAATAATCTGTCTGTGAGAGCAGTCTATACAATAATCTGTCTGTTATAGCAGTCTATACAATAATCTGTCTGTGAGAGCAGTCTATACAATAATCTGTCTGTTATAGCAGTCTATACAATAATCTGTCTGTGAGAGCAGTCTATACAATAATCTGAATGTCAATTTGCAGTGGCGCCTTCAATGGTGGAGAAGCCGGAAAGTCAGACTCGGCCCAGAGCTGGTACGGCTCGCTTTAGCTGTCTGGCAGAGGGTATGCCGACTCCGCGCATCAAGTGGCTTAAAAACGGGGAAACCATCCACTCAAATGGCAGGATTAAGATGTACAACAGGTTGGCCTACTGTCTATATGACCACATAGTCTGTCCCACCACTATCTGCATTTTTTTAAATCAAAATAATATTATAATGTTTCATTAAATTGGTTGGAAAACTCATTAAGTTCTGTAGATGTCAAAGTCTTAAATTTTATGAATTTTATAATAAGAAACAGAATTTTCGCTGTGATATTTTTCAGTAAACTGGTGATCACTCAGATCATTCCTGAGGACGATGCCATCTACCAGTGCCAGGCTGAGAACTCGCAGGGCTCGGTTCTATCTACTGCACAGCTGATTGTGGTCATGTCTGAGGATCGGCCCAGTGCTCCAAGAAACATTCACGCTGAGACCATCTCCAGTTCTGCCATCTTACTGGCTTGGGAGAGGCCTCAATATAACGCAGATAAAGTCATTGCCTACTCAGTGCACTACATGAAGTCTGAAGGTAAGACATTGGATAGAGGAGGGAGGGGAAAGACAAAAATGGAGCGTCGTGTGATAAATGTTTTGATTATTTATACATGCTTAGTTTTACATACCAAAACTACGCATGTAACGGCATGACCTGTGGTCAAGGTTATACAATAAAATTGTCATTGTTCCAACAGACTTTATATCAAGAGCAAAATTAACTTGTGCTTTTAATCTGAATATGTCGACTGCGTCAATTTTGCATGAAATATTAAAATACAGAACAAGTACCGTAGTTATTTTGTTTTACTCCTCTAGTAATGAATTTTAAACATTTTAAGAATTTTGTTCATTGTGCTTTTTTTTAGTTTGGGAGCCCATTGGAGGAACTGAGCTCGTCTCAGTTTATTCATAATTAAAGAAAAATTCATAAAGAAAAATATGTTTGAATATAAAATGCCAAATTTATTATAACATTTGTGTGCAATATCACTTCTATTAGTATAAATGAGTTGTACTGAGACACATAGCCCAGAGGTTACAATGTTGAAAGTTCCCAGCTCCACCAAGATGAAACTGCAGGGCCCTTGAGCAAGGCCCTTAACCCTCAACTGCTTGGTGATGCAGTATAAATGATATAAGACGTTCCAAATAAGGGTATCTACCGAATGCAGTTAGTGTAACTGTAGCATTATGTATATATTTAATAGTACAATATTTTTTGTTTTGTGATTCTTTAGTTAGACTGCATAAAATGTTCTATTAAGATAAATGAACACAATATTTTTTGAGTTTCCATTTGTGCCTTTTTTGCCGTAGCGATATCTCAGTACGATTTTTTTATCCGTCTTCATTGACAAAATCTTCATCAAATGGACTAATAAAGAATGATGTAATTGAAGATTTTGCCAACCTCTTACATTTGTGTAAGATAATAATAATAATAATAATAATAATAATAATAATAATAATGATGATTAATAATAATAACAAGTATATGTTTTTTTTTTATTGTAGGAAAAAAATGATTGTTTCTTGCTTGTCATTTTGGGCATTAGACACAAATTGTCATTTTTCTTCATGATGCTTTATATAGTTTATAAGGACTTGTATTTTAAGTTAAAATGTTTCTTTGTTAAGTTTACAAAGGCATCTATAGCACTCTAAGACTCCCTGATTCATGTAAATTGGGTTTAAATGTGTACATTTAAAGTAATGTTGTTTTTATATTATTTATATAGGAATAGGAATAAGATTGGTGGCACAGTTTAAATGAGTGCTAGTAGTTCACTATGATATGATCTATTGGCCAAAATGTTTCTTTTGAATTACTTTTTAACAAATGCTGTTGAAAATAGGAATAATTTTTAGGAGTCATTCGTTTTGTTTGTGTTCATTCACAGGTCTGAACAATGAAGAATACCAAGCAGTGATTGGAAATGACACCACTAGCCACATCGTGGATGATCTGAATCCGGCATGTAACTACACGTTTTATATAGTGGCCTACATGCCCATGGGAGCCAGTCGTATGTCTGAGCAAGTCACAGGACACACATTGGAAGATGGTGAGTGCAGTGCAGTGGCTAGTCAGATGAAAGTTATGGTGATTACGGTGATTATTACAGGACAGAAATGTATCCGTGGTGTGTATTGTAATGCAGTGGTATGTTTCCTTTAAAGGACCCACAAAAAGTTTAACAAGTGAAGGTGTTCCTGACTGACTATTGATTTCAATAATCTGATTTATTGTTTATTGCTTGGAATCTAAAGCACTAGGCACATGCCAAGTATCCTCTTTGTGTTCTCTTTGATCTCCTTTTTTTTTTTTTTTTTTTTTTTTTTTTTTTTTTTTTTTTTTATAAAATCACCTTGTATTTATAAATGCCCTTTTCCTCCTCTGCCTCAGTGCCTGTCCGTACCCCTGAGCTAAGCCTTACCAGCCGCAGCCCTACTGACATTTTGGTGTCCTGGCAGCCTCTTCCTGCCAAGATAAGTCGTGGACGTATCTCTGCCTACCGCCTGTCATTCCGTACCGCCGCTGATGAACAGGTGAGCTCGGTAGAGCTGCCAGGAAACGGTGTCAACTCCACCCATTACCTTCTTCAAAATCTGCAACCTGACACCATCTACCTGCTGCGTATTGAGGTGTCCACTCGTGTGGGCTGGAGCCAGCCATCAGCCTGGAGCTCTCACCGCACACCCAAAACCTCAAAAGCTACAGGTCAGTGCAAACAAGAGCTGTATACAAGATCATGTTTGTTAACAACACAGAGGAGTTTGAACTAAGCCTGTGTGCAGGAATCAAAAATGTTTTCTAGGAAAAAAGCTTCTTAGTTTTTTATGTGAGATTGACACACAGGATGACGTATGGTACTGTACAACGAAAATAAGGAAGAATCTGTACTAAGGGGGAAGGTGTAGCTCAGTGGCTAAAACACTGGGCTAGTGATCGGAAGCTCTGAGGGGGAAGGAGGTCGAACTCTGTTTGCCACTCTTGGGTCCCTTAACCCTCTGTGTGCTCCATTGGCGCCGTATCATGGCTGACCCTGCACTCTGACCCCATCTTCCAAACAAAACAGTCTAGGATATGAGTAGAAAAGAACTTCACTGTGCTTTAATGTATATGTCCAAAAGTAAGACCATTCTATTCTATTAATATTTAGTGTGAAAAAATTCCAACGAGTTTTGTAGGATTTATTAAAGGAGACTGACTGGTAAGATTTCCCAAAAATCCCACACTTTCTCCCTGAACAGTTCAGAGGTCTTATTTGAAAAGTGTTCCTTTCTTTAGTGAAACTGAAATTTGGCTGACGCATTCCTTTTTGCAAATTCGCCATTGTTAAAGCATGGGGTTTGTTGCTCAGTGACCTCTGATCTGGTCTGTCTGTGTGAATCACTGAGGGCCAATGCAGTCACTGATCATAAAGTTTAATGCCCCCGGCTGTGCATGGTTTTGAAGAAGAATAGAGCCATTTCAAAGGCAGGGGTGAGGAGTGGCAAAAAAAACAAGGGGGCCCGGGTTCATTTATTAATCTCTACGTTTGTACAGACAGAAGTTGGTGATTTTAATGTTTATTTTTGACATTTGTAGCAGAGCTTCTAATGGTGATCTTAGTGGTGTCAGTTTAACTATATGCTATGTGGACTAGCATAACTATACTAAGGAGTTTTGTGATGTTGAAATTTGACTTGCTAACGATTTGAAATTCACCAACACATTTCATGCAGCTAAGAATACAACTTACTGGGAGAACAAAAATAACGAGTGTTGGATTTACATACTTCTGTTTATGGGACTTAATCGATTCCCGTCTCGGCCATGTGTGTGTGGAGTTTGTGCATGTTCTCCCCGTGCCTCAGGGGGTTTTTCTCCGGGTTCTCCGGTTTCCTCCCGGTCCAAAAACATGCACGGTAGGTTGATTGGCACCTTGGAAAAATTGTCCCTAGTGTATGAATGTGTGTGTGTGTGTGATGGGTATGCCGACTCCGCGCATCAAGTGGCTTAAAAACGGGGAAACCATCCACTCAAATGGCTGGTTTGATCCTGCCTTAATGCCCATAGACGCCTGACATAGACACAGACTCCCCGTGACCCGAGGGAAATGCGGATAAAAGCAGTAGAAGATGAATGAATAGTTTGTATTATGTGACACACTTTTCATGTTAAAATTATTAAATTGGTGTCTAAAGGGTTAATTTGGTTGCTTACTATACTGACCTCTCTTGTCCTGTGTCGATCTGCAGTACCCTCTGCCCCTAATTTGGAGCTGGAGCCTTTTAACTGCACATCAGTTACTGTACGCTGGCATCCTTCGCCCAGTGATCCTGTCATCCAGGGTTACAAACTCTCCTGGTATCCTGATGGCCAATCAGAGAGCTCAACTCTCCAGCTCCACTCTCAGGACTACCAGCATACGATTACAGCACTTGGTGAGTGTTTCAGGTCACATAGAGACATAATTAATATCCACTACATCCTCTTATCCAATGGCACGATGGATTTAGATGGGATAACCATTTTCTACAAGATTTCTGTATTTACACAGTTTGGGTGTGATATGAACATGATGCTGACAAAATATATGGAGCATTCTGTGAATACTTTTTGCACTGTGTACGTTTATGCAGGTTATTGTTCTCTGCGTTTTACAAAAGAGGGTCTCTGTTTTGCCCCCCCCCCCCCCCCCCCCCCCCCCCCCCCCCCCCCCCCCCCCCCCCCCCCCCCCCCCCCACCCCCCCCCCACCCCCCCCCCCCCTCCCCCCCCCCCCCCCCCCCCACCCCCCCCCCCCCCCCACCCACCCCCCCCCCCCCCCACCACCCTCCTGATCAATACTTGCCATCGGGCCTATTGTGCTTGATACACACTCCCCCTGATCAGCCTGCTTTTGGCTTTGTGTTAGTCACCTACCCCCTCTTAATGTCAAAGGTTATAGTCCAGATGTGTCTTCCCCCATTTTCCCGTCTTTGTCCCTCGCCCCCTCATGGCTGTCTATTGTATAAGGGTTCTGGGTAAAGAAAAAGCCCATGAGACCTTCTTCCCTCTCCAGCTGGACACAGTGACCTGGCGAAAGGATCAGTAATGGACAGAAAGCTTAGTGACTGTGAACTTGGCTTTTGAATTCTAATTAGTCATGAACACTTTGAAATTAAGATATTTTTATTGCATTTCTAGAATATATTTAACCTTTTCTCTTTTTTGGGGGTAATATTTTGTTTTAAAATAGATAGTTCTCCTCTAAGCTTTAAGAAATAAGTAGTGAGTTTTAGTTTGTCTCTGTTCCTTCTATACAATATTTGTATGAATTGTTGCAAACATACTCTGATTTTTAACAGAAGAGCATCCATGTAACTTGGTGTTTATGCCCATGAACATGAAGTAACATTTCATGTTGGCCTCTAGACCTCATGTTCTAGGCCCTGCATCCCAAGAGACAGGCCATCCCAGCAGCTAAAATGTGATCCGTGACCTTTTACATCTGCCCCTGAAAGTCCTCTGTACTGCACGTGCTGAGAAAAACACCTCCCTGTGATTTTCATTATGAAATCGTCTTCAGTATTTTCATAATTTTTTCTTGTTGTGAAATTAAAGACCAGGTTTAATTAGTTAAATTAAGTAGATATTTATTTTAAAAAAATGACAATTATACATAACTGTCAGAAAAGCCCTGCGGGAACTGAAGGATAGGCAACATTTATTATTATATCTTTTTACATGTCAACTTTTGGATCAGTTCTGTTCTCTGTTATTAATTTATCAATGAATAAATAATACATTTTATTTTATAAGTGTTGAGAATCTTCTGATGTTTCTAAAATTATTTAGAAAAACATGATGCTTGTCACCTACAGATCCAAGGAGAAAATATCATGTGAAGCTGCTGGCTTTTAGTGCTGAAGGTGACGGTTATCAAGCACATCAGACGGTCAGCACAACTGGCTGTCCTTGTAAGTTTACCAGGAAAAGAATTCATGTTAATAGTCTATGATACTCAATTTTATTTTAACATTTGTATCATTTATTCTAAATTGATCATTTGAGTGGTTTTTAGTCATTTTGAGTTGCTTATCAAATTGTTTGATTAAAAAAATACTTTAGTTTGTTTAAAAAAAAAACAGCACTGTTCATTCTGCCTTGTTTTTTTGTTTGTTTGTTTGTTTGTTTGTTTTGGTTTTGTGTCCAGCTGCTCCTAACAGGAGGCTGGCCACATTACCTGCTCCGGACCACGTCCATGGCCAGACCAACAGCTCCTCATCTGTTAGCCTGAGCTGGGGCCGACCCGCCTTCAGTTCTGGAAAACCAGTCAGTTATTCTGTTCGTTATGGCCCTGTAGCTCCGTACAATGCTTCAGCTGTACGCTATCTCCAAACGTGAGGGTTTTTTTTCTTTTAAACACAAAATATGCAGTTTTAGTACAAAATTACTCATATTTTGAATATTATTCGTGCAGTTGCTTCTTATATTTTATCTCTCATGTGTGAAAAATAAGCAGCATGATAAGCAGCATATTGTTAAACATGTATGTGTTTCTTGTGTCCCTTTGTTTAGGACTGAACAGACAGTAATGGTTCAGGGATTGATGTCAAATACACGCTATGAGATTTCGGTCCGCCTGCACATGGATCACATGTCCAGCCCCTGGAGCTCTCCAGTATATCTGAGAACTTTTCTGGAAGGTGATTAAATGAAATGAAACCCTCAATAATATTATATGTACATACATGTGTGTGTGTGTGTGTGTCCTCACAATTGCACAGATTGAAGTCTTTGGCATAACAGTGGTATATCGTGTTTGATATAGTGGAAGGCGGTGATGACGCTTGAGAGATTTCTTGGAACAAACAATATGTTTGTTTACACGCGTTTGCAATATTCTACACATTTTGGATGAATTTATTTGGCTTCATGCAGTCCTCTGCGTCCTCACGGTTTTCAAATAGACCAATCTTTCCCACCGTAGTCACATAGTCACTAGCGCTTTGTCATATTTTTTCGTCATAACATTCCATAATACTCAGACAATGAGAGCACTACTGCCCCCTACTGTAGTGGAAATGTAGTGTGTAATTGAACATTTATTCTAGTACAGCAGAAAAATGCTATTATAATAGTTGTATTGTATTTTATGGAATTTTTTTTCACAACTTCTCTATTTGGCCCTGGTGTATTTCAGCTCCATCATCTCCTCCTCTCGGTGTCAGAGTAACTCTAATAGAAGAAGACACAGCGTTGGTGTCATGGAGGAGAGCCAGAACAGCCCAACCTGACTGTGAGCCACTACACGATCCTTTATGCCCCGCAGAGAGCATGGTTAGCAGGAGACTGGAATGTCCTACAAAGAGAAGGTATACACAAGATAAGCATAACTGCGTGTAATATCCTAAACCAGGGGTGTCCAGATTTGTTTTATTATGAGCCTGATTAGGCCACATTTAAATTTTCGAATAAATTGCGGAAAATTCTAAATATTTACAATGTGGATAATGGGATCTGTACTACTATGGCTAAAGCATAAGTATCTTTGTTTCCAGCTATATGGAAAGTGCCTCTTTCTATGGTTTACTTTGTGCTTTTTGCCTGTAACCCTGATGAGATGTATTTGCAGTCATGTAGGTGTAGTCAGAGGTTTAAAATTAGTCTTGCAATTTTTCTAACTTGTGTTACTACAGACTGCTGCCAGAGTCAGGAGTTACTCTTGCTTGGCCACTTAACTACCAATCTTAAATTTTAGGGAAATAACCTGCAGGCTCGTTACCCTATGTATGAAGGCTGCATTTCCTCCTGGATTTTAGTGACACACTTAGTAGATTTTATAGTATTATTCATATGCCTAAATTGGATTTCTCATGCTAGTCTGATGTATCACATTTATACTTTCCAGGGAGCAATACTATGGCTCTGTTAGAGAAGCTGGAGCCTGGTCATGTGTACCTGGTGAAGATCTCCGCCTCAAACATAGCAGGTGATGGGCCTTTCTCCATGACAGTGGAACTTCCTGTGCTGAAGGGAAAAACGTACCCAGGAAAAAACCCTCGTCATACCTACAGCCCGACTAAGACATTAGGTACCAGGAGATCTCTCTCTCTATTAGTGGATACTTGCTTACACATGCTGTATTACACATGTAATTACCTCTTTCCTGTCCCTTCATTTTCCAGGTGGTCTTTATCATTTGGATGATAAATCTATGACTGGCATTATGATTGGTGTGTGTATAGCACTGGGTTGCATCCTTACATGTATCATCATCCTTATCACTAAAAGCAAAACAAGGTACGTGTACTACTTGTCAAAGGTTTGAATTGGACATAAAATAAAAATATAGTTTATTTATTAATAGTAATAATAAAATATTGTAATGCAACAGTCTTTCGGTACATTTGAATTAAATTTTCATAATTAACACATTTTTATTATAATATAATATATATTAATTTATATTATAGTATTATAAATATATAGTAGATTGTTCAATTAAAAGAATTGGCTTTTAGTTAAAAAAGATTCTTTAAACGGGCACCACCTATCCTTTTTGTTTAATGCTTTCTAGCATACAATAGTAAGAAGTAAGAACGAGTTGGGGTGCCAAAATTTTGTGTGTGTCGTGTATTGTGTGCAATCATTTTGTACATGGACTAAAATGGTGTTCACATGCTTTTTCTCTCAGTCGGAATACTTCATCCTCAAAGCTGAATGAACAAATGAGTTCCGAGATCATTCACAGTGGAACAGCTCGGCCCAATCAGCTGCAGGGAGAGAACGCTGAGGTTTTAATACCAATGATGGGAAATCACCATGTTGACACAAAGGTGAGATCATAAAGTATGATTATGAGGTTTTATCATTAGTGAAAACGCTGTGATTTTTACATGGGTGTTGTATAAATATATTTTTTTCAGGGAGGATCAGATTTGATGATAAACCACGAGGGACCGATTGTCAGTAGCAGTCAGGACACAAAGACTAGGAGATGGAACATTTTCACATGTGTGCAAAAGCACAATCCGAACGACCTCACGGTAACACACTGAAAACGAACCAAACTTTGCCCTGGTTCTGTTTATACCGTCAGTTCAGTATCGTTTATATTTATTAATGTTTGATGTTTGTTCACATTTGTTCACTCTTGGTATATAACATTCTCTTAGCTGCCATTATGTAACATATTGGTAAACATGGATAAAGCATTATTATACAATCACATTTATTAATTTTATAAAATAAACTAATATATCTACAGTTTTTGCTGGTTAAATATTATAGTCATTCATTACCTCTTCTTTTTGTAAGATGAAATGTTTATTAATTTGGGTTTTTTGTTGTTAAAATGTTATATTTTAATGTAAAAGTTTGTAATATTAGCTGATGAATAATAATATTTATGCTATTTGATAGCTGGTCTTATACAGAGGGGTTTACACAAACTAAAAGACCCAGCAGTGACCTTGGCAATGCCCGGATTTGACCCATCACTAGATCATTTCATACCTACTGATCACTCAAACTATTCACCTAAAAATCTTCATCAGACCGTCACTGTGTTGCAGGTGGTGGAGCGAGGGCATTTTTATGAGGTGGGGAAGATGGTGTTGCAGTACGAACAGGAACATACTGGGATGTCTCTCCAGCAAACCTCCCTGCAAGTCTTCTATCATCCATTTGGGGAGTCTGAGAGCTCTCAGACCAGCGAGGGCAGCGGAGAAACGGGAGACTCCGGTAACTTCTCTCAGGACGAGGCCGAGTCGTCCAGCTCCAACATCTGTGAAGAGAAAAGGAACGGCTCGGCAAACGTTGAAGATTCATCCAATATTGTGGTACAAATCTGTCCACACGTTTCCCTGTGAATCCGCCGTTTTTACTTGCCTCACTGAATCCCAGCTGCCTTTTCTCAAGCACAGTACATGAACGAAGGCTCAGGTTATGCTGCTCATCAGGAAACAGAGAAGAACAGAGAATTTTTCTCAGTCGTACCACAAAAGAAAATGTGTTCAAATACATTTAACCAAAAGAACATGGTGCATGTCAGCTCAGACTCGAGCACAGCCTCCAAGCCGTATTAATGCCTTGAAACCCGGATCTGTTCAAGAAGCCTTCGGATTAAGAGTCCTCTGTGGGATTGAATTGTATCGAACAAATGTACTTCCTACTATCTCCGTCTTCTTCTGTTGGTTCAGAAGAAAACGTACCTCACCAAATAATGAATGTCATTAGGTTCTAGAATGTTTTCATCATTCTTTACGGTCTACCTACCTCAATTTGAACACTTCTGCCTACAGGGTTTTGGTGTTCTATGTTATCTATATTATATTTTCCTTTTTCGATGAAAACAGGTTAAGATACCTCAGGATTTTATATCATTTTAACTGACTTACAGTAACATACTCATGGAAAAACAACACCTTTTCCCTGTATTCATATTTTGTTTCACTACTACCTCAGTTTGTTTATGAAGTGTTTGACTTCTGTTTTTTATTAATGGATCATACGTGTGGTTCATTTCTGTTTTATGGTACTTTATTTAAGATATTGAAAGCTTTAATATTTGGTTCCATTTTCTGACTTCGCTGTGACATTGATCAGTTTGAGAATTCATTTGTATATGTTAGTTTTTTTTCCCCGTGGCAGCTTTTAGTTTCAGTAAGCTTTGGTATTACTTATTTCCTTTATTTCTTAGCTTTTAATGTTTTGGTGATATGTACGAAACAACCAAAAATGCGATGCACATGTCAAGTGTGTATCGGACCTTAATAGCTTTAAAACCCAATGGCCTTGTAGTGCAGGGTCATTTTGCAATATATGATTAAATATAAATGAGACATAATCCAAAGAATGAATGTGTGATTGCAGGAAAGTTGTCGAATAATGCCAAAAAAAATACTGTTACTGCCAAAGATATATAATTATATTTCTGTATATTGTAAGTGCCACGAAAAAAACATTTGTTTTTCTCCTATCCATAAAGATAGCTTTAGCGCTTGTCTGTGCATTTTGTTTCCTTATGACTTTACTTTTGTAGATTGTAGATGAGCAGCAGTAGTAACAAATGCTACTATCCAAAGAGTTGCTTACTTCTTTCATTGGGTTGGATGAAAACGTGCCAAAAAACATTATGATCCTCGTAAAACTGTCTTCCATGTGTTTAAGAATCTAAGAAAGATGAATAAAATTGTAATACGGTACCGATCAAAAGTCGACGCACAGCGGCTCATGATGTGTGTTTTACACGTTTCACCGTACAGCAGTGAAAAGTCATCTGAGAAGCTTTTCAGCAGGCTGTAAGGGAAGTCCCGCAAGTTTTGCAGGTGTCCAGACTTTTGCCTGGGACTGTTTATATGGTCACTATTGTTTGTATTTGTTAAGATTTGATTTCGTACACTGTTGGTGTTTAATCAAACCGTTTGGAGACCACCCTTTTGAGTGAAGTGCAACAAAATCACTTTTCTACATTTTTAAGAGACATATAATCTATACCAAAGAGTGTTCTGGTCATCCTAGTGTTTAATATACTCATTTTTAAATTGTATCTTGTTTTGACTACTGCTCCAAATCTGAATATGTGAATTATACTGAATGGATAAACTTGACAGTAAACATGGGGGGGGGGCTTCAGTATTTTATTTTTTTTTTAGTAGTATTTTATCTGTATTTTTATAGACTGTTCTAAATTATTTGTGTTGGTCTACAGATCTACAAGAGACTCTGTTTACCCTTCATTTTCATTTTCACAAACACAGTTGAATTATTTTTTTATTTATTATAGATATAAAGCATATCATTTCTTTACTTTGAACAGTTGTCTGTATAAAATTTAAAAGTTGTATGTTTTTGTGTTTGCTTTCCTGAAAGTGTTCCCCGGAAATCACGACCAAACAATGATTATGCTGCTTTACCATTTTACACATGCCATAGGTGGTCAGAACAATACAGTTCAATAAATATATTTCTGACAATTTCAGTGTTTCTGTGCCCTGTTTTAAATGTTATAATAGATGTTAAAGTGAAATATCTAACCATCCAACTTTCAGCAGGAGTCTACAAATTACCTCTGATATATATCTATATATATTATACAAACCGGATTCCAAAAAAGTTGGGACACTATACAAATCGTGAATAAAAACTGAATGCAATGATGTGTAGGTGCCCCCCCCAACTTCCAATATTTTTTATCAGAATAGAACATAACACAGAATAGAACATAACACACGAAACAAAAGTTTAAACTGAGAAAATGTACCATTTTAAGGGAAAAATATGTTGATTCAGAATTTCATGGTGTCAACAAATCTCAAAAAAGTTGGGACAAGGACATTTTCACCACTGTGTGGCATCTCCCCTTCTTTTTACAACACTCAACAGACGTCTGGGGACAGAGGAGACCAGTTTCTCCAGTTTAGAAATAGGAATGCTCTCCCATTCTTGTCTAATACAGGCCTCTAACTGTTCAATCGTCTTGGGCCTTCTTTGTCGCACCTTCCTCTTTATGATGCGCCAAATGTTCTCTATAGGTGAAAGATCTGGACTGCAGACTGGCCATTTCAGTACCCGGATCCTTCTCCTACGCAGCCATGATGCTGTGATTGATGCAGAATGTGGTCTGGCATTATCTTGTTGGAAAATGCAGGGTCTTCCCTGAAAAAGATGACGTCTGGATGGGAGCATATGTTGTTCTAGAACCTGAATATATTTTTCTGCATTGATGGTGCCTTTCCAGACATGCAAGCTGCCCATGCCACACGCACTCATGCAACCCCATACCATCAGAGATGCAGGCTTCTGAACCGAGCGTTGATAACAACTTGGGTTGTCCTTGTCCTCTTTGGTCCGGATGACATGGCGTCCCAGATTTCCAAAAAGAACTTCGAATCGTGACTCGTCTGACCACAGAACAGTCTTCCATTTCGCCACACTCCATTTTAAATGATCCCTGGCCCAGTGTAAACGCCTGAGCTTGTGGATCTTGCTTAGAAATGGCTTCTTCTTTGCACTGTAGAGTTTCAGCTGGCAACGGCGGATGGCACGGTGGATTGTGTTCACTGACAATGGTTTCTGGAAGTATTCCTGAGCCCATTCTGTGATTTCCTTTACAGTAGCATTCCTGTTTGTGGTGCAGTGTCGTTTAAGGGCCCGGAGATCACGGGCATCCAGTATGGTTTTACGGCCTTGACCCTTTCTCACAGAGATTGTTCCAGATTCTCTGAATCTTTGGATGATGTTATGCACAGTTGATGATGATAGATGCAAAGTCTTTGCAATTTTTCGCTGGGTAACACCTTTCTGATATTGCTCCACTATCTTTCTGCGCAACATTGTGGGAATTGGTGATCCTCTACCCATCTTGGCTTCTGAGAGACACTGCCACTCTGAGAAGCTCTTTTTATACCCAATCATGTTGCCAATTGACCTAATTTGTGTTAATTGGTCTTCCAGCTCCTCGTTATGCTTAAATTTACTTTTTCCAGCCTCTTACTGCTACTTGTCCCAACTTTTTTTGGGATTTGTTGACACCATGAAATTCTGAATCAACATATTTTTCCCTTAAAATGGTACATTTTCTCAGTTTAAACTTTTGTTTCGTGTGTTATGTTCTATTCTGAATAAAATATTAGAAGTTGGCACCTACACATCATTGCATTCAGTTTTTATTCACAATTTGTATAGTGTCCCAACTTTTTTGGAATCCGGTTTGTATTATAATATTGTTATATATCTGTATATATACATATACATACACACAAATATATGTATCTTGAAAGAAATGCAGAATAAGACAGTATTTTATATGCTGGAAGAAAAAAAGAAATATTTGAATTATGTATTCGGTAAATGTAGATTAACTGTTGAAACGATGGACATTTAAAGAGATCGATGTAGGTTATAAAATGCACAGTCATACGTTTTGTGTCGGTTTATCAGTTATTCATAAGATGGTGTGAGGTAGAAACTTTTGGGTTACTGATCAAAAAGTTGGGGTTTAACCCCTGGGATCATCATGGTGCCACTCTTGGGGCCCTTGAGCAAATATCCTTAGGATATTGTTGTTTCAGGGGATCTGACTGCATCAGGCGTTCTGACCTTTCATTCATTCATCTTCTACCGCTTTATCCGATCTTTCCTCACGGGGAGTCTGTGTCTATCTCAGGCGTCTATGGGTATTAAGGCAGGATACACCCTGGATGGAATGCCAACCCATCGCAACACACACACACACACACACACACACACACACACACACCACACACACCACACACACACTAGGGACAAAGTTCAAAGGTGCCAATCAACCTGCTGTGCATGTTTTTGGACCGGGGAGGAAACCGGAGAACCCAGAGAAAAACCCGCTGAGTCACGGGGAGAACATGCACAAACTCCACACACACATGGCCGAGACGGGAATCGAACCCGGACCCTGGCAGTGTGAGGCGAACGTGCTCACCACTAAACCACCGTGCCCCCTCATTGTTCTGACCTTAATTTCTTAATTTCACCTGCAAATGTGATGTTTGTCTGTGCTTACAGTGCATGTGACAAATGCAGTATCTGGTGCTTAGAGTCAGATTATTTAATAGAACTTCCCTGGTAGGCAAGTTTTTATGGAAAATATAGATTGGTCTGAACTTTTCCACACAGGCGTTCTTTTACCACTCGCAGTCTCAGTTGTGTACATACAATCTGAAACATTAACCACATGGAATTAACTGGGAAACTCCAGGGGTTTCACCGTGCTTCCTCTTATCATCATCATCATCATCATCATCATCATCATCATCATCAACAACAACAACAACAATACTAAAATTCATTTCCACCTACAAGCAGTAAAATTTGTGATTAGTGATTACACTTCTGTCCTCCAGGGGGCGGAAGCAAGCTCAGCGAGGCCTAAAGGCAGGTAGTGACGCAAGACCACTTCCTTTTTAGCGGTGCTGGTAAAGAGTAAACACACATGGGTAAATAAGAGGAGATTTTTATTGACAAACAATGAGGATTGAAAAGTGTTATTTCTGTTCCGGACCGGTTTATCCCGGACACGGCATGATGTTCATCCGCAATGACTGCAAGGTAAACAACATGTTTACTATAAACAGTGTCGAGTGTGTCGGGCTTCATCCGGCCCAACCACGCGATCACTCACTAATGTGTGTGTGTGTGTGTGTGTGTGTGTGTACCGTGCTGTATAACAGACGTTATTGTGCGTTACAACTACTTATGTAGTGTAATAACTACCGCTTTGGCTAATTGTTTGTCAAAGGATTTAATGGTGTTACTGCATCAGGTTGTGACGTCATTACAACCAACCTATCGCCATTTTTGTTATAACACACGCACACACGCGTACGTGTTTCAAAATAGTAATATTCTCTTTCCGTTCATTATTCCGTTTCTTCTAAAATTCCTTCATTTTCATTCATCTTCATCTTTCTCTACCGCTTTAGCGATTTATCCGATCTTCCCTCGGGTCACGGGGAGTCTGTGTCTATCTCAGGTCGTCTATGGGCATTAAGGCAGGATAAACCCTGGATGGAATGCCAACCCATACCAGACACACACACACAACACACACACACACACACACACACTCACACACACATTCATACACTAGGGACAATTTTCCAAGGTGCCAGGTCCAATCAACCTACCGTGCATGTTTTTGGACCGGGGGAGGAAACCGAGAAGAAAACCCCCCTGAGGCACGGGGAGAACATGCACAAACTCCACACCACACACACATGGCCGAGACGGGAATCGAACCCGGACCCTGGCGGTGTGAGGCGAACGTGCTAACCACTAAACCACCGTGTCCATTCTGTTTCCGTGTTTCTAATTATTCATCTTGAGATGTAACTTAATGTATATAAAAGTAAAAAATAATAATTAAGTTATAAATAATTAAATGTAAATATTTACAGCAGTCGGTTTTTGTGTGCAGAAGAAAACTATAAACGACTCGCGTATTATTTATAACTTTTGGGATTATTTACTTTATTTACTGGAACTTTTCTTCTTACAAATAGAAAGTAAATTATTGAACTCTTCCTTTTTTTGCTGATCGGAACAAATGATCAGATCCGTAAAGTTATAAAATCATCTGCCATCAAATTCACACCAAACAGAAGCGCACAGACCGCTATACATTAATACAAGTTACAGATTCAGACTAAATATTACACATTCAGTCTTATTAAATGGATTATTTGAGATCTACACCACTTCTTTCGTTGGGATCAGGTTTAGTCAGGTTAATCATCCTAAATAAAGTCTTTTTAAATGGATTAATGTGTGCAATAACTACACTAACGATTCCTCCAGTCATTTGATGATGTAAATGCGAGTGAACTTTGAGTGCTGTAGAAGCTGCAGAATGAAAACGTGGAGGAATGTTTTGTATCACTTCAAACTAAGGCATAAAGTAAACACTCTACAGTGTGGTTCATATTTATAAAGTCATTTGATTAGTAATTTTTGTTCATTGGTGGTGTAATGGAACAAAAACTAACACAACACTTTGTCTGCTGATCCTGTCATTTTGAAATCACTGATAGGAGAAGTAAAAATCAGATCAGCAAAATAGGATCATGTGGGGGGCATTTTTAAAGTTCTTCTGCGACTTTGTTAACCGCTGTTCAGTAATTATCAATAAAGTACAGTGGGTTAGTCCACCTTTCTGCCTTAAAAAGTATAAAAAGTAAAAGTGTCAATGCCGCACACACTACTGCCATACACACTACTCCCATAGTCACTACTGCTGCAGCAGGCACTCCTGCCGCACGCACTACTGCCGTACACACTACTCCTGCCGCACGCACTACTGCCGCACGCACTACTGCCGCACGCACTACTGCCGTACACACTACTGCTGTACTCCAACCACATTTTGTTTCTCTTGTAGGTGTTCAAATTTTGCAGATCAAAATGTCACAAGAACTTCAAGAAGAAGCGAAATCCAAGAAAGACCAGATGGACCAAAGCATTCAGAAAAGCAGCTGGCAAAGAGCTGACCGTGGTATATGATACTTCATAATCGGGGTCCAAAAAAACACTCACAAAAAAACATAGCTCTGAAAGTTCATTCAGCATAATAGTGTGTGTGTGTGTGTGTGTGTGTGTGTGTGTGTGTGTGTTTACAGGATAACTCGCTGGAGTTTGAAAAGCGCAGAAATATTCCTGTTAAATACCAGAGGGAGTTATGGAGCAAGACAGGTAATTACTCTTTATTCCACAGCGAGGTTGAAAAATCAGAATCAGATTCTCAAATCTGATTGGTCAGAAAGTGCAGCTCTGATCACAGTCTGTAAGGTGTTTTATTTAAAGGAATAGCATTCTTTTCATGCTGGATAAAAAAACAACACTAAACTAATAATAATGTGTAAAATAATAGTTAATTTTATTACAAGAAAATCACAAAAATGTGTTTACGGAAACAACCTTGAATGTTCATTAATAAATCCAATTTTATAATTAATTTATTAAAAATACAAAATGTATTGCTTTCTCTTGTTAAAAACAAACACATGGCGTCACTAAATCACCGCTGTAGTCCGCACTCGTAATAAGCACTCGATCCATCAACAAAACTGATGAATCTACCGAGAGGTTCCTTTTAACATTCGTCTCCTTCTGGAGCTTTTAGATTAACGCTCTCATTCTTGTTCCTCCTCGTATGTGTTCGCCGTCTCCAGCTTTCATCTGTACTTCTCCTTATTTTTGGAATCTACATTCTCATAGTATTTACAATAGATAATCTTTCTCATCTGAATTTGGTGCAACAGGTCACAAAAATCGTAATGCGATCCGAACCGTGAGTTTTGAGTCATAAAGTATTATAAATATGATTATATGACTGTGACTTTAATAATAATAATAATATTGTAAATTGTTGTTTTTTTCATAGTTTGTGTTTAAACGAGGTTTTTATTTAAGGTTGTCCTTTAGTGTCACACAAACGTAAATGAAAAATATTATTATTATTAACATTGATGAAAAGAGTCACCAGTGCATTTGTACGTTTCCTCTCGTGAGTTGTTCAGTACACAACACCCAGATTTTTACCATTTATTGGTTGTAAGAAATTTGAGCTGCATTTTTCAATGTTTTGTTAATTTTCTTATTATAAAGTATCATTTTTTTAATAGAGGGAACAAATAATTTCTATAAATGGCCTGATTCCATATTAATGAAGTGTCATTTTTAGAGAATAAACTATTTCAGCACCTGATGTTCTTGGAAAACCAATATTATCCCTCCATCCTGCTGTTTCCAATATTATCCCTCCATCCTGCACAGAAGATGCAGTCTGTTTTATTCTGTGGATCAGCTTCAGTTACTTTGTTTTTACATTTACAGTTCAGGCGATGAAGAAGGTCGAGGCCATCAAGCAGAAACGACAGGCTCGCTTCATCATCAACAGGTAATAATTAAACTTATTAACGTAATATTGATTGGAAATGGAATTCAATATTTCAATTGTAGGCCAAATTGTCGTGACCAACTTTATTTTTTAAACAGACTGAAGAAAGGAAAAGAGCTGGAGAAGGCAGAAGCCATCAACGAAGTCAAGAAAAATATCCACCTCATCAGAGCATCCCACGCAGGTGAGTGCTGCACGTACTCTGTCGTGTGTGTGTCTGTGTGTGTGTCTGTCTGTGTCTGTCTGTGTGTGTGTCTGTCTGTGTCTGTCTGTGTGTGTCCTGTCTGTGTCTGTCTGTGTGTGTCCTGTGTGTGTGTGTGTGTGTGTGTGTGTGTGTGTGTGTGTGTGTGTGTGTGTGTGTGTGTGTGTGTGTGTGTGTGTGTGTGTGTGGTGTGTGTGCGTGCGCGCGCGCCGAAATGAAAATTCTTGGCCGAAAACCAAAAATGTCTTGTTTTAAAATAATATTTTTAGTTGAAAATTCATTGCATGCTATAAATTCAGCACAAGTTACTTTTATTCACATAAGAATGACGTTCACATGAACAATTTAACCTGAACATACAGACGTACATCATCATGTCATACAATCCTAATAAATTACACCTCAGGTGATTCATTTATCTCTAACAGTGTTCAGGAACTACATTCTGCAGGGACACACACACACACACACACACACACACTGTTGTATGAAAAGTTAGAACATGTATTCACTTTCTGTCTCCGTCTGCAGGACAAACCAAAAAGCTGGAAGACAAGATGGTGCAGAAACTGGCAGAAGACGTGGAAATGGCTGAATAAAAGTTTCCTGAGACGTGAAGAAAACGACACTCAGGAGAAAAACATCGTACACTTATAGTTCAGATTAACACTGAAGAAACTCATGAGATTGTGTGGAAGAATGTTATTCAGTGTGTTACAAACACCAGTAAAACACCAGTAAAACACCAGTAAAACCACGTTGATGCAGATTTAAATCCCAACTTTCCTTTTCTGTATTTAAAATGGTGATTATAAATCTTCATATTAACAGAATAGTGTTATGACTTAAATAGTATGAAGTAATAAAATATACCGTATATACTGTTTACTCAGTTTAATGTTTTGTGCTCATTGTGTGTGGTGTGCAATTGATCATCAAACGGCATCAAATAATAAAATCCTCTTTTTACAGACAGACTGTTTATTGGATTAACAACAAACGTGTGCTTTTGATTTCTTTTGGTTTTGTTACTAAGAAGAATTTTGGCTGAAATTGTTTATGAAAGTGGCTGTAAATTTCTCCTCTGCAGTGAAACTGGGAAATGAAGCTGCATGGTGACGCGCGAATTTAATATACAGGATAAAAAAAAAACTTTTCCTCTTTTACTGAATCCTGACTCGTGTCATTTCCTGAGCTTTTACTCCAAACATCTTTTATTCCCAACTGCACCTTGGAAAATTGTCCCTAGTGTATGAATGTGTGTGTGTGTGTGTGTGTGCCCTGTGATGGGTTGGCATTCCATCCAGGGTGTTTCCTGGACGCCTGAGATAGAGACAGACTCCCCGTGACCCGAGTGAAGATGGGATAAAGCGGTAGAAGATGAATGAATGAATGGTGGGAGGTGTGGTAGGTGGTAACTCAGTGGTTAAAGCATTGACCTCTTGACTGGAAGGTCGCAGGTTTAAATTCTGCTGTTAGTGGGCCCTTGAGAAAGGCTCTTAACCCTCAATTACACAGTAATAAGTCGCCTCTGTATAGGCGTTTGTGCTAAATGTAAATGTAAAGGGAATTTATGAAGCTTATTTAAAACGGCAACTCGAGTCTGGGATGTTTGATCATTTTATTTATTTTTTTGTCAAAAATAAGTGTTAAAATATCCATTTTGAAATATCCATCCATGTGCTACTCGTTTTTCTTTACTAAAGTGTCAAAGATTATTTATATTCCTGTAGGAAGTGCAAACAATATCAAAAGGTCCTGTTTATACCTTATTAAAATAAGTCATCATTTTTTTAATGGTCAGTTTGGGTTTTATCAAATGTAAAAAATGCTTTAAATAGCATGAAGCATGATATGTGTAAATGTGTATATAAGCAGCTTTACATGTATTTAACTAAATTCTGATCAAAAAAGCCTGTGTTGGCTTCCATACAAAATGTTCTCTAATGTTTTCCAAAAAACAACAACAACTTCATTTCAGGCCAATTATTTGTTGCTGCTATAAAGTGAACTTGTGCTTGTTGACCAGGTCACTGCTCGGACACCACACTCTGTACAGCTCCTGCAGAACTTCCGCATCCTCAGTAGCATCATGAGCTCTGTAGGATTTATTGAGGAAATAATCAACCAGGAAGGGCTGAGAATATTTGGGGAGTTTAAACATCTCCCGGCTGAGCAGCAACGTATCCAGGTAACCTGACATAATGTCCTGAAACTCAAACAACAGATTAAACTCGCTCAGGATTCGCTCTAGAACAGGCGAGTCAAAGCGTTTACAGTTGTGGCCCACCATCACTGGTTCTGCTGAACATTCTCAGGAAGGAGAGGAACCTTTTGAGAGCCTCTCTTAACGGGACGGTCTGCACAGGCTGGCCGTGTAGGAGCAGCGTGTCTTTGTGTGTGGTCAGTCCTGTAACTCTGGAGCTCCCGGGGTCAATAGAGCACCGAGGGAAAACGTAGACATTGAACTTCCTCTCTCCACTGACGGCTGACAGCTGAACTACATCACATTCACAAATGTCTGCAAAATACAACAAAGATCCAAAATCAGTATCCACACAGAAATCAACCAAACTACAAGTGTGTGTGTGTGTGTGTGTGTGTGTGTGTGTGTGTGTGTGTGTGTGTGTGTGTGTGTGTGTGTGTGTGTGTGTGTGTGTGTGTGAGACACAATTTTTTAGCTTTATATATGTTCTCCCCGTGCCTCAGGGGTTTTTTTTCTCCGGGTTCTCCGGTTTCCTCCTCCCGGTCCAAAAACATGCACGGTAGGTTGATTGGCACCTTAGAAAAGTGTCCCTAGTGTATGAAAGTGTGTGTGTGTGTGTGTGTGTGTGTGTATGACCCATGACCCGAGTGAAGATTGGATATAATATATATAAAACTAGAACCTGAACGGATGATTTCTGCAGCATTTACAGTTACATTCAGCTGTTTAATACACAAGTCACAAATCTGTTGCAGGAAAAAAAAATCTCAAATATTATATATATATATATATAATATATATATATATATATATATATATATATATATATATATATATATATATATATATATTATACTATACATAAGATGTTTAAGCAGCACATAATCACACATGAACATAATGACACACATAATGACACCAGTATAATCCTGTCTTCATGTGTAAGACTGATTATTCAGTACTAAACTAAAACTCAAGCAGATCAAACAAATTCTTTTTCTTTCTCTTTCCTTTTCACTCTCTCTCTCTCGCTCTCTCTCTCTCTCTCTCTCTCACTCTTTCTGTCTCACGTGACTGATCATGCAAATTACTCCCAGATCACATTGTTTACAGAAGCTTCCGAATTAACGAGAGGCGAATAAACATTACAGAACAGTGAAATTCTGTCTTTGCTGACATACATACATTACAACACACAATTACATGTAAAGTCCACCTTCACACACACACGCACGCGCAAGGACACACACACACACACACACACAAGTACGCACACACACGCGCGCTGTTTTTGTGTGCAGTGTGTGTTGTAAACAGTGGCGCAGTTGATGCGTCATCAAATGTCTCGTGAAAAGAACTAATCCAGGAAGTCCAAACACGCACACACACGCACACACACACACACATACACACACACGCACAAACACACACAGACGCACAATACACACACAGACACACACACACACACACACACACGCACGCCGTGTTCTAGCGTGAGTTTATTTAGTATTTAAAGAAAAGGTCTTTAAACTAATAAACTAATGAGTTATTACGATACAAGTAACGACCACTTTATAAAATCACAGCACTTTATTATTAATAATAATAATAATAATAATAATAATAATCATAATGAAAACGCGACTTACTTAAACCAGTTGTTTCCAGGTCAAAAAACACGAGCGTTTCCTGATTTCTGTGAGAAAAACCTGCAAACATCATTCATTACTGTTTCCTCCAGAATACACTTCATCCGCGTTCATCATACACACATTATAAACACAAAGTTACACAGATAAACATTATAAACACAAAGTTATACAGATAAACATTATAAACACAAAGTTATACAGATAAACATTATAAACACAAAGTTATACAGATAAACATTATAAACACAAAGCTACCGGAAGAAACTCCACAGAAAAGCCGCCGGAAAAACCTCAAAGGCTGCAACCACAAAAAACACATGATCAGCATAAACAACAACAACAACAACTTCCAACAGTCCAGCACATCCCATCTAATACAGTACTGACATACAGGAGAGGAGTGTAACTGCCCTGTAACTGCGCATGCTCAGTACAACCGCACCCAGAGACAGAGAGGGAGAGGGAAAAAAAAAAGAGATAAGAGAAGATAGAGAGTGAGAGAGTAAGAGAGGGAGAGGGGGAGAGGGGGAGGGAGAGAGAGAGAGAGAGGAGAGAGAGAGAGTTATTTATCCAGCCAGGGCAGAAGAAGGCAAAAACAAAACCCAAAATCTTGTTTTAAAACAAGATAAAAATCACATGACTAATATAAAACACATACACATAAAGCAAAGACACACACACACACACACACACACACATATATATATAGCGATATATATATATATATATATATATATATATATATATATATATATATATATATATATATATATCTATATCTTTGGAATATAGGAATGTACTGAAATGTCGTCGCATGGTTAGAAATTTACTCATTTAATGATGTGCTGAAAATATTACATGTTTAGAAATGTACTGATAATCTATTACATGTTTAGAAATGTACATGTTTTGTAAATGTAAGATGTGGATGCACTGAAAAGCCATTGTGTATTTAAAGATGTACTGAGGAGAATCATATCCAAAGAAATGTACTTGTATGTATAAATGTACTTATGCAAACCAAAGTTGACATGTAAGCACGGAGATGTTTTCTAATCTCACTCCATTTGTTTAATTTACAAACAGTTTTATTTCCCCTTTTTAGAGACAATGTAAGCCGTGAACTTTTCTTCCTTTAAGTCGGTGTTCATTATATTCTTTTTACATCCATTTTTTTGTCCATTAAGGAAATAATACACAAATTGCACAAGAGGCAATAATAATAATAATAATAATAATAATAATAATGTTGGAAAAATAATGAATGCACACACTGATACTTTCAAACTTCTGAGTCACAAACAGGATAATATATCCTTTTATAACAGTGTTACTCCTGACCTACACTCCACATGGTTTTCAAAACCAGAATAAAAAAAGAAAAAAGTAAAAAATGACTTGTGAAGTGTGAAGTGCGCTTTCCAGTGGTCAGAACATTCATTTACAACACACAAAGACATTTGTGGTGCTCCTTTACCCACCTCGGTAATGTTGGAGATAAAACAAAGCAAATTCAGATTCGAGCCAAATTCCAGACAACCACAGAAGCTCATCTGGCACGACTACAACATTGTAAGCATTAAAAAGAGCACAGAATAGACAGAAAGCAAACATGTTTTATATAAAAGACATGGCTGCATATACGGCTTGACCAGTTCCACCATGACGTTTATACAGGCAATCACACAGAATATATGAGTTTACTGTCACCAGACACATTCAAGAGTAAACAATTTCAACTGACCCTTTTTTTGTGGGTGAAGATGTTAATATTTATTAGATACACTAGAGTATAGAGTGTGAGGTGAGCGATCGTGTGTGCAGACTTGATTATTCTGGTTAAATGACTTTGTGGATTAATGTTGTGTTTACTCGTGTAAACAGTATGAGGCTCAGATGTGGTTAACAAGTATGAGTGGAATCGAAGTGTACTGCTGGGAAAATGGTTCCCTTTTTTATAAAGTGGTATATAAACAGTACAGTTACACAGTATAGACACAAGCGAAAACTGCAGACAAAAGTGTATTTTTTAAATAAAAATGGCTCTCGGTTCAAAAGAAACATGTACAAAGATAAAGGCGCATTCGAACAATATATTAGAAACCATATATAACGCAAACAGTGATGTAGCGATACGGTCAAAGGATTTCAAGTCTTGATTTGGTCACGATGGATGCAGATTCGAGACAAAAATAGCAAGAAGACGTGTTTTCCGATCGTATTCCAACACAATATGGCTATGAATGTAAATAGCTACATCACGGCTGTTCTGATCATCTGTCGTTTTGTCCTCTCTAGTGCTACTTTTCTTTAAAAAAACAACAAAAAGTGACTCAGACGCAAAACCCAGCAAACAAGCTTACGACACACATTTGTCACGAACGCACATAAAAAAACATACCGTGGGGAAAAATTCAAGAGGAGTAAACACTTCTTACATGGACCATCCAGCAGCGCGGCATCATTTTATATACAATGATTCATTTCCATTGGAGTAATACAATAATACAATAATATTATCTTACAGATTTAATACATTAGCAATGTCTGACGTACTGACATCTCATTATGGTGGGGGAAAAAAACAACGTTAGCAAAAGCACGATGCAGTCTGGTGAAGCCGAACGACTTCGGATTGGCTCAGTTCTGTAAACATGAAGATGGACAGGTGAAAGCAGTGAGAATAGGACCAGGCCAGCAGGTCCACTCTACAGCAGGGTGCATCATGTGCATGTCATAGTTTAGCTTTGGCAGGTTCATCGTCTTTCTTTCTTATCCCTCCATGTTCTCTACCTCTGTCTAGTAATGTGCTCCATCTATTCATACAGGCTCAATGCTCTTTACACCATAAACTCCTTATTGCCATATAGCACCAGAGGCTGCACAGGAGTGTAGTCAGTGTCTCTCCTCCTTCCTCCTCCTCCTCCTCCTCCTCCAGACTCTCGGGGCTTGGGTGGACAGCTCTGGTTGCCTCGGCTCCTGGGACGTGTTTTCTCTGAACTAGAAGAACAGCGGGTGGTTAAAGTGGCCTTCTCCAAGTCCTCCTGCTCATAAAACAGCTGATGGCCACGTTCTGACGAGGAAGGGGAAGTGAAAAGAGGGCCGGAGGAGGATGAGCGAAACCTGTAGTGAGGAGTGGACGAGCTGGACGAGAGAGAGGCAACAGCAGAGTCGACTGAATCCAGAGATTCGGGTTGGCGGCGTAATGCTCTTCTGCTTTTGGACTCAGACTTACGGGAGCGCATGCTGGAGCAGCTTTTCTCTGAAAAAGAAAAAAGATTCACAAAGAAGATTTGTGGAAGAGCAAGTCTCAGGCCAACACGCACTTTCTGCAGGACATGACCTTTTAAGAAATAAAGAATTAAACCACAATAAATACAAACATAAATACAACTGGCTTTAACCAAGACCTAAATAAAGTTATTACAGCAAGTTTCGTTAAAACTTCTCCAGAGCTGAAAAATAAACACCGTTTTATGTATGTGGTACAAAAGATATATGTGCACCAATAACAAAAGTCGATTTTATGTTGGTCTTAATTTGTAATTCATAATACAGCAGAATGGACTTTCTACAACATCTACATCATCACAGAAGTGAATTAGTGACCTAGATTTCCATAATCCTATATTACATTCACCGATAAACAACAGCAATTTTTTCAAGACACTGTTACAAAAATCCCTGCATTATTGAACAGGAAACATCTGGATCAGGAAACATTCAGTTGTGAAAAGTAAGATCTCTTGTCTTAGTCTCTCTCTGGCTCCTGGTCTTACACCTGATTAAAATGAATCGTCTTTTTCCCCAGGACCTACTCCTCCCTAAAGCACTAGAACTACAACTTATTTTTCCTGTCATGCAGCTGAAAGGTGTGCTCGGATTCCACCCACAGACTTTTAGGCTGCTGGTGTATAACGTTTGTGACCTCGTGAACCAGTGCTTTCAGAGGTTATTCATTGAGAGAGAATTCCATTCATATCTCTGGATAAGGACATGTGATTTTTAATATTAACAAAGGTTTATCACTAAAGCTAAATGTTAATTTGAAAGGGTAGGAAGATTCATTTCTGCAGTATATTCTTAGGGTGTTGTTGTTTTTATCCCAACTAACTATTGAACATGTCATGGCAGGATTATGCTCATGCGTGTCTGGTTTGACAGGTGCGTTTAACGGATGACAAACAAACAACACAAACGCTTAATGTTTTAATCAGCATTAAAAAGTCCTACATTACTAATAATACAGCTTCCTCTAAAAGTTTCCTCTAAAAAGTTTCCTCTAAATTTTCAATTAATCTGATCAATAATGTTTATTTTATGAAACACGTTTTGATTAAGTACATTTGAGCAAAGATGTTCTATTTACCTCATGTATAACAGATAAATATTTAATAAAAAATTGCATTAGTTAATTTGACAAAAAAAATCAGTTTTGCAAGCTATCTTATTAATTTTAATAGTAAAGACCATTTCATTGGATTTGATTGGACTTGGATTTGATTAGGTTTCGTTACCACAGGCCTCGTATGCTGCTCCTTCCTGTTCTGCTATGAGGTTCTCTGAGCTGTCTGCTGTTCCTATTGAAGCCTCAGATTCCAGGAGCTCATCATCAGATGTGCGAGGCTCCAATGCCAAGATTTCAAATGTCAGCTCCTCCCTGCGAATTCACAAACAGAGAAATGTTTCAACTAAATCATGAATAAAGGAATCAGACTAGAGAGAGACAGAGAGACACTTACTTCTCTTTCTGTAAATTTTCTATTTGCTGAGAAAGCACTTTTTCTTCTTGCTGCATTGCTGCTTGTTGCTGTTCACTCAGGTCTGACTCCATCCTATCCTCATTTGGTCCTTCACCTTCGTGGGCCACAGGTGACATTGGGCTTGTGGGTGGAGAGGGTGTAACGGGGCTGCTCTTAGGAAACTGGCTTTTACCCTGATAGAATGAGAGTAAATGAGAGAGATATAAGATGAGTGATGGAATGAAGGAAAAAAGAGTAAGTGTATATTAATTGTATGTAGTCAGTATATTTTACAGGTAAAAATGGACAGTTAAATGTACTGTTATTAATAGTTACAATTGTAAAATACTGAGAAGTTGAATTTATTGAAGAATTTAGGCAATTAGCATTCTGACAGGAAACGTGACATGAACTCTGACCATGTGATTTCTTTCTCCTCATGTTCACTAATAGTGGTTACACTAGAGCTACACTGAGTTTAGACAAGTCTGCAGAAGCAAAACACTTAGCAAAGACAACATGGATATATCCTACAGGATATCATTCCTGCATTTTAGTAAGCTAAGAAGCCAACGGGTGAAAAGCAGTAAGCAAACAAATAAATGAATTAGTAAGAGCAGCATGCAAATTGTAGTATATAAAGGAGTACAAAGCTGGATTTGGAAAGTGGTTCCATCTCAGCATAGCAATGAGCTGAGCACAATTATTTTAATGAAATGTACACTGATCAAGTCGACATTTTTGTCCAGTGATGCTTGTTACCCAAAACCCATCACTTATGAGAATACTGTGGGAAAAATATTCACCATTAGAGAGACTTTTCTGCTTGCATGTTGACAGATCAAACATATATTCCGTAGTATATTGTACTATATATAGTATGTATTTATGTATGTATGTATATACATATATATATATCTATATATATTTACATACACACACACACACACACACAAAATATAGTAGACACCATATATTATCACCTACTGCACCTTCTGTACATTAATTATTCAGCCTTACCCTTCAAACCCTACTTATTGTAAATAGGTCACTATGCACTTCTGTTGGGATGCGAAAAGCATTTCATTGTCTCTGTAAATGAACCTTGGACAATGACATTGTGATTGGTGAAGTAAATTAACACAGATTTAGGGACACACTGAATTATTGTGGTCATAATGTTACACCTGATTAGTGTATATACAATAGTCTAATTTATCAAATACTGAACCAGGGTAACAAAGGTAATTGTCCAAGGTTAGTGTCTACATTTAACATAAATCGTGTTTGATATTATACATTACATTTGTCACAGCAGTATGTGAAATTTCCACACAACAACTAGTGTTTTATTGCACAGTTATCTAGTGATTTGATAAATCCAGCTTTGTTATAAACTGCGAGACAAACTATGTGAACAAGAACAACAAAGCCTGTTTACACACTGCCTACAGGACAAAGCCGGTTAGTTTATTACATATACATTTACTGAAAGTTCAGAAGAATCCTTTTCAATATTTGCAAACAGGTGACAAGACGACGGAAGGCCAACGACGTTAGCGACAATGCTACACTGATGCCGTTTACAAGGACTACACAGCATTAAGAGATTACAGTGCGTAATCATACATACCGAGGTAGCAGTTCGGGTCATGCTCATAAACCTAACAGCGATTAGTACTGGTTTCTGATGGAGGTGTAAGTGAGGAGGAAGAAGGGAGAAATGGGTTATTGGGATGGGAAGTTCCACAACCACATGCGGAAAAGTATGTTCTTGACAAGTGCCCATATATACAGCTGTTTGTTCAGGATTTAAAATATCATTACAAAAGTGCAATAATCTACAGAGCTGATTCCAGATCATTCTGAGATCAGAATTCATACCATCGACCTTCTGATGTGTGTCAGACGGATCTTGGCTTTGCTCTCAGCAAACTCCAGCGTGCTGATATCCTTCAATCGGGATATGTATTTAGTCACCTGTTCGCAGATGATCAGCTCCACACAGCTGAAGAACAAAACAACAATGTCACATACAGGTCTCAAATCATTTAATGCATTATAAATATACTAGGGGCGACACTGAAGATAGATAAAGATTTAATGCTTTTGATAGGACGAGCTTTATTCGACTGGAAATCTCACAGTCTAATAATCAGGAGAGGAGTCATAGAACCAAAGAAAGCTCGTCCCTTTTTGGTCTTATGAGGGTGCTCAATGTCTAATATAACATAAAGCTACTATTTTTTCATATATAAGTTATTATAAATAATAGCATTATAATTTTTTAAATAGAAAGAAGCTTTAAAATAAATATTTTTATTTTCTGTGACCAACACAGAAGCATCTGGGTGTTATAATAATATAATAATATCTTGGACACCAAGACAGATACGGAGTCATGCAAAGGGCTAGTAAGTTTAACATAGTCCTCCGAAATAACAAAATGTATATCATTAATGATTAATTATACTGTGTTTTTATCAATGTGAAGACACGTTAATGATTTTACACAATAATTATCAACAATGACTGAACAAAATGTAAAATTTTAGATGCATTTTTAGAACAGCCCTGCTGGTGACTCGTGTGGTCCTTGGGACGACCTGGTGCCCCCGCGGTCACATTGTTGGTTCACCCTGGTCTAGGAGATTCAGTACAGGTATATTCTCTTCCAAATTAATTGTGTAAATTAATTTTTCCTTTAACCCCCCATTACTCAGTCTGCACCAGCCAGTGCCTTCCAAGTGCCCGTCCCAAGATAAACGGAGAGGGTTGCATTAGGAAGGGCATCCAGCGTTAAAGCATGCACCAAACCAAATACGCAGATTACAACCACTGTGGCGACTCCTAATGACAGCAGCCAAAAGAGATGATTAGTAATTTAGGTGCATCAACATTACGGTGTGCTTAGAGCGCGTTTGCATAGTCAATTTAGCCAACTTGTAAAATGTACATTTAATCCCAACCCCTCAACCCCCAAAAATACAAACACATGATTTGATAACCTATAGGCGTTTCATCTATGGACTATAAATAGACTATAGGCAAGAAAATTTTGATTCCACTCTGTAAATCCTTAGTCAGTGATGCACCTGAAATATACACATGCACATTGACAAATAGTGGAACTCTTACGCAGTGGTCTTCCCAATGTCCTGTACACTCTGTAAAGGGTCGATGCTGTCGGGACAGCGCAGGATACAAGGAGCAAACACAATGGCCAGAGCGTTAGCACTCATCCGGTTAGTCTCCTCCTGCAATGAGATCCTGAAAAAAACATAAAAAAAACATAGAATCTTTGTCGGATTATGTTTTTGAATAATGCTCCCTAATTTGCATTTGCATTGTAATAACTCGTTTACACTCCAGGGGTGAGAAACCTTTTTGGTCCAAGGGCCACGTTGACTTCTAAAATTGGACAGATGGGCCTGAACCCCCTGAATCAGATCATTGGCAAGGGACCAGCGGTCTTGGTTCAACCTTTGTATGCGCTTTGCTATGTTGCAATTTTTGCAGTTTCAGTTGGACAATTCTGTAGCGATATTCGGCGGGCCGGATTAAAGGTGTGTCTGGGGTGTGTCTGCCCATGTCTGGTTCACACAATTAATGGCAAAAAAATGATTTCACATGAATCTTGTTAGTGAATAGGTTTTTGAACATGCAAATCTACACTAAAGAACATCTATGACAAAGCAAAAAAATGTAAATAAAAAATAAATAAAAGATTTTTCCCCCCTTACCGGACTAAGTGGAACATGAGCCTCTCCAGAGTGCTCAGGTGAGTCCTGCTGAGCTGGTCGATCACCGTATACACACCTTTCACCACTTCTTTCTTGTCCTGCAAACCTGTACCAAGCAGCAGCAAAATTACCAAAGGAGCCAAAAACACATTCAAAAATGTGGTTAAGTCTAAGAGCAAGTATAATCACCATACCCGTTACCCTGAGAAACTCCTCATAAAGTTCAAAGGTCATTAGAGGATTAGGAAGGTCCCGCAGCCACTGCTTTAACACGCTGGCAATAACGTGGATGTTATAATCGTCCAGATTCACAAGATTCACATCTGAAATAAGACCACACAAAGATAATGACTGTATGATATTGTGGTTTTGATATCAAAGGTTATAGAACAGTGGAGATCCATGAACCCAAGAACTACGGATTTGGACTATAATTATTATAAACAGACAAACACAACGGCAACGTGCATGATTTGTCCCATTTATGGACCAATCACTGAAGAGGACACCTTAATAATGATGGGACTATAATGAATGGGCATTAGGTGTTACACTGTTGAGGATGGTTTCCGTATTTTAATCTGGATCCACTTTTAACATATCAGGGAGTTTTTAAATGCCATTGTTGTTATAATTCATGCTACATGATATTCATGAAGATTTCATTCTACTGATCCCATAGACTTCCTATAAAATTGTGTGCATTCAGCTTACGCCGAGGGAAGTCAGGTATCCCAATACTTTTCTCTATACAGTCTATTTTATAACCATTTATCTTTATAAATCTCTGCTTTTATGATATTTTCCATTATTAAAAACACAACACAAATAATCTGAACTGAAATGCACAATAATATTTACTGAGCAGTAACGTAAACAGTATAACCTTTAAACAATAATTTACTCAAACATTATAGAGTAAGTTCAAACAAAAGTCTTTCTTCAGCTTTAAAAATGTGTTTTTTTGTTTTTTTTTTTTTTTTTCCACCGTTAATAACAAGAACAATAGTATTATAATGTATTTAGAGTTTATGGCTTGCTGATTAATTGTACCATAACAATTAGTTGAGAGCTTTGACACCTAGCTAGATTTATAATGCTGGTACAAATATCTTTTGTCCGTTTGATTCACCTGTGTCCAGTCCCAACTTCAGCTCTTTGATTTTATTGGTTGACCCAGACTTCCTGTAGATGCCTTCTGTGTAGAGACCATGCATCTCAATGTAGTTGATGAGCTTCTCCACCACTACAGGCACTGCTCGGTCATCACTGGTTAACTGCGACAGCTCCACGCCAAACTGCCGCGAAGACTGTTCTGGGTCGAACTACGTGCAGACGAAACAAGCAAATGTTGCAGATATAAACGAAATACCGAGAAGACACACAGAAGATTAGGAATATGTGGTAGATTAAATCTCTCGCACACAGAGAGAATATGCTGTATGCTGTATGTGCATTCTCATACCTTTTTGCTGCATGTAGTCGTCATCCTTGAACAGCATTTTCTGTGACAGGCGTAACGACACACTGCATCAGAAAATAAAGTAACATGTCACGTGAGGTAGGGAGAAAATACCTGTTTAATACATAGGAATACTCCTTGTTCATTATGGTGGGATAGAACGTAGAAGAGCTAAATTAATATAATTTAGAAACACCAATCGGGTATAACATTATGACCACCTGCTCAATATTGTGCTGTCAAAACATCCCTGACCCACCGAGAAGAAGAAGAATAGTCTTTATTTGTCATATATACATTACAGCACAGTGAAATTGTTTTTTACATATCTCAGCTTGTTGTTTGGTAGTTTGGGGTCAGAGCACAGGATCAGCCATGATACGGCACCCCTGGAGCACAGAGGGTTAAGGGTCTTTCTCAAGGAACCAAGGGCAGTATCTTCCGATCAGCAGCCCAGCGCCATAGACCATAGACTCGGTCCATCATCCAAATGAGAAACTATGGTCTATGGCCCAGCGCCATAGACTGAGCTTCCCTGTCCTCCCTGAGCACTAACAGCATCAGTTTCTTCACCAGTTTGTGCTACAGAAGCACGTCTGTTGGTTTGGACTAAACGGGCCAGACGGGCCTTCAATCCCCCATGTGCATTGGTGAGGTTGACCACACCATTTTTCCTGCTTCTAACATTTATTAAAAATACGTACGTTTTGAGGACAAAATGTTGCTGCCTCATAAATCCCACCCACTCTTCACCACTCATAATGTTATAATGTAATAATATTATGTCTGCTCATCAACAGGGCTGAAAGAATCGAATTTCTCACATACAGGAAAAATATGTAGTATAGCATAAGCTTAGCATGAAACTCACATTTGCAGACGCAGGCTCGGTCCATCATCCAAATGAGAGACGAACAGTATTCACAGTATGTAGGAATGCTGTACTGAGTAGACTTGAAAATGTGACCCATGTGTTCCTCCACCTACAGGAGAAACAAGAGTGACTTTAATGTTTATAAATGTATCGGTCAATAAATCAACCTTTTCTAATATAAAGTTAGAAGAAAAGCTCACAATGTCGGCTTCCTTTTTCCTTCTCTTCTTGCGTTCTGGCTTGGGAGCCTGTAACACAACGTCACTGCATCAAAATCAATGTCTACACACACAAAATATACGGACGAAGGAGGCAAAGTTTACCCTGCTGAAAGTGCTGTGCATGGGCTTGTACTCAGTCACAAACTCATCCAGAAAGATTTTGAATGTGTTGACCCAGACTTTCACGGGTGATTCTGACCAGTCTCTCTGCTGCAGGCGCATGCTCTTCTCCAGAATATGCTCAAACAGCGCATGCAGATCCTTATACCTGATACTTTTACCATCATCCATCTGCGACAGAGTGGAAATAAATACAGTTAATTCAGTGATATAGAAGCAAAGTTTAAAAATTAGATGCAGCACTTGAAGTTTCTTCAGTATAAATATTGTTGTCACTAAAGTGGGTTTTGCTGATTAAACAGCACTGACAGTAAAAATAAATCCATATGTATTTTTATTCAAGGTGAAACACTGACAGCACATGCTCTTCATTTGCTGTTCATCTTTTTATTCATTATTCAAACTGTTTTTAATTACAGCATAATGTTTCCCTTGAATTTGAATGCAGATCTTTGATTTTTCTTAATATTTATTCAAATAATTAAAATGTTCATATTTATGTCATTCAGCATTGATTTTATTTTCCATGAGTTTGTACCTTTTTCTTCACGTTTTTGAAAATATATAGAAATTGTATTAAAATACAGAATTTGTAAAATTACAGCAGGTTTTTGTAAAATTCCCTATGGATCAACCTCTAGGCATTAGTGTGATTCTTACAGCCAGAGCTGTGGAGTAGGAATTGAAGATATGGAGACGAAACTCTTTTAGAGCCTTCTTGAAGACAACATCGACTGGAGTGTCCTTCTTACTGTCCTCAGTCTCCAAATCATTTATCTGTCAAACAACAATTCAAAGAAAAGAGTGTTAAATAAATATAACGTGTATATGTGGTTTCCTTCAATACTATGACAGTGTGAAACTCAAAGCATTCTCAGTTTACTTTTTTCATAAGGAAGTCGTTCATGCTGCAGTAATCTGCTGCACACGTGAGGATGTGGAGAGAGTCGTTCTGCCACGGAGACGGTTCCTGAGGAACGCTGCTGATCTTCAAGCTCCGCCTCCTCTTCATCGTCATCAGTCTCATTTCAGGCTCTCTGTTCTCTTTACTGTCCCGACCACGACCTGCTGCTCGACTCTGCTCAGGACTGACAGAATGAGAACCTGAGAGAGAGAGAAGAAACTCATCGTATCAAATTGTGTCAATGTATAGTATAGTATATGTAGTATAGTATATTATAGTATAGTATATAAAAGTATTTGCTATAGTATATAGTATAGTGTACTGTAGTATAGTATAGTACAGTATAGTATAAGTCTCGTAGTAGTAGTATATATAGTGTATAGTGTAGTATAGTATAGTGTAGTATAGTATAGTATAGTATAGTATAGTATAGTATAGTATAGTATTGTATAGTATAGTGTAGTATAGGATGGTGCAGTATAGTGTAGTGTAGTACAGTATAGTATAGCATAGTATAGTGTAGTATAGTGTAGTATATAGTGTAGTGTAGTATAGTATAGTGTAGTATAGTGTAGTATAGTATAGTATGGTATAGTGTAGTATATTATAGTATAGTATAGTGTAGTGTAGTATAGTATCGTGTAGTATAGTATATAGTATATTATAGTATAGTGTAGTATAGTATGGTATAGTGTAGTATATTATAGTATAGTATGGTATAGTGTAGTATATTATAGTATAGTGTAGTATAGTATAGTGTAGTGTAGTATGGTATAGTATGGTATAGTATAGTGTAGTATAGTATGGTGCAGTATAGTGTAGTATAGTGTAATATAGTGTAGTGTAGTACACTATATTACGAAAGAATAAAGAAGAAACTCATAGTATCAATTTGTGTCAATGTATAGTATAGTATATGTAGTATAGTATATTATAGTATATGTCTAGTCGTATTTCGTATCGTAGTCATTATAGTATAGTGTAGTATAGTATAGTGTAGTATAGTATATTATAGAATAGTATATTATAGTATAGTGTAGTATAGTATATTATAGTATAGTGTAGTGTAGTATAGTGTAGTGTAGTATAGTATAGTGTATAGTGTATATGTATAGTATGGTGTAGTATAGTAGTGTAGTATAGTGTAGTATAGTATAGTATAGTATAGTATAGTATAGTGTAGTATAGTATAGTATAGTGCAGTATAGTGTAGTATAGTGTAATATAGTGTAGTGTAGTATAGTATGGTATAGTGTAGTATATTATAGTAAAGTGTAGTGTAGTATAGTATGGTATAGTATAGTATATAGTATAGTATAGTGTAGCATAATATAGTATAGTGTAGTGTAGTATAGTGTAGTATAGTATCGTATAGTATAGTATTGGACTCTCTTTCAGCATTCTCACCATTGCTAGCCTTTGTGAGATCCGCATCTGCCGAGTGCCCCCTGATAGACATCTTCTTATCACCATGCTTTCCTTTTCCCCAGAAGCGCATCTTACCCCTGACCCCACTGAGCAGTCCGGAGAAACAAAACAGAACAACAGGAAATGAATTATTATGGAGAAAAGCCTGATCACTTTACAATCATTGCTTGAAATCGTCTCTGACCTCCCGTCTGAGTTTGAGGACTTTCTCAGGGAGTCCACTTTTCCCAGATCTCCCGAGGACATCGTTTTCTGGAGCCGCTTCTGCTCTTTCTGCGAGGGCTGTGAGAGAGTCCATAAAGAGATCCATATTTAAGTACAGCAACAACCATTTATATCTTTGTTGCATTTTATGCAACTAGGGATGATTTGTACTTCTGCATCTCTGCAAATGTGTAAATATCATGTGCAGGTGTCTGTGACCATGAACCTCGACCACGCCCGAGACCTTCCTCATCTCCTTGCAAAAAGTCGATGTCATGCAACTTGGTTGCTCATAGTAATACTGCATATGCACCACTGACCAAGTGATCAGGGAAAAGAATAATCTTAGTGAACAGTGGTTATGAGAGATGAGATGAGGTAGTAACGAGGGCGGTATCAAAAAGTTCACAGACAAGGTGTTACTGGCCATGTGCATAACCACGTCTGACATTCTGAGCACGTGTCACCAATTTTCTCACAGGAAACAACACCATCTCACTCCTGCACACGCCCTACTTATAATGATTTGGCTCATTGCAGACTTTGATGAAGATCATGCTCTGTGTTTTAACACCATTGCGGAGATCCAGCGTGAAGTGCAGACAATAAAAGAAGACTTCCAGGACACTTTCCAAAAGTGTCAGAAACGTTGAGAGCGCTGTATTGCTGTTCTGTAAATGTAATAGTGTGCAATCTTAGATAAATAAAATACTTTCTCATAAACTGAGAAAGTATCAAAACATTTTAATATCACGTATGTTTAACGAGTGAAGAAAATAAAATTCTCTCATGATCTAATTAATAGATTATCCATCTTTAGCCGGAGTCCAACAGGATCATAAGACGGATATGCACAAACTACTACCAAAAAGTCTGTCATTCTGCCTTCTTTATCCGTCAGTCACGTGAATATTTTCTGACACTTAAATTTGATTTGATCCGATTTTTTATTTCATTTGTAAATTTGAAAATAAAATGTGAAAATGACACTTTCAGATTCTCATTCTCGTGTTAATGAATATACTTCTTTCCTCGATTTGTGTTTGTCCAACAGTTCATTTAAGAAACTAATGATCTACAAAGTGATCCATAAACCCTTCACCAAATCTGTGCAGAAGTAGAAATCAGCACTATGAGATTAAAGAGCCATAAGAGACGCTGGAGAGCGTATCAGCCTCTGAGAACCAGTCAGGGAGAAAGTGTGAATTATTATAACAATTTCTACTTCATGCAGGTTATGTGTCAAACTGTACATCGAGCACCGAGTTAGGTCTTCAGGGAAAAGTCTCTTCATCCTTACATACAAGAAGGACAAATTCACTGTAGGAAAGGTGTGGTTAAAAAGTAAGGAAAGTTAGTCATATCTGTGGGTTAACAGATCAGAAACAGCCACTTTAGACCCAGAGCAGGTAAACAAGTCTACAGAAGATTAGGTAAGAATCCTCTTTATATGAAACCAACATTCCCCAACAAACACAACAAACCAGACTAAAGATGACGTCCAATTACAGGTCATTTTCTGTAAAGCCGAGATTCGAGTGATTCTGGTTCACTGTGTGGAGAAGTGGAGATGAGTATTTATCCTGTCATTATCCCTATTAATATTACTATAATATTAGGACTAATGTGTGGCATTTGTTAGAGAATGTTGACTCCACAGACCAGTAGAAACCACAGATGAAGATTTAAGGTCGTTAGAGCCGGTGGCTTAAAGAAGACTGGGCTGGTGGTGGTTTAGATACAGAGCTGGATTCAATGCTAGGCCTCAGTTTACCATCTCTGAGTCACTGTGGAAGTCTTGCTCAGGGCCGGGAGAGTCTGGAGACTCTGGGAGGGGCAGTGTGTGAGAGATCACGGGGGTGTACTCATATTCTTCATCGTCCTCATCATCGGTATCAGCCTCGGTGCTACAGGCTCGGCTCAGGAAGTCGGAGCGAGTCCGAGCCATACGAGTTTTCTTTTGGCGGCCAGCTCGGGCCACCTGATTGTACAAAGTGATTCAGTCCATCAAAACTAAAGCAATACATCTTACAAGATCTAACAACATGAAACAGTCAATTACATCTGGAAGACATCTGGAAGAATCCATGCTAAACATTTAAAAACATACAAAAAGGCATGTAAAAAACAAGTAACACTTCTATGGAATGAAACATGTCCTAACATTTCTAAAGGGTTATTAAGTATGTATATGATCTTCACCTCTCTGCTCTTCAGAGATCTGAAACCTGATGTTCTTTCTCTTTGCAAGGTCAGAGAACGCTCCTGATTTGCCAGGTCTTTATCAGATCTGAGGAAAATAACAGGTTATATGTCTGTCAGAAAAATATAACAGAAATATATTTTTATACAGAAAAGGTACGACAGATGATGCTATGATAATATGCATTTCTTTATAATGAACTCACTTTGAGAAGGTCAGCCGGCTGCGTTTGGGTGAAAATGCAAGGCTAGTTGCTTTCTCCTTCATGCTAATGCTAATACTGTGAGCCACTGTCTTCTTCTGAGCTTGCGGTTTGACTGCTTCTTCCACCTTTCTAGCCTGTGAGGTCGTTTGCGGTGTTGTTAACTTGGTTGTTCCAGACGATGGCGCTGGAGATGGCTGGATCCCTGGAGGATTCACGGAAGTGCTTGCAGGTTGTACGCCTGATGATAAGATCTTCTGCTGGCCAGAGCCTTGTCTCCACTCTGCTTCCTTCTCTAAGCTCTTGATAGCATCCAGGCTGCTCTGGTCTATAGGACTTTCCTTGTGCATGCTGATTAAGAACACCAGAGACTCCTTCTTCTCTCGAACAGACTTCAGTTTAGATGGTGTGTGTGGCTCATTGCGTACAGGACTACCAGCTTCATCTGAGATATAGAACAGAGGCTTTGAGCTGCTTTGGCCAGCCTGCACCGGACTTGTTGGCTTTTTCGGTTGTGTTTTCTCTGATTCTGGCCCCAATTTGAGAGCATTCTTATTCCCCTCAACAACGGCTGCTTGATCTTTAGACACGGGATCTTGACTTTGAAGATCAGGTGCTTCCAGCTCCATGTCTTCAACACTATGAAGCTCAGAGCTCCCATGGCTGTCAATAGAGTTCTGAAGAGAAGAAGAAAGAAGCGTGGCTTTGGAAGAGCTCTTGTTTTCCGGAGAGGCCGGTTCGTCAGAGAGGGGAAGATTATTGGATCGCACCTTCAGCAATTTCAGACTAAATGTTGCCTGTTCCAATTCTCTCTTCCTCCTGCTCTCTCGTTTGGCTCGGCTCTTAAGAGTGCTGTCATCCAGAGGTTTGGAAAGTTCTGATGGCTGGGTCTCAGTATCCATTTTGCCCTCTTCGGAAGCCAGTGAGCTTTGCCGAGATATTTGTGAGTAAGGGCACGTTGTCTGGGAGTCAGAAAGGTCCTGCAGGTTGTTCAAGCTTTCTATTGCGCTATCATGTGGATGGACTGTTCTTGTGCTCTTCTCTTTCTCTCTCAAGCTTCTACACCTGGAGAAAAGTAATGATGGCAAAGTAAAAGTGCATCAAAAACAACAATCAATAGTGTATTAAAAGTCGAGTAAAAGATAGTGACTGTAACTAAACGTATAACATTACAGACATGAACTTTCTACAAAACAGAGGAATCGTACGCTCACATTTCCACAACCGAATCACAAATAGCATGCTACCTTTGCCGAGCCTGATGCCCCCTCCAGGCAGCCTGCAGTGTTACGATAGCTTTGGATAGTTGCACAAATCTCTGCCTCTGTCTATATGTCCTCCAGAATGTCTGGATAAGGCACGCTGCTCTGTGTCTCTGTTGCTGAAAACATCGTCTCCAGCTCCTCTGCAGAAGCAAGACTGCGTCCCTCTGCAGCAGATAGAGCCTTCGCTCCCTGGAGCCTCTCCACGCTGACTGAACACACACAGCTGCCCTATGCTGCAGCTCTGATACACCAGCACTCTCACTGCTGTGGGGTAGCATACATTTTCTCCACCAGTGCTGTATAGAGACCGAGACAGAATAATAAATCTGGATGAATAAATAATAATCAAAAATGTTGTATATATCTAGGTTTACACACACACACACACACACACACACACACACACAGAGCTATACAATACAATATATACAATACTTTTTTATTGTCTCCTTTAAGAAACAAATATATTTCACTAAAATGATCACACGTAATCTTTCTTAACAGTGACACAACAATTAGCATCATTTCTAGCTTGCTAGTTTTCTTTACTCCACCGGTCCAAAACAGAGCAAAGCCTTCACTGTAATGCGTAACTGTATTCTTATTTCATTTTTTAATAGAGCAGATAACCTTACATGCTTGAACCAAGAAATGTAACATTTATAACATGTCAGTTCAGGATAATAGAACATTTGCTTGAGATACACTATATGGACAAAAGTATTGGGACACATTTATATTCATTTATGCTTCTTTTTCATTTGGTTACCAAAAAGTTGGAAACACACAATTGTTGTCTTTGGCTGTGGTAGAATTACATTTTCCTGGACACACAAACCTGTTTCAGCACAAGAAGATATGAAGATATGCTTTACATGGATTGATGGGGAGGATATTGTGTAGTCTATAAACAGCTATAAACAGCTTGGACTTCCTCCCTGACTCTGTACTTTAGGGATGAATTGGAACAGTGACTGCACCTCGGACCTCCTCAAACACAGTACCCGACTTTACTAACACACTTGTAGCTGAATGAACATGAATCTTTCCACAGACACACTCAGAAATCCAGTGGGAAATCTTCACAGGACAGAGTGGAGTTTATTGTAGTTTATTGTAACTGCAGAATGCAGATTAAATGAGGAATGAGGAAGTAAAAAAATACATACCAATCTTATAAATCCACAAATTTTGTCCATATAGAATAATGATATTACATTGACAAAGATATCTTTTGGATGGACAAAAGCTCTAAATACTCTATAAAGACTGGTCTGTAAATAAACATACTTTCAATTGATTACATGAAAAATGTTGTAAACTTTGAAATCTACAGTATATAAAAACTAGGCACAGAGAGACATGTGCATTTTGATAGAACAGCTGGTGTGTACCTGAATGACACGAGCAGCATGTCTCTGACTGATGAAGGTCCGTCGCTCCAGCAGAGCTCTGAATCTCCTCTGCAGGGCTACAATTCTCCTCAACACTTCCTGATGGAGCAAGTTCTGCAGCTTCTGTCTCTGAGCTTCTCGCAAAAACACCTGTGCAAGAGCGGAGAAGACATCATTACCAAATACACATTTACATTTATACACTAGTTCACTTTTTGTGTTCCGAGAGTGATTATATAAACATTTCATTCAGTCCCACTGAAACCATTAATATAGTCATGTTTGTAAATTTTCCTCAGGGATGAATAAAGTGTCTGTCTGTCTATCTGTCTGTCTGTCTGTCTGACTGTTTGTGACACTATTAGCAGACAGGTGCAAAAATAATAACATTTTCCAGGCTTAAAATATAAAAGCTCATCCGATGATGATGCAAACGAAGAAAAGTCATTTTTACTGAACGTAACAAAACAACAGCTGCAACTGCTATAAACACTTTTGTGGACATCGATGGCCATCTGATGATCTCAAAAATGACTTTTCCTTGCCATTGTCACCACTAACTTTGCTCATTACTTATTGGAATCAATTTATAAATGTACAATTAGTAATCTGTTTATTTCTGCAGGAGGAGATTTATAGACAAATCACAAATAATAGTCAGCATAACTTCGCTCTTGCTTGTATGATTAATTACATATTTTTTTCTTCAAAGACAGCAGAAAAGCATACAAATATGTAAAAAAAAACAAAAAAAACAAGTAACTAATATAAATTAATATAATAAATTAATATAATAGACCTAGAACAATGTGATCGTGTTTGTAGTAAGCACATGCTGAGAAAAGGAAACCATGTGAGACGAGAGATCATTTAAAACTAATGTTATGTAAAACTTGGTACCCATCGAATAAAAATGGAACCCCCGAATTAAAAAAAAAAAACATGGAAAAGAACAAAAAAAAAAAAACAAGTAACTAATATAAATTAATATAATAAATTAATATAATAGACTTTTAATTAACCTAGAACCCTCCCAATGTGATCATGTTTTGTAGTCAAATTTTAAGTTTTGTCGCAAAATTGAACATGCTGAGAAAAGATCCAAATTTAATATCTTGAAACCATGTGAGACGAGAGATCATTTAATGACTGATAGCAAAGAAAGCCTGCAGAGTTCCTCTTTCATCCTACAACCCCATATGCTCAAATGTTGTTTGACTGGGCCAATCCTGGAACATCTTCTTCGCCCTGAGGACTTTGATGTGGAGATGGAAGATCCAGTGAGGATACCATTGTTTTGCCCACTTGATCTCTCGTACCCATCTGGATCGATTTCTGGGTGAATCTCGGACCATCCATGCGGGCTGACCTCGCTGCAGGAACCCCCGAATTCCTTTTAGCAGGCTGTGGGCCAAATGCCACACGGACCGGTTTTTCACTGTTTTGGAAATTAGTGCTAGGCACTTCTGGAAAGCACACAGGCCATTTCGAGATAGAATCCCACTAGGACTTCAGGTGACAGTCTCGTGGAGCTCTGCTGCAGTGGAAAATGGGCTGGTCTTGGATTTTCGAGCCAACAAAGGTCCTCTCGACAAAGTTGTCTTGTGACCTGGGCCAGTCAGTCTCTTCAAAATCTTTTTTTATCCTCTGTAACGCTGAGACACATTGAAGGTGTCTGCCACATCAAGTGGATCTGGTCTTCAGCCTCTTGATAATGTCAACACTTTAGTCTCAGGGTGAATCTTAGGCATGTTTGCAGAGGTCTAGTTGCAGTTGAGGTGAAGGTCTAGTGTACTGGGGTTCTTATAACACACTAATTGACATTATTAGACCGGTGAAGCTCATATGACAAGGCGACAAAACTTATGTCTTTGCAATGACTCAATGGGCTTTACCAAGCTACCAAGCTGAATATTGAACTTTTTGCTTTGGCACTGAAACATTATTACAAGTTTCGTTTTGTGATTAAAAAATTTCTTTTTGCAAAAAAAAAAACATGAATATCAGCGGCACTTCAGGTCAATTTGTACACAAGCGACAAGACTTTTGTCAGGGAGTGTACATGCAAGTTGTCCATTTGTGCATGTGTATTTATGTACACTCCTGACCCTGAGTGTGCAGCAACCTCTAGTTATATACAGAAGTTTAATTGCTGATTAACTGAGTCAGGCATTCGCAGAATAAATGATGTTCACAGTAAGTTGTGTACTGATGGCACAGATGGCACGGATGGCACAGATGGCACGGCATGGCACAATCTCAATAGTGCAGTTCAATGCACAAATCTTTTACTTTCCTTTTTGACATTTTCTGTTCTTCCATTTTCCATTTTATCCCCATTTTCTACAGACATTCTAGTGCATGTGTAAGAGAAATGGAAATTGTCATCCAATGGGAAGAAAACAAAAGCAACTATTCCTCCACCTGCACATTCCAACAGTGTGAATCAGTACATCAGTTTCAGTGGTGGAAGTAAATAAAGGAAGGAAGTAAATAAGTACATTCAACAGCAGAAAGTAAGTTCAGAAAGTAAGCAGAACAGCTTGAGATGAATAAATGATGGAAGAAAATCCTGACTGTAATCTGACACAAAACCTGTGGCTTTATTTTCACAATTTTTTTAAGTAGTTGAAAAGACAATCTTGGGCTCGTTATCATTTTCAGAGATATCAATCAGTGTTTGAAACATTAATATCATTCTATTCATAGATTGATGTGCTAATAGTATCACAGTCTTTTCATATAAACTTCAGTCTTACAACAAAAATGATTATAGGAACATTATAGCCATGAATAATTATAGTACTTTGGATACTTAAATACATTTGATGAAGTGAAAATTGAAAGACTGCTTTTACTTTCGCTGTATGAAATATATTGTGTGGAGTATTGTTGACACAATGCCAAAATTCTGATACAATACATAGTTTAAATATCACAATACCAAATTGATAATATGGCAAAAAAAAACCTTTTTATTTATTTATTAATAAACACCAAATGTTTTCTGGCTGCTGAAACAAAGTAGAAAATAAAATGAATATAAAAATTGGGCATTCACACAATGTGCACACACTGCCCCCTATCAGGTAACAGTCAGAACTACACACATCATTTTTTATGTACTGATATTCATAATATGAAAAATGGTATGGATATCTTTCTAGTACTGGTATATAGTGTAACACTAGTAAGGAGTGTGTGTGTGTGTGTGTGTGTGTGTGTGATACCTGAAAAGTGTATTTGATGCTGTATCCAGATTGGCGTATCCTCACGGTCTCCAGCATCCCGGTGTAGCGCAGCTGCCTCAGTACTAATGCATCATTAAATCGTAAAGGAAGCTGAGGCACAAAAACAAGGAGGATGTGAAACAGATCAGTACCTTTCAGTGTGTAATTAAACTGTCACAGCAGAGTGTAGCCGCACCTTTTCCGCATTCGAGCGGATACATTTCACAAAGTAGGGCTCGGACTGGTCCAGGGTCTCCATCAGTTTGTTCAACGAAGCCTGCATGACAAAAAAACAGGAAGAATTGCTGATCTACTTCCTTTCCATCAGGACTTCACCTGAAATGTGTTTCTGTCTGTTTTTAGCTGTATACCTGAAACTGTGCACTGATGCTCGGGGGTTTCTTCTTTTTGTGCAGATGCAGGAGTGATTTGGTGATGCGATCGTGAAGTGTCAAACTGCTCAAGTACTTCAGGGATTTCACATCTAACAGATGCTGGAAACAAAATCAGAGGTTTCATTGGATATATTTTGGATTTTCAGCCACACAAATAGACAAATAATGATTATTATCATTATCGTTATTATTTCATATATGTAAAAAGTGATTGTTTGCACTCAGGAACACTCAGTACCTTAGGAAGGGAAAGCTTGGCTTTGTAGTTCTTATTGCGCCTGTACAAAAAATAAAATGCAACCATCATCAATTTTTTTGACCTTTTTTTTTAGTATATTCTTGGTCTTATTGGGACTTACATCAAAATGCCCTGAGCTCTCTCCAGTAACTTGCTGCTCATGGCATTAACAAAAATACCTTCCTCTTCATGAGAGGAAGCAGTGGAGGTCAGACGCCCAGACCTTGAACTGCGACCATTACACCCAGAGAATCCATCTCTGAAAACAAGAGAGCAAAAGAGAGGGAGAGAGATATTGATTCATTGTTTTTGGTCAGTGCATTATTCTACTTTATGGAAGTTTTATTATAGAGCATGTGATATAACAGAAACCTTGTTGTTTTCTCATTGACAGTGTTGGTGCCTTGGAGGTGGGTCAGCGGACTGCGTGGATTCTTCCACGTCACGCAGGAATCTGTTTAAAAAATAAAGCATGTTAGTATTTTTGTAATTAATAGAATTTATGTAATTAATAGAATTAATCCGATGCAAATCAAATTTCTTTGTGCGTACAGCGGCTGTGCGTTATAATCATACTGAGGTACTAGAATTAAAGTGAATGTGAAATCTGAACACACTGGTGAGGTCTCCTGATGAAAGGAAATAGCTCCAGACAGTATATGACCTTAGCGTTTCAGGGGGCTGAACTGCATTGTGGCCGTGACATATCAAGTCATTTCCTCTGAGAAATTCCTGTCTAGATCCTGCAACAGATACATTTCAGTTCCTTCTACCTTTATTTGGCCACGGGCCTCGCTGGAGCTCGGTTTCATATACTGCGGATCAGTGAGTGTCTCGTCTCTTCTGGCTGTTACAGTGTGCTTATTTCCAATCTTGTTCACAATGTTTAATATCAATTTATTAATGTCAGACTATCAAAGAAATGAATAAATAATGAGTAAATACACTCGACCATGTAAACTGACTCATATTTATTCAACTTGGAGAACGTATTTATTCTGAGCGACTTAAAGTGATCTGAGCTGAGAATTTCAGGGTTAAGGGCCTTTCTCAAGGGCTCACTGTGGCATATTTTTATTACTGGAATTTGAACCCACAACAAACTAATCCAAAATCAAATGAATATTTTCCAGTGAGCTACCACTTCCACTGAATGAGTAGGTTCGGTTGAATAAAATAAATGTCTTGTTACAGAATTGGGGTCGAGTTGTATAATAGCATTGCCCTTCTAGTCCAGTTTTACCGTACGCAAGTTTTACAATTTCACGTCATCAACCTATTTGAATAAATGAACCATTTTATGAGGTCTGTGAACAATTTAACCTTACTGAATTTATCGTCCTTGCATCTCTGAAGGATCTCAAGGCTTCTCTGGTGCACAGGGTGATGCAGGAAGCTGAAGCTGTCCACCTTCTTAATGACTGTGCATGGCACTGCATTGTCAGAGCCTAGTGATAGGAATGGAGAGAAACACTGGTATCTTTATCTGGCTGTGTGCACAGTTAGACATTAAGAATAATGGGATATAAGCACATGGTACTGTGCAGTTGTGCCGTTTCATAATAATAAATATTCTGAATAAAGTATGGCTTTTTGTCTAATATTTTTAAGATCCAAAGTATTAGACCTTATAGAAGTATCATAGAGAACTGAACATCATAAAAGCAAATCACTATAACGGTATTAACAGCGTACATCTGGCAACTTAAAAAATATAGTGCATGTCAGAGATGAAATAATAATAGCAACAAACAAACACAACATCCTAGAGAGGCCATTTGTTTTTAAAGACTGTAAGAGATGTAATTAAAGGCTGTGCCACCCACATGTTTCATACTGCGAGCATGATAATGAATAGTGTGTGGTGTGTGGGAAGGTGTATAAGATTGGAGAAGGTCACAAAGGTAATGGAATATGATTTAGGTGGTGTTGTGGGAATGTGTGTAAATCTAAAAGTAAATTATTATATTTGACCACAGCGATCACTCATTAGTCATGTTACTTGTGCTATTAAGTAAATAAATTTAAATAAATCTGAATAATCCCTGATTTTCAATGTACATGTTTAAGAATCAACATAATCAAGTAATCAGTCGGATTAGAGTCGGATACTGAACTTAAACCAGTCAGTACAGCCTGTTATTATGTGTACATATGGCTTATTATTACAGTGTAGATAATATTAGAACTATGGAGACATTTTTAACAAGAAAGTGGAAAAAATAAGAATTTGGATTCCACATTTCATTCTTCCATGTTTTTAAATGTTTCTTTGGTCCTACACTGAGTGCCAGAAATGCCTGTAAAATATACTTAAAACAGGAAGCAGACTATTTTAAAAATGTGACCTTGCTGTAACCTTGATTCTGTCTCGATCAATTCCAAGAAGTAATCAGTTCATCTGTTTATTATAATGATAATTCGCTTCCTTGGATATGATGAAAGTTTTGGCAATGAGAGCAAGACTGTAAAATTCATTCCTCAAAGAGTTTTTTTTTAAACAGTCACCAGAACAACATCAATTTAAAGATTCCACCGAGTGTTTATAAATAACAATGTGAGCCGTGGTGATACGGTTAAACAGCGTGTTTAATTCTCTTTTATTAATAACAGTGTCTACGGGTCAGGAAACACAACACATGAAAAACAGTTACGATTGAGCTTGATTTTACAAAAAGGAATATTTTCCCAATCAAAAACAGGATGATGTGCAAAACTTTGACCTCAGACAGAAAATTCAAGCAAGTCTAATGAATTAAATCCAGAAAGAAAGTCTAGAAATGGAAATGTCCTCCTCAGCTGGGGTAAACAGCCTGGGCTGCTCTCGGAGACAAGATTACAATTCAGACATTCATAAGATGATTCAGATACACCGACTGAGATTCAACCAGTAATACGCTTTCAAAATCCAACAATATTAATGTTCTAATAATCCGGGATGATTATAATTGATGATAATATAGCAGTAAACAAGGAGTCAAACCAGAGTTCAGACCAAAGCTGGATTATAAGAAGGAATTGATGTGAGGAGAACATGCATGTAGCTGCATTCCACAATCCGCTCACCACCTGGAAGCCCATTGTTGTGATAACTGCTGTGTGTTTTCACACCCAAATTATACAGACAAGTTCTTCCCCTGTAACATCGTCTCTCCACCGAACATATTTCTAATCAAAAGGCAGACTGAAGAGGAAAGGGCATGTTGTAGCAGTTCTGAAGAGCGATTCAAAAAGCTCATGAGTTCTTCTGTATTGTTTTTTTATTTTATTTTTAAATATGTATGTGTAAAAACAGTTTACATTTAAAACAATTTGAATAACCTGTCTAGTATAAATTAAACATTTAATATATAAAATTAAAATGGAGCAAATCAATACTTAATGCAATACACTTTTTTATATTGATTAAATTGAGTAACTGATTAAATTGGTACAAAATAAATGCATTAAATAAAATAGCAAAAATGGGAAAATGTAATGTTAGACCCCATTTTAGTAATAAAGATGTGCTATTTTGTTTTACATTTAACCTTTTAGTTTTTAAGTATATGAGCTACTTAATTGTTCTATTTAATACTTAATTCAGCATACTTTAATAAATGTCTGCATTTAAGAAATAAACAAGACAGTTATATTATTTGTTCATAAATTAATTAATTCCTTTCTTCCATCTTTCATTCATTCACTCCCTCTATATGTGTCATAATTGTCTATAATATGTCCTATTAATTGTCAGGAATTCTCAAAGCTGTACACTTTATAATCCATTCACTAAAGCTAATGTAATTATGGGAAAGCATTTGTGTAAATATGACATGGTGGAAATGTTTTTTTTTGCTGACAGCAGGAGTTTAAATTAATCTTATATCAGGAATTACATCTGAATGTTACCGGTGAAAAAAATGTGCAATGTGAAACGACGCTACAGGATTTAAGTACATTGTGTGTGTAAGTGGACTCACTGCTCTTCCTCTCCCCATGTCTTCTTCCAGCTGCTCTGAAAGCCACCACTGCTCTGAAGTAAGCTCTCAGCACGGCCCAGCGGAAGGTGGCTACAGGGTCGATTCCCATCAGGCCACAGATAAAGGCGCTTTTACTGCTCTTCAGCAGAGCCACGATGTCTGGGCGCATGTGGTCTGTGTTCTTCTCCCTGAAATCCTATATAGCAGGAGAAGAGATTAGATAAGTTACAGCAGAGTTTTCCAATCACCACGAGTCGTTCTGGTACACTACATGTGGTGCGTCAAGGCACACAAGGACGAGGTCACTATCACAAGCCACAAATCTTCATCAAGTGTGTTTTTGATTAAAAGGGAGATTCTGAAGTCATGGTGGTGTTGTTGCATACGGTTGGAGATTTTTCCAGCAAAGCTCAAATCATTCTTCTTCATTCAATTCAAGTTAAGAGGAAAGCTTTAGAGCAGCGGTGTCAAACTCTGTGTTTTCTAGGGTTGGGTATCATTTTTAATTTTATCCTTTATGATTCCGCTTATCAGTTCTGGTCCTTGTCGATTCCAGTTTTGATGCTTAGTCACACACGCTTAAAGCTTATTTTAAGACAACCTTTTAAGCTCTTGCGGACCACATAAGATGAGTCTGACACACGCACTTTAGAGGACTCACGTATTGCTCATTTGTGTGCATTTCTCCTGTAAGAGGACTCTGCTCCTATACACTGTCAGGATGTTAAGTTTCATAGCATTGTGTGTACACTGTGTAGGTCCAAAAAAACCCAAAACATGTAACATGATTTGTTGAACAGAATAAGAGTGATAATCTCTTCATCATGGCATGTGTTAGTGGATGGGATATTTTATCCAGCAAGTGAAAATTTTGTCCTTAAAATTGATTTGTTAGAAACAGGAATGTGTGCCAATGGTCTGATCCAACAGAACTGCTGAAGAAGGTAATGCATGACTAGATTGTTTTGGGAGCAAAAGGGGAAAAGCGGGACCGACACAATATTACAGCAGGTGTTTATAATGTTACGCTTTTAGGAGAACCTTTTGATATCTCTAAATATTCAAGAAATCAGAAATCCTCAAAAGACAAAGCTACATGCTACTGGGTGACCAGTTTACCAACATACTTCTCCATCAACACTGATGTGTTCTCCAAACCTGTCTGCACTGATTATGAACACTGACTCACATTCTTTTAACTTCTATAGAACCTGTCTCTATTTTTCTGTCCTTTTCTGTCCCTTAAGGAACACACATGGACACACACTCCTAAAAATGGTCAAATTCTTAGGGGAGTCACTGAAAAGTCCTTGCTTTGTGTGGTTAAGAGAGAGATAGGCGACGTGTGTGTGTGTGTGTGTGTGTGTGTGTGTGTGTGTGTGTGTGTGTGTGTGTGTGTGTGTGTGTGTGCGCGTATTGCAGACAAACAATAAATTTAGTACAAAAGGAGAAGTGTTCTACAAATAATACAATCTCAGTAAAACATGTGCTTCAAATAAAATGTGACCCTTAGGCAAATCTAACCAATCAGATTAGAAAGCAGAATTAGGTCAGTGGATGTGGTTTTTGCATTTTGTTTCCTTCCTAAGGAACACACACACACACACACACACACACACACACAAAGGAGGTACATATCTCCATACTACAACAATCTAATATGTAATATGTACAAAAAATACAATTAAAATAAATACTACATTTGCACAAATTAGTACAATATATTTGTACAATATATATTTATTGAGGACAATAAATTGTTTATGGTCGCATGTGAATAAAATATGATGCGATAGAATGTGTATATAAACTAAAGGCGCAGGACACAAACCTTGACGCTGTATTTGACCTTCCCAGCGTAGTGGCGGATGATGAAGGCTGGCTCCATGACTGTGGGAAACTCTATGTAGCTGTTCCCCTCATGCTGCCTCTTAAACTTATCCAGCAGAGTCTGGTTAGTTGCCTGGGGGAAGCTGGAGAAAGTCGGAAGTCAGAATGACTATCTGTATCCTGCTGTTGGAAGTTATGTGCTAAGCTATAAAATTGATCAGGGCATGTGCGCTCTTGAATGTCCTTTTCTTTCACCGTTGCTTCGACATGCTTGTTTTAAGTGAAGGGAAATGTTTTTAACATATGATACAAATTATTTTCAGCAATTTGTTTATAAGCTAAATGAAGCATAAAGCTTTTATAAATACTGTACATATAATTGTACTGAAATTTAAACCAGCAAACAAACTGAAACACTACATTGCTCCCAAAATTCTCTTTCATTTAATCATAACTTGTCATAAAGCTAGATAACATGAACGTTTGATAACAATAATTATATTTAATACAAGGCACTTTATTATAATCGTCACAGACTGAGACTCACTTGCACTCCTCGTCCAGTAGGTGGAGCAGTGCTGTGGGTTTCTTGCTGATCAGGGTGATGCAGCTCGTGTTGTCGATGTAGTCAATCATGTGCCAGCTGATGCCCTCTGAACGATACTCCTCCTGATACACACAAACATCATTCATTAGATAAATGGCTCTTTTATCCTGAAAAGCATTTCAAAACGTCATGTTGTCCTGACTAACCTTGCTTTTGGTCAAAATCGTATGATTAATTCAGGGCAGTTCAATAGAGTGATGGAAACACTAGAGATGGATTTTGATAGAGACATTTCAGTAAATTTCAGTGATTTTAAACATATTCGGTTATATAATCTGGTGTATACATAACTTGTAGGTTGACTAGTGAAAAGGTGTTTCTGTACACTGTAAATGTGTAAATGACGCGTTGTGAAAGGCACAGTGCTGCTTTTTTTGATTCCTAACTCTGTCCTATTGCTGCTAATGCTCTGCAATGGAGCGTGAAAATAATAGCAAATTAAAGAGTAATTGGCAACGGGAGAGTAAACACTGGACTGAGGCCTTGTAGCCTGCGGCAGGGAGGTTTGTGTATTTGCTTTGGCGATTGTTCAAAGGGAACACACTTACTTAAGATAAGAACGTGCGTATGTATGTGTTTGACTGCACAATGTTCACTCCTCTCCATGTGTCTATATAACGACTATCCACTATAATTTAACACCCTGCTAAATTCCTCGAGATGTACATTACATGAGTTACTTTAAAAGGAAATGCTGTTACTTGTGAAACACATGTAAAAAAACACACAGGTCAAACATGAAAGCAGTGTTTAACACCACTTAATGAGGCACATCTCAGCTCATCTCAGCTCATCTCAGCTCATCTCAGCTCATCTCTACTTTAATATCAAGAGATTGGTTAGTCTGTGATTCGTTAGTCTGAGATAGTTTGGTAAGTTTATATAAAAGATTGGTTAGTCTATATAACTTATCCCCCTTTTTAATCAGTGGTGGATGAAGTACACGGTACCATAACTCATTCATTCATTTTCTACCGCTTTATCCGATCTTCCCTCGGGTCACGGGGAGTCGGTGTCTATCTCAGGCGTCTATGGGCATTAAGGCAGGATACACCATGGATGGAATGCCAACCCATCACAGGGCACACACACACACACACACACATTCACACACACATTCATACACTAGGGACAATTTTCCAAGGTGCCAATCAACCTACTGTGCATGTTTTTGGACCGGGGGAGGAAACCGGAGAAAAACCCTGGTCCGCCTGGTCTGATTTAAAAATCTCTGCACAATGACAACAACACTGAATCTACAGAGATTAACTACAATTTGAATATCATTCTAATACCTTGTTAATAGAAAGCTGAAACAATACATTCTTAAGGTGATGAAAATAACCAATTGTCTGAAAATTACATTGTCTCAGCTGAAGATTTGTAGGAAGTAAATTTGTATTAAATCAAGATTCACAAATCAGCAAACTATGAAAACACAAAGAAACAGAGAGAAGAAGAAGAAGGGTGAAAAGTCCTCTGTTGGCTTTAAATAATACTTTAGAAGTCGTCACCCTGTAATAAAACTCAAGTTACAGCACAAAAACAATGACTTTACATGGTTTTGACGGCTCAAAAGCGATTAAATCAAAGAGAAAACCCTGTGCAAGTGTGAGATATACTAATCCCATTACAATGTTGCTTGTAATACTGTTTGAAATCATGATTTCTCTATGTTTGGTTATATGAGGAAGATCCTGTAATAATAATCCTGCAGCTAAAATAATGATCCTGTTCTGCTGATATCATTAATCAGTGCGATCTGGCTTACACAGAACAAAGCAGTGAGATGGAAACACTGATCCTGAGTGAATAGACTTTGCCTTACAGACATTTTATAATCTATAACATAACGGGGACGAGTTTTTTCTTTGATGCTGTAACACGTTTGTATATTTTGTTTTATATTGTGCTTTCTTCAAAATAAAAAAATGAAAATGACATGAATTCAAGATATTTTTCTGCCTATGAGTTTATCTCTTAAACATTTTGCCAAGGCTGTATCTGTAAACGTGATTTTTGTGTCATATTCTCCTATTTAAGTATGTCTAGTAATGCAATGTGATTGTAAAAACAATTCTGCCACTTTGTCCTGCAGGTGTAAATCTGAAATCTGTTCCTCCGTAACCAGACTAATTTAAAGAAAACACTGAGGCAGATGAATTGTTGTGTTTCCCCACAGATCATTATTACAGGAACAAAATCTGCTTTACAATGAAAAAAGACCGAGGAAGACAATAAAATGCACACACACTTCAGGAAAGGAAGAACTGGTATAAATATATTAAAGCTAATGTTAAGATTATTACAAGTTATCTGTGACCTCTTCAATTACAAGATGCTCAAATTGATGGCTTTTACCTTCCGTAGATTTTTCTTTTCCTGAAGTGTGTATAAATTATTTTGTCTGTATTTTCATTAAAGATTTATTTATTTATATATTGTATTTTGTATATTGTATAATATGTCAATTGGATTCTTTTCCAACCTTGATAAAGAAAAAGTACTTTTATTTGATGACATAGTTAACTGATGGATTAATTGGAGTACTTAAATACGAATATAATCAACAGCTACAGCATTAATCAGCTGTATTTACTAATCTAACCTTAAATATTACTTTTGACACGGTGGCGACAGAAATTATAAAGTGTAATCCCATCTTTAAAAAGTCCTATTAAACTAAAACAAACAAACAAACAAACAAACATAAAAATGATAAGGTTTCTTTCAGTTCCTGTCTCCTTAGACATCAGTGAGGGAGGACGAGAGAGAGAAAGGGATGAAATGTATACCTGCTCCAGTTTGAAGATGTGCTGGTTGAAATAGTGCTGTAGTTTTTCGTTGGCGTAGTTGATGCAGAATTGCTCAAAGCTGTTGTTTTCATAGTCCTCAAAACCAAAGATATCCAAAACCCCAATAGACAAAATCTAAAGAACAGACATGAGAATTATGCTGGTGCTTTAATTTTTCAAATTGATAAATAAATAATATTAAATAAATAAGAGCCATTTCATATAGTAATGAATGCAGAAAAATATAAACTCCAACCTTAAATTAGTGATTAAAACAAAACGTTTGGGCTATTTCTGTTTTTGAAAATCAAAGCAATATGGACTAATGGATAGAAAAGAAACAGAATGAGCTATAGAACACAAATCCATCCAGTGAGCAGGAAAATCATTGAATTATTTCACACTGATATGGTTATTTATTTCAAAACAATTATGAATAGAGTTGAATTAATAAAGGTTACCTTGGCCGAGTCCTCTAGGTCCTTGTTGTTAAGAAGTGCATGGTTTGTGCGGAAGACAATCCAGTCAAAAAGAGCACCATAGAGTGATTTGGCCATGGAGTCTCTGACTGTACCGGCCTGTAGACATACAACACAAAAGTATGTTTCTGTGTAAGTGATAGATCTCACCTAAGAACCATTCACCCACCTAAGAAACCTCATACATCTTCACACACACACACACACACACACACACACACACACACACACACACACACACACACACACACACACACACACACACACACACACACACACACATTCTAATCTCTATTCTAATCATGGATTCCCATTTAGTATGTGATCTTTGTATGTGTGACTAAAAGAAACTCAACCTAAGTGTGAAAAACCACAAAATATCGATAAGTTTCCAAATAACTTCAATGTCTGTGATGTAATTCACACCTACAGAGGCGGAGAAAATAAACCCAAAGATAGATTTGCAAAAGCAACAGAAATATCAGCCGACCCTTGACCTGCCAATATATTGTTCTTGACTTCACTTCACTTTCTCTCATCATTTCAGCCTGAACAGCATCAACATTTCATCCCGTTTCCAGCTTTACAAAAGCTTCCCTCTGTGTCCCTGCTATTCTATTACAGTTGAAACATTAGGACATCTGGTTGATAAGTAGACCATTCATATCACTCTTAAGGTGTAGTGACGTTAATGCCAAAAGACTTTAAATGTATCCAGACCCACAAATCTACTCCCAGCCATGGATCGATCCATGAAACACCGTCTGCCAAGTGAGGCACGTATATCATATCAACATGTCAACTCACACATGCCCTCCTCTTACCCTTCTCAAGATAAAAGGAGTAAAATGTAAGGAGGCCTTTTAGCTGATCAAGGTGAAAACAAGATAAGTATTAAGAATTCATACATATGAGAGATTAAATCATGCTTTCCAGCCTCCTGTATTATAGATTACTGTGGTATTTTTAATGTGACTCTGGAAGCACATCCACTCACCACATCCACCCACTAACATTACATAAAACACCCTCATTTATGAATCATTACTTTTAAATCAAGCTTTAAAAACACGTTACATTTATTTTTACATATAAATACTTATAAAACAATCCTAAATCCTTAACAAAACTTTTATAGCTGGAACACGCGAGATAAAGTCACCCAATGGTTCTGTAAAGCCATGTGCTGCTGGTTCTTTGATAAAGAGTGTAGAGAGGAACAGAGGATCAGAGCTGGTGGGATTCTGACTAATGACTGACTAACATTCTTAGTGGATCACAGGCGGCATCAAATCAGCCGACACGCTAATGCAACAGTACAGTCTATAGAAATGTGCAGGATTGATGGAGCACCATTTTTTCCAAAGATGTTATTCAGTGATGTGACCTGCCGATCACTCCAATCTGAACACAAACGATCAATCCCAACCAGCAACATTCCTCTACTATTCACCATAACACCACCTCACTGTACAAGTCATTCAGTAATGTTATCTTGCTGTAAAACAGACATATACTCGTCCAGAGCATGGTGAAGAGTGACTCATTTGACCGGATCACTTTCTTTTCCACACATTTGCAGACTAGTGCTTATGGTTTTTTTCAAATGTGTATTTATCTTTGTAATGAGAGGTTTGTGCACTGTGACCCTACTAACATCCTTCCCTATGCAATGTCTCGCTGACAGTCTGAACACATCCCGCATTAACATGAAGAACAGGGAAGAGCAGTACAACACAGACTCTTCTTTATGTCTATTGTTGTGTGTTTTTATACTGCAGTATATAATATGTCTGTGTAGATATGAAACATTTTAATAGTTCTAGAGAAGTTTTGGTTCTGGAGTAACATTGTTTTGTCTCACAGTGTATTTATTATATCTGCTTGGTTAGAATGACAACAAAAGCCGTTTAAATTGACTTGATACTTCTCTGATTTCCTGACATGTTTCACAAAATACAGAAGTATCAGTCAGTGAATATGTATTTTGACCTTTTCATTTACTTTTCCCATAAATATAACTTTACATTTCCCTGCATGGTGTGTTGCCTGGCCTGGTCCATTACTCCGACTCTCATCTGTAGTCTGTTCTACATCTTTAACGCACAACATCGAAAATGAGCATTTGTCTGAGTTTCTTAGCAAGTGTGTATCCTGATACAGGCTGTGTATAGGCAAAATATTTGCAGTTATTTCTGGCACATTTCAATGGAAAAAAATCATCAGTAAGCAATCATTAGACATCATTGTGTAAATATGTGGCCTTAATAGAGATGTCGGATGTTTCAGTATGTTAAAAAGTGTATATAATACCATCTTAAAATCTTTGATTATTGACATAATATGACTAAATAATAATAACAATAAACTCTAGAGATATCTCTATAACGATCAGATAAAAAAACGTATTAATGTTATTTATTTTTAGCTTCATTTGAATGGAACATTGGCATGATTATTGCAGAATGCATTTCTGTTTACAGTGAAAAACATACAAATAAATGTAAAAGAGGTGAAATTAAAAGCTTCAATGCAACACAACAAAAAGTTCCATTTGAAGTTAATATTTTAAAACATGAGAATTACTTTAAAACTTTATATAAAGATTTTGCTTCCATGCTCTATGTTGAGTTTGGTTTCCTAATAATAAACATACGTTTGCATAAAGCTCTATATTTGCTGACCATGCTGACTAGAGTATTAAAAACTTTAAAAGTATTCCTTTAAGGTACATTTAAAATCTGATAAAAATGTGTGGTTAATTTGCGGTTTAACGGTTTATATACACACATTTTGTAATATAAGAAAACTGATATTTAAGTCATACCTCAGCCAGTTTATAAGGTACAATCAGTCGCTCTCCTACGGTCACTGTCTTTCTTGTGGTCAAAGCCTCGAAGAGGACGTCTTCCTTTACCTGACCACAAAAGAGAGGGAAAAAAGAGAGAAATAAATCTATGTAACCTGGGCTTTCAGTCAGACTTTAGAAACTACCTCATGTGGAGAAACAGTAATGTTAAAGTTCAGCATTTATAAAAAGTGTAATTCAACAGACTGTGGAAAAAACACTCCCAAGTTACTACGTGACCTACATTAAAAAACACCCAGTATTCAGTAACAAGTATAAAAAGTAGTGTTGTGGTTTGATTAACAGCAATATTAACAACAACCATTACTCAACAATGAGTATAACAGGAAATGAAAGCTCCAGAAGTTTTGAAATCCATTGAAATGATACACAAGTTAAGTCTGTAAATACAGTTAAACTGTGCAGAATGCATGAACTCTGGAGATGCCATAATGCATTAAGCTTCCAGCATGTGGAGGGAATCTAAAAATGATGTGCGGCATTAAAAATGTCTCGAAAGCATATTAATATCGGGTCTGTTCTATTCAGTTAAATCAGCGCCGACATCTGAATCCCAAAACGCTGTAAAATCTAAATAAAGCTATTCAGTGTATTTAATAGCCCTTAGCAAAAATCCCAGTTTTTTTTATGTCTGTACATGCTGAGATCACTTCATGACTCCAAAGCAAGAGTCTTCAAATTATATGTGTGATTTAAAACAAACCTTGCTGCCAACTTTCTATTAAGCTGAACGTTACGTAAACAGCACTGGGGAAAAAACAAGGCTGATCAGATAAAACAGACTTGTTGAGGGGCGTTGGTTAGAGAAAATATATGATCTTTATCCGATGCACAGCACTGAGATGCCATGTAGTCTGTAATCTGTTCATATCTGAGAGAGCACGCGTTTTCTTTTGTTTCCTGTTTATTTTTTTAAACATTGTTACCTGCACACGCCATGTCATACCTCTAGAAGCTCCGAGATGGTGGGGAGCACTTCAGGATTACATATATCAATACAATCGTCCCTGTACGTTTTCTTCTTGTAGCGTATGTTCCCCAAGAGAAGAATGGCAGACAGCAGAGAGAAGATTCTGTCAGAGAAGACATGTTTACTAAACAACAGGTCCAACAATTACAAAGGAAAATTTGTTCAAGTCAACAGCTTGAGAATAAAGCACTAAAGCACTTTCCCAGGTCGTGATATGATTAAACGTCGAGGATAAAGACTTGATAAGAACACACAGCGAGGGAAAATAAGTACTCTGACTATTTCTTGCTGTACAATATACTTCCAGTGCATGTGATAATAAATCATGGAAGCTACAGAAGCTAGCAGGCACTGGAACAGAGTTACCGGATGACCAGAAAGCAGCAGGAACAACAGAAACAAAAATGGTAGAAAATAGGAATCTTTGACAGTATCTAAGCTGGTCCTGCATGAAGAAAGAGTGTACGACTATACAAATATATATCGACTGTATGATACAGTTTAATACTAATTATTTCCTATTTATCTATTCCATTACAAATTATTGAAAGTAATATGGACAAAAAGCTCATGAGAGAAAGAAGCTGATGATAAGTTTCTGAATGAGAAAATGCATGTTTCAGCATGACCATTCCCACACTGCTAAACATGTTCAAGAGTGATTTCAATGGAAGAACAGGAACGCCTTATCTTCTAGAAAAATAGACAATCTCATTAGTTTATGGATGACTATAAAAATGTGAGTCTGTCACAGGGACCTGTTCAGCCTCTGGGAATTTAAGCTGATTTGTCCAGAACAAAGGCCAGAATTGAACCACAATGCTGCAAAAATGATATATAATTAGTTTATATAACATATCTGTGGGGTCTGAATGTTGTTAGTCCCTAACATGACTTAATACTCATAGAAACCTATACATTTATAAGCAACAATGTCATAATATTATGTCTCCAAACACTGATATATGCACTGGAAGGTCATATTAATTACACTACAAAATCAGGCTAGAACTTTGCATGATTAAGCACAAATGAGACTTTTGGTGGATTTCATGCTGGTAAAGTGATAAAATGCTTTGCGTACTGTTTACATGTGGCTGGCAAGAATCCCACCATCTCCATGGCTAGCTGTAGTCTCTCGAAGTCATGCTTCAGATCCTCTCCTTCCACAGTGAAACAGTCCTAAAGAGGTCAAACACTGAATCAGCACAGCTTTTTTTTCAAAAATGATCAATGCAAAAGGTTTGAATGCTTATTGACAATGTGTCCGAGTGCAACATGTCTAGCAACGCCTATGCTAGCATACCACAGTGCCTCATCGTCTACACATTAAATCCACACAATCTTTTATTAATTACTTGTAGAAACATTGTGTAAAGTAATACTGCCATTAATATGGTGTCCAGTACCAAACTGCTAAAGGAGCTTCCAATATCTTTCACTTCATTTCTGGGACAAGTTTCTCTGTTAGCCTGGAGGCAGCTCAGTCATGCCTCACTTTATCTGCTTTACAACATTAAGGCTCATTGATTTGGTGAAATCCTGACTCGCAGTGTTCATGCTTTTCCCTCAGACCGCTGGTTTTATTGCTCGCCCAGATTATTATTATTACATGCCAGGGCTTCTCTTAAACCTTTAGCTCTATGAGTGAGGTCCAGGAACCTCTTTACACTCCATCAAAACCCACTTGTGCTTTTCTTTCCCTACCAAAACCATGTGTCACAGAGCAAGAAAGAAGTTTATATGCCGTCGTTCCAATTAAAATGCTGACTTGCTGCTTTTGATCAGCCAACTGACAACATCTGATACGTTAAAACACTGGAAAAACATAGTCTGTGTGGCTGGCAGAAACTACAGGCCAAGCACCAAAAGCCTTACATCAGTGTATCTAAAAAGAAATCGGTCCTGCTGGGTCATTTTTCCCCCCCGAAAAGATCTACAAAGAAATTGTGTTAATTAAACAACGTCATCTAATACAATATATGGCCTTTAGACTTATCAGAAGCTCAGGAGTACATGCAAATAAATATATTATTCATATCTATTGGACGTACAGAATAGTGAAGGATCAAACTCAAAACATCCAGGAGAAGAAAAGTGATGTTAAGTAAGCAGACAAAAATATACATGAGTGACACAGAGTCACACCAATGCAGACAAACACAAATAAATATGTGCTGATGCAGAAAAAACCCCACTGGGAAGATCACAGAAAGAAACAGGCAATAAAGCACAGCCAGTACCTGCCAATGCACACACACACACTCTCACACACAAACACACACTCACACACACTCACACACAAACACACTCAACTAACCAAAAGAAAATAAAAAGAAAGGGAGGTTGCATTATGGAAGCATTGTTCACAATCTTCACAAGCAGATAATACACACACTTATACAAAATACTGACCAGCTCGCTCTCATAGTAATTTTCCCAGTGTAGTCTGTGCACTTTCTTTGTCATCTGGAAGTAAGTTACAAGGAGTTAGGAGGTACAGATAACCACTCCCTCTCCCGATGGCACATACAGAGTGTACACGAGGCGCTTGCACAAGTCGTGATACACGAGAACAGCCGGCGTATCACACATGATGTATACAGACTTAGAATGGATTTCTATTTCTGACATTTCAACACACAAATACTGCTAATTCAGTGTGAAAATAAGGCTGACTTTGTATTACAGCCAGAGGGGGATCTGAGAGTGTATGAGGGCAGTCTGTAGTTATAGATGACGAGGGAGGCAGCACTCAGAACAGCTTGCTACTGAATGAGCACATATCGGCCTATCATGACAAGAAAAGGCAGAACGCCCGCCCCGTCTCACGCCGATTCTGCCCCATGTTCCCATCTACGACTATTGCCATGGCAACAGAGGCAACTAGCAACATTGGAGCATCGTCGTGCTCTTTGTATGAGAAGGATCACAGGGTGTGTGTAGCAGTAACAAATGTCAGGGAAATATGAGCTTCTTTGGTAAAAACATATATTTTTTTACATGTGAGATTTTTTGTGCATGTTTGTGTAATAAATAATAATGTGTTTTCTGAGTGTGAGTAAAAGGAATAAACATTATAATGAATCTGTTTTCTGTGGTTTAGTGCTGAGCATATTCACTTCACACTTCCAGGGTCGGGGGTTCGATTCCCACCTGTGCCATGTGTGTGGAGTTTATATGTTCTTCCCGTGACTCAGGGTTTTTTCGGGGTTCTCTGGTTTCCCCTCGGTCCAAAAACATGCACGGAATTTAACATGAAAATCTTGGAAAATTGTCCCTAGTGTGTGAATGTGTGTGTGTGTGTGTGTGTGTGTGTGTGTGTGTGTGTGTGTGAAGTGTGTGTGTGAATGTGTGTGTGTGAATGTGTTGTGTGTGTGTGTGTGTGTGTGTTTGTGTGAATGTGAGTGTGTGTGTGTGTGTTGTGAATGTGTGTGTGTGAATGTGTGTGTGTGTGTGTGTGTGTGTGTGTGTGTGTGTGTGTGTGTGCGGCCCACGATGGGTTGGCATTCAAAACAGGGTGCGTCCTGCCTTGATGCCTGAAGACGCCTGAGATAGGCACATGTTCCCCATGACCCGAGAGAGAAGTGGGATAAAGCAGTAGAAGAATGAATGAATGAATGAATGAATGAATGAATCGTCTGCAAGCCCTTTAGAGAAGAGACCGACTCACCTGGTTGAGGTAATGATATTCATCAGGTTTCAGCAGGTGGAATGCTTTTCTTTCCTCATCACTTGCTCCAGCCAAAAGGTAATAAAACACATGGTAGTTTCTGTTGACAAAAAATGCATATTCATAAAAATAAAAAATATAAAAATTCAATGCCTGAGATGGAGAGATGGGTTACGATGGAAATATCGCAAATCCAGACACGGCCTAGTGTGAATGGTGAATAATATGGAGTATTATACTGTAATTTGTTAATATTTTAGCAAATAATTGATCAAAACAGAGGAATTTACAGCACCATACTGTAACAGCTTCATAGGAAAAGATTAAAACTACAGCACTGAACTACACTGAACAGTGTGTGTCTCTGTTATCATAGAAGATGTTTGGAGAAATTTTGTGTTTGTGATGGTCATGTGACCACCTATATGTTTTAGACAAATTTTATTAAGGCAGCGCAGATTAACACTGACGTGATCCGCTCCTTCACTCTGTGTCATGTTGTTGAATAAAAGAGACCCGGACAACAAAGACACTCGAGAAGAAACTTCATTCCGTGACCTTCGCAGATCATTTCAGCATTGCCCTTTCCTCAGCCACTCTAACCGCCCGTAATGTTAGGACTGAATATAAAAGAGGCGGTAGATGTGTTTAATTAACAAGAATCAAAATGTGTTTAGAAGAAACATTCATGACATGTATGAGCTCCTCACTGTATTACTGTATGTAATCTATAGGTATCACCAGGAGCCACCTATAACAATTATACACACATTACGTTGCATTTTAAAGAACAAGAAATTCATATTAAAAGAACAATTTCCAATTTGAAATAAACATTAAATAATTAACAATTATTTACTAAAGGGGAGATTTCGAGTATTCATTTAATTACATGTGTGAAATGTGCAATTAAAAATGCGATTAATCTCAAGTTAACTCATGATAATTGTGTGTTTAATCATGATTAAATATTTTCATCTATGGACAGCTCTAATGTTTACAGTTAGTCATTAATTGCACCGAGGACACTAATATGGCACTCTGCACTCAGATCACAAGATGTCAAGAAATATAGAGCAAATAAACAGCTTTCTGATGAAATGCCAGTTCTTCTAAATTAATCTGAGTATGAATGGATTTGTTTATGAAAATAACTTCTCTTTCATACAACAAGCAGATGTGAAAGAGAGACCTCGGGTGAGAGACGACAGAGCAATGATTATTATAAACTGCAGATACTGTAAGAGACATACAGGACATGGACCTGATTAAACAAGGATGTAACTGAACACAATGACTTGGACTGAAGAGATAAAACACAGTGTACTCTGGTGTTTTTTTCTGTTATTGATTTGGCCACTGGTTAACTCTGGACTCCAGCTGACTCCAGACCCAGTGTGTGTGCTCTCGCTCCCTGTGATGTATTCTGTTTAACCTTTCCCTTTAAACATGTCCCTGTCACTTCCGAGCATGACACATGCTGGGACTCATCACTGCTGGAGTCTCCAGATTTGATTAAAGGAACTCAACATTTATTACCAAGAGTTTGTTTACTCTTTCTTCCATTTTTTCCAAAAGTCAATATTATTAAAATGTTCTTTTATATTATACATTTTTAACAGTAATACTGATACTGATAACAGAATACTGATCAGATGACATTATCAGTATTAATAAACTAGCAAAAAATTAATATCAGAGAAAACACAACAAAAGACTAGAAGTGAATGTGGAAAAAGAAACTTATTAAGAACTGGAAACTATTTGTATATAAAAACACTGCACGTTTTTTTTTTTACAACTTTTAATGGTCAAAAGAATTGTGACACCTGACTGTTCCTGTCATAGGTGGCTCTTCTCCAAACTGTTATCACACATAATAAAAATCTGTCTGTGGATGCAGTATAATACAATGTTGTGTTGATGTGAACATGGAAACCCAAACCTGTTCCAGCACAGTACAGATATTACACCTAACAGACATCTAAACAAATACACAATCGTCTCAGGAACTCTTACCTCTCATTGTGCTCCTGATAGACCAGTCTGGATTTCTCGAGTAGATATTTCTCAACATAGGCTCTAAAATGAAGAAGGAAAATGTTAGAAAAGTGGAAGACTTGCAGTATTCAGTAGGAAGAAGTCACTAATACTGAGCACTAGATTACCCTCTGACTGTGCCGCTCTCATGGTAGTTAACTTGGATAAACTTGCCAAAGCGACTGGAGTTGTTGTTGTGGGCTGTTTTGGCATTTCCGAAAGCCTGAGGACACAAAATTTGCAGGTGTTAAAGAACAGAAAACAAGCAAAACACCAAAAGAAAAAACAAGTTCAAGTGGAGTTCAGGGATACTTAGATTAGAGTACACAGGAAGCAGAACTCCTAAAGACAGAACAGCATTATTTAAACGCACAGTTCTCTTATATTGTGTGAACCATGTTAATGCATTATTAATGCACAAACTGCAGATGACAAAACCTATAGCTGATTGCAAAGTAATTTACATATCATTTAAACAAGCACTCTCAGTCTAATCAGTGCAGAAATAACTGGAAGAATAATATTTTCAAAAGCACTTCTTCTAGTGCTGTACAGTCTCCTGTACAGACAGTCAACTTGGGTGTGGAGGCCCTTCTACGACCTTCACATCATTACTGCAGCTTATGCAGAAATATACATGCAGGTCATGACACTCGCTTCACTCTGACAATATGTACACTTTTAAAGGGTGTGCTTTCTTTTAAAAGGAATTCAAATCAGACATACCATACATCAGACATCATGACCACCTGCTGAATAATGTTCCCCCTTTCTCTGCCAAAAGTTCAAGTGCAAGTATATTTCTATAGTGATTTTCACATTGGATATTGTCTCGAATCAGCTTTACATATTATAGAATTATTATTATATAAAATTAATATATAAGTGAGGTATGTATGTATATTCCAAGCCTGGCGAGACTGTGAACATGTTACGAGGAAGGAACCTTGAGAGAAACCTGGGTGATCATTTGGGTGATATAATGAGTGTGATTATAAACAATACAAAACACCAGAAAGTGAAAACTAGACAAGTGTGTGAGTAAAGTCCTTTCTTCAGTCTTATACAGTCAGTCAAAATTGTGAACAATGTGTAGAGAAAACAAAAATAGAGTTCTGACCTGTCGAGCTTTAAGAGCTTTAACTGGGTTAGATTTAGCAGTTTGGAGTAAAAGAACTCGTTGGATCGGAGCAGACTTTGTCTCCGTGTGCACTGATAACCCTCAGCTCACCTCGGCTGTCTCTGGTGTAGCACTATTCTTTATTTGGACCACCTTAGATAGACACTGACCATAGCAGACCACAGCAGAACACCACACAAGAGCTAGAGAGTTAGAAGTGTGGAGATGCTTTGGCCTGTTCGTCTAGACACCACAATTTGTCAAACTTGCTCAAATCCAAATAAACATGCCCAATTTTCCTGCTTAATTAATCACATTTAAGGACACTTCATCACTCATAATGTTGGTCATATATATATATATATATATATATATATATATATATATATATATATATATAACACACACACACACACACACACACACACACACACACACACACACACACACATGTATATTTTGTCCACCACAATCGTTCTCGCATTCCTATTGTTTGAGCTCCTGCACATCAACCAATCATTTCGGTGGTTTCCGGGGCGCGATATATTTATTTATTTTGTTTATTTATTTATTTTTTACTCTGTAATGAAAATGATTTATTATTTTAAAAATATACTTAAGTAAAAGTAAAATTACATATTTTAAAAACTATAACATATTTTAAATAACTTTAAAAAGCAGAAGTACACAAAAAACTACTCAATTACAGTAATGTGAGTAAATGTAATTTGTTACTTTCCACCTCTGTATATATATATATATATATATATATATATATATATATATATGTGTACATACACACATACACACACACACACACACATGGAGGGAAACCTGAACCTCAAATGCACCATTGAGAGATCTCCTGAGCTTATATTATATGTGGATGTTGGCTACTACTTATAGCTGCTTTTCCATCTTTCCATGCAGTAAAACCTCCCGTGTAAAAGCTTTTTAACGGCAGGTAGTTGAAGAAGAGAACGCAGAGGTGAGAACGCCATTTTTTTGGTAAACACACTGAACTGCACTTTCAGCTCTCTGGCGACGGAAGGAGAAATTAATGGGAGACAATGTGTGAACCCGTGTGTAATTGTGAAGAACTTTCCTTAGGCCCGGGGGAGGGGTGTGTGTGTGTGTGTGTGTGTGTGTGTGTGTGTGTGTGGCTGAGAGCCTTCACTGCCCGAGTGCGATGTTGAAGTACTGTACAAGAGCACACTGTACTGTACTGTGTGCTCTTGTGTGGTTCTGGTATGTTAAATTGTCCATCTGGGAGGTAAAAACCCAGACAGTCAGTCAGAAAAAGAGAATGTAATAAAAAAATGAAAAGAAAAGAAAAGAAAAGATGTTTATTCATTATACAGTTCTGTCAGAAGTTGATGTGGTAACCACATTACTGACACATTTTTTAGCACAGACTCCAGAGAACAGCAAAAGCCATGCTGAATATATCTGATACTGAGATAAGTACCGCAGCAGAATGTTCTGATCCAATTAGCACTAAAAGTGTATTATGGTCTGGCTCATTCACACCTCAGGCAGTCGATTCACCTACCTACAACAAAAATACACTGGAAATTACAGACACAAGAAAACATCTAAAGTTTCATGCAGACGGTATTTGGGGAGGGAGCTCTGTGTCTCTGTGTTACTAATCACAATGGTTTTAAGCAAGTATTTTTAGCGCTACGTTGCCCTCACAATTCCTGTGCAATTCTCAAAGTCAGAAATCACAGCTTGTCTGTTTTGTGCTGCTCGGAGAAGTCTTGTTTTCCATTCTTAATGCAGGAGAGAAGACTCTAGAGCACTCACAAGGACAGGACAAAAATAGGTCACACACAGTGAGCTACTCTAATGCTCCAGAAATTAGTAATTCCAGCTTTGGCCCATAAATTATACAAAAGAGGTTGAGATGTGCAGGGTGATTTTGCATTCTCCCTGTGGGCAGGACACAGCGGCACTGTGTGTGTGAGGGCCTCAAGGACATTTAAAGGGAGACGATGCCATTGCTCAGGCCTGTGAACTGTAGCACACTTTCAGTCCTGGCATTCTCCACATCCACCAAGCAGAGTTATAACAAGCATATTAATCTTCTAGCATGTAGAGTTTCTCATAAGAGTAGCTTACACTGTGTACAGAAAACTTCATACAGTCGTAAATCCTCACTTGGCCACAAATGTTATAATGCACAAAACTGGAGTGGAGAGTCGACTATTAGTTTATTTTAGCGAAACCGATAGGGCTGAATTTTACTTGCCAATAACCAATTAATCAACAAATAGTTAAAAATAATGTATTTTGAATGTATTTGTACTGTAAAACAGCATTAAATATTATTGCCAAAAATCCAAAATAGAAAAATAGTAAATATAATATGTATATAATAAAATATTTTTTTTATAAATGTTGAGGCTTGCATCCAAAAGAAAACAAAAGAAAAAAGAATGAAATAAACAGTGTCAGTGATTCACCTCTAGAGGCCGCTCTCGTACTGTATAACGCAACCCGGAAAAACTATCTAAAACTAACTAACTAATATTTTTTGCCAATGGCGAAAAAATCCGGCAATTAAATATAGGCACTGATTAATCTACAAAAACGATGAATCAGTCGACCGGCACTTGTAAACCAATTAAACCAATTATCATTATAATTTACAAACTATCTTTATTCAGGAGCTTTTTTCTCTGTATGACGGGTTACTGCCTCCCCAGAGTTCTGTCTGCATGAAAGTCTGTCTGGATGTTTTCTTGTGTCTGGCTTTTCCAGTTTCTTTTTTCTTGTCTCAAAAGAGCAGTGAAAGTTTTTGTACATGTGTAATTTGTATTAGTTATAAAATGAGGTGGAGATCGTGATTAGCGAGCGCCGCAGGAACACTCCTCTGTGTAAGTACAAAAGTGACGGATATAAATCTGAACCCTGTGACATGCCTTGTAAGGTTACTGGGTTAAAATCGCCTGCTGCTTCTGACTGTTTTTTTCTCCTCGTTTGAGAAAAATCTTACATCTGAAACGAGCGCTCTCTGTTTTTTTTTCTTGTCTTGCTTGAGATCGTGTTTACTCTGAAGGGAGGTCTTAAGGAAGGAACTGATGCAATACCCGGGCCTCATTTTCTCTCCCGCTCCCTTCTGAGCTGCTCACAGAAACACATTCCAGAGTCACGACTGTATCACATCACTGACCTCCCTGGCTTGTGATTTTGATCAGAATGTCTCGGAGATCTCCTCGAGCAGTCCTTCCTGCTGCATTCCACAGGCCAACAATAGTGCTAGTGTTTCCTGCGCACAAGTAAGTGCAGAGACATCGAGTGGACAAGAGAGAGAGAGAGAGAGAGAGAGAGAGAGAGAGAGAGAGAGAGTGCTTAGGACACACACTCTTGCTTCAGTAAGTCACTTCAAAGGCCAGAGATAAGTTCAAAGTTTTTTATCCTCTTTCCCTCTTGGGTTAAGAGGACTAGACAAGGGGCTGGAGCTGGAGCTGAGACGGCTGTGTGCAGCGGGACGGGAGGCAGATGCCAAGCCCAGTGAGCGGAGTTATGCAATAAACAATGGTAGCCAAGCTTGGAATACAATGGTCTACCTGTGCCGTGTGGTGCACAGAAGCTCAGGGTTCTCCGAGGATCAAGCGTCTCAAACGAATGATGTGGGATCCGCTTTCTCTCAGCTTCCAATAAACATTATTTTGATGGCAGAGGTGATCCAATAATAACCTACAGGGACGATCTGGAGGGGCCTAAAAACTTGATCATATCTTCAACAAACACACTACCAAAGTTGTCTCTATCTCTCTCATATATATATATATATATATATATATATATATCTATATATACTATATATATACACACACACACACACACACACACACACACACATATATATATATATTTATATATATATATATATATATATATATATATATATCAAATGGATATAAGCAAAAATTCCTCATACACCTTTATTAAAAAGAAATAATTATTTTTTGCTACAGTATACAGGGTTCATGCAGATTTCACCACATCAAAGTGTTATGACCTTCTGTTGACCATTAGGAATAAATGCATGAATTTTTTTCCAATGCTAAATATTACTAAACTTGCACTACCAAACTTCTTCAAATAAAATTCGTTGTATATCTGAAGTAAAACGAGAGAGAGAGAGAGAGAGAGAGATGCGCCGATAACAGAGAGCTCGGTTGTAGTCATTATACAGTATAGAGAAAAGAAAAAAACACAAAAACACAGAAACTAAAATAAATAAAAAAATGTGCTGCAGGAGGATTTCAGTGAGCATCAGATGTAGTGTTACATGGACATGTTTCAATTAAAAGCTGTTTTAAAATAGATTTTACCTGTTTAAAATAGAATCTGCAGAAACCCTAAAAAATAATGTATGAAAAATGTATGAAAATAAAAGTAAGTAACCTACAAAATCCAACATTCTTCAAGACAAGACGTAAGGGAATGCAGTTTATGAACTAATATGACATGGCATTGTCATGTAGGAATTTGTGTATCTGCATGCTACATGCTATAAGGAATTTTTTTGCTTTGCTTTATTCTATATATTTAACAGTATATCTGTACAGTTGATAATACTGAACTGTGGCTCTGCATTAAATCCTAGCATCGTCCTCAAGCCTGCTTAGTTGTTCTCTAGAAAGATATATGAGATTAAAGTTAGTCTGGATAAATCTTGGCATGTAATGTAATTGAAAATGCCATTACAAAAAGCAGGCATGAACTCTGCTGTACAAATGGAGAAATGTTTCTACATGCTTATAATGTTCACTCTTAGTTGATCACCTTCAGATTGACTAATTACACTCACAATTATATGTAGAAGAATCGTAACTTAGACGGAATTCTATAAGCTGTATATTTTTGGTATTAATTGCGCTACATGCCAAGTTCTAGTTTCCTTCATCCTACTATACACAGAAGAGCCTCTTTTTACTTTAATATCCTGTCAAGGTTACGTTCCTATGTCATTTAATGTAGTTTTCCATGCGTGTTCCCACTGCCTATAGTGTTCTGGATCCATCAAAGCTGTCTGAGGAAGGAACAGTAGTGAACAGGGTTCTAAAGGAGGTAAACTGGTGTATATGGGGAGAGAAGGCCGGCCATGTGGTCCGATCCAGCACACAGGCTACAGTAACTCACACTGCTGATGAAGTTAATGCTCTTAATGCTCGATGGGTCAGGATTGTTTTGGCAGCAAGATATTATATAGATAATATATAATATTACCATAATATTATGTCTGCTCGGTGTAAATACATTGGAATTGACCTGAATAGAATAAAATATTTTGAGTATTCATTTTAAAAACTGAATTAAAAGACTTGTAGTAGTTTGATGATGAAGTGGGAACTCGGCACCGCATTGACCAATTCCTGCATTCCTGCATTCTCCAGCTGCTTCGTAAATATCACCAAGATCACTCATGTGCTCCAAGTTCCCTTCTCCGGGTTAGAATGAGGGGAAACAGATCATGGAGGATGTCAGACGCTTGGAGCCGGACTCAGACTTCAACCAGGAACCCGTCAACATCACTTGTGTTTTGTCTGTCTCAGCTGCGCTCCAAACCCCAGAGAACAACACGGCATGACTGCACAGAGGTGTTTCCCTCCGGTCACAAGAATAAAACACGCTTTTCAACTTGACACGTGGCTATAAATGAATCGTCTTTCACTGATAATGTGGAAGTAAAACTGCCTATAAAATTAGGACGGCTTGCCGAGTTCGGAGGTGTTGTTAATGTAATGTGCCAAAGTTGTAAAAAGGTATTAAGTAGGTGGTGAACACACTGATGTGGTTAGACACAACAGGAAGCCTGTGGTCACTGTTCTAAAAGGGTTCAGCACTTCTGCTGAAGTCAGATAGGTGAAGAAAGGAAACAGATGCGATAAGAAGGACTCGAATGAGAATGAATTAGGGGTGTAAGGGAGTAATGGCTCGGATACTCCTAACATTACAGGAGAACGAGGGAACAGGAACCCTGCACACAGCAGCTAGAATTAAAGCCCACTGTAATTTCTTAAACTGCACCCAAATATGTTACAGCTCGCTGCGCGTCGCGGCAACGTGCGTCTCGACAGGCCTGCCAACGCACACATCACCCAGCAGCAAGGATTATTCTCAGTGTAGATCCAAACCTTATAAAAGCTGCAGTACAACTACAGCACTCAGCAGGAAGCCTGAATGGCAAAGACTTTCACTTTTCTCCCCGTTCGGATAAAACCGCGTCCCCAAGCAAAGTCTCGCACTGTTTACACACATACACAAACATCTGCTTCCAATCAGGCTCAGGAAGAGTTCTTGATGGCTTCTCACCATCTCCTGCTTGCCTGTCAGCATGGGCAGAGGTAAACAAGAAACACACTATAAAAGCAGTTTAAGCACCTTTTCTCATGAGACTTGTTGAGCCCACCATCACATACACGGCTCAGTCGAACCCTGATATCATGTGTGAAAAATGTTTTTATCCTCTTACTCACTTTCAATCTTCAACAAACTGAATGTAAAAAAAACATGTAAATGTAAAAAAGCATTAGAAATAAACAAGATTTACAGCAGTATTCTGAAAAAGACTTGATCGAGAAGATCTTTGCTGATATTTATATCACCTACACTATTAGAAAAAAACTATAGGTCAAATTAAAACAGGTGGCGAATAAAAAAGGAGGACAATATTACATGACAGAAAAGGAGCACATTATTAGTGTAGAACAGCATTGTCTCGAGTGTATTATAGTACATACAGCCACAATAATTACACTGACCTTATTAATGACCGGCACATTCAGGGTTCGAGTCAATGTTATGGGATATCAGAGAGACGAGTTTCAGCATTTATAAAGTATATCAGGGAAAACTAAACCCATTTAGTGCATTTAATTGCCATATTACATCAAAATACAAATACAGTGTGCAGTTTTCCACAGGGAAAATAATTATTAATTAAAGTAATTATTATTATTATTACTCATGTATTTATTCATTAAATCTTGCATAATAAAGTGATGTGATATTCCAGTCTCCAGAAAAGCTCCTTGAAATTTTCCACAAACTAAATCCATGTAGTGTATTTATCATCAAAGAATGTGCTCCGCTCCTGCTGTACATGCCACTGTGGATGGACAGTACAGGTCAGAGTTCGCTATGCATGTGAGCCGCAGATTATTTCTCAGATCCTGCAGATCCTGTCTATATCGCTTTTTCAGTCATTTCATAACTACACGCAGTCATGTGATCACGTCAACGTGTTAATCAGTCAACAACAGCAGCGAGAGGAGGAGCAGAAGAACTTGTGTATTATTCATAACTTCTGTACAAGAGCATTTCCTTACTCTAACTTCTCTTCTTACAAATAGAAAGCGAATCATGCATCATCTCCTCCTGATCCAAAAAACCCAAATGTGTTCTGTGAGATTTTTTCTTCCTTTGCACCGATGATAAAAAAAATTAAAAAATCAAATATAAATTACTTTAGAAACATTTACTGAACTATATAGTGCTTTCTTTATACTTTAGTTTGAAGTGATCCAAAATGTTCCGTTTTGATTCTGCAGCCTCGACTCGTACCTCTCCACAGCCAGGTTAGCACGTGATACATCAGTAATAATGGTCAGTAGGAAACGCAGTGCTCTCTGTTTAGTTAAATGTACTCTATAAATCATCGAGGTACATTAATTTGCCTCAATGAATTCTTTTAATCAAATTACTTGGGTTACTCAAGGAATCGTTACAGCCCTAATTTATATAACGTACCACCTACAGTTAAATAAAAATCACCCACGGAATGTCTGTTTGCTGTGCGTCAGCAAGATTTTGCTGAATGTGTCCCTCTGTGAGGATCTGCGAGAGAAGGAATGAGGTGATGAAGTGAAGTGTTTATGAACTGCTGACACATTTCAAGGTGATGCACAAGTTCAGCAGTGAAAAAGGTGTGCAGGGACAAGGTGTAAACTAGGCCGTGTGTGTGTGTGTGTGTGTGTGTGTGTTTATATATAGAAAGAGAGAGTTTCTGCTGACAGCATGTGGAGCAGATTCGCACCAGGCAAAGAGAACAAATCAGCATCTAATTACAACAGCTAGAGCTGCAATGCAGTGCCAAGCAATATCACACCATGACACCGGGACAAAAAGCCTAATGAGTGTGAACATGTCTGAGTAGGTGTGGGATGTACACTATGTTTAATCACCATTTTATATACTTGTTCCTCAATAAGTGTAATATATTATTCGTAGGGTTCAGCATGATGCAGCATCCGTTTGAGCGGAACGCATTGCTGGATGGATTTCAGTGCCATTAGCTGCAATGCAGATCTGCTGTGAAATCTTCTGTCTGCAAAATGTCCATAATGGAGTTTAATGATCACCAAACTAGATGTAAAGTGAAAGCAACAAAAGTAGTTCCTGAACCAAGACACGCATTACAGTAGACACGCGCATTGGGTTTATATGCTTCAAATAATCTTTTTCGAGAACTGAGAACATGTGTCGTAAAATTCCTTATTATAAAAGTCTACGAGTCACATGACATGAACCATGTAAGAGGAAAATTATCTGAGTCTATACACATATATACACAAAATATACATATTTGATTGTGTGTATTAGAAAAGGCCACTTTTGTGCTCTGTGTCATTTCTCTTTTGGGATGATGTATCAGTAGATTTTGGTGTGTTTCTGGAGATTTGAAATTTGTGTTGATTCAGCCACAGAGTTTTAGTAAAGTCAGGTATTAATGTACGTGAGGTGAGGACGCCTGAGTGCAGTGAGCATTCCAATTCACTCCAAACATGTGCAATATGGATGAGATCAGGGCCTTATATCAGGCCACGCAAGATTTTACACTCCAATTCATTCCCTCTAAATTTGTGGTAACAGTTTTGGGGTAAAACCAAATATGGCTGGATAAGCCGGGTGTCCCAATACTTTTGTATTATGTATTGTACAGAGAGTTAAAAAGAAACTGTGCAGTGTATTTAAACTATTTGACTTGATACAGAACAAACCTGATTGTCAGAGGCATTTTGTCAGGACCTTCTGATATCTCTTAAATCTTTCAGATGCACCTCAGATACACAGGCAAATATTTGAACAATGCAGCCGTTACATGTGCACGCAAAGTCATACATCAATACCTGGCGTTCGTGTATACCAGTACAATTCCAACTAAACAGCAATGTTATTGCAGGGAATATTCCTCCTGTTTTTACTCACTTGTGTTACAAAAACTGTGGAAGCAGGTCTAAATTATATATCTACATTTGAAATAAATAAATAAATAAAATACACGTGGTGGACAGGACTTGGGATTGATACGAATATTTCAGAATGAAAGCAAGTGTTGTGTTATTGAAGTGGTGCTTCGTATCATAGCTTTCACCAGAGCCACAGACTGAACACACGAGACATCTGTTTTGAAGTTGAGAATAAACACAAACTTCTCTCTCTATCTAAAGATATTTATTCCTACTTTACATGTTCTGCTTTTTCCTTGTATTTCATACAACTAACTAAAAGAACTCTTCCACATTCTGTCCTAATGTATTTCACCATGTAGTATCCGGCAGAAAAGTTCCACTAAATGATTATAAAACATGTATCCGCTCTGCTGTAAAAGCACCAGTAGATCAGAAATCTCCAGTCGCTGAACTTCAGCAAATACAATCACGTCTAAAGATATGTCAGTATTTCTAAACAAATCTGAAATAAGTTCGGTTCGATAAGCACACATTAAAAACAAATGATGAGATCCAAAAGTCCTATATGAACTAGAGTTATGGTTTCCTCTCTTTGCCTTCACTCCACTGGGAAAGCAGCTTCTGTTCCACATTTATTCAAAGAAGTTATAAAACTGACCAAACTAGCAATGAGGGTTCATTGGAGGCTTATAGATGAAACAGGACGAGAGGGTTTTAAACTAAAGACACGTGACATTTCTGTCTGTAAAACGTCTGACAGACTTTCCTTTCATTTGAGCTCTTCATTTATTAAGTTCCATTACTACATCAGATGGCATCTTTGAAGTCTGTGAATGCTGTGAATGTGTGTGTGTGTGTGTGTGTGTGTGTGTGTGTGTGTGTGTGTGGTCTAGTCCAGATGAGGTCAAGGATTTGAGGTTGAACATGACACACATTTATTTTTTTGGAAGCAATTTACGTGCACATCTAAAATTCTGATCTAATTTGCCGTTGTAAGTCGATCCCTTACTCTTCCAATTCCCCTGTGGAGCTTCTGTCGGTGCAGAGAGATGAAAAAGAGAAGAGAAGAGAAAGAGAGAGAGAGAGAAGCTTGGGCAGAAATGAGAGAACACACACCCTGCAGAAAAAAACAATACAACACACCCAGATTTAAATAAAGGTAAACCCCCCCTCCCCCAAAAAAAGATGTGTTTTTACAATAATAATTAAAAAATGATATAAAGCAGGCAGGTATTAGAGATTCATTAATAGTTTAAAATGTATGGCATTTGGCAGTAACATTAATACAATTATCTTATTTATACTACAGTTACGGCTGCTTATGAACCTCACTCAGGAGCAGTTTGAAGGGTTCGGGGAACTGTACTCACAATCTGTGACCACCTCCACAGTTTTATTGATACAGTCTCACTGAACAAACCTCATTTAATAGAATAACCTCATTGTTGTTAATAATAAAAAAATAGATGTTTAATATACGGCACTGAGGTTAAAATCGACAGCTTGTTTGTGCCTTAGTTTGTTCATTAAGTCTAAACCTTTCCATCAGAAAAGAAATCTAATAATCACTTTGTCCGTGTGGGCAGTTAAAGCATTTCATAACTTCTACACAACACAAACTTTTGTGTCACTGTTTTTCTGCTTTTTTCTGCTGCACTTTACTGACAGTCACTAATGTTACATTTATTAAAGTATTTGTGGTGTATCTGGAGAATTATAATGTAACTCTGCTTAACTGGCTTTGCTTTGACTGTCACGTCCATAAACACACACTTTATAACAGCCTGCCTTCCGGTTACGGTTCTGCTTAGCATAAAATCCTCTGAAACACACTTTATTGCAGTGATAAAGAACACAAATTCCCCTCTCTAAATATTACACTAGATTATGGCTTATGCTTGTGGACACCAGCGTTCATCAGCCTCAAGAGTGTTAGTAAAGTCAGGTACTAATGTACGTCCACATTCATCCCACATGTGTTTATTACAGATCAGAACTCTATAAGCAGGTCACTCAAGATCTTTGGAGCGAGCTTTGGGCACTGCCATGCTAGAACACGCTTGGGTCTGAAAGGTCATGACCTTAGTCTTTGTGGTAAAAATCTAAAGAAGAACCAAATACGGCATGTGTTATAAACACCTTTGTCTATTTATTGTATAAATAAAAAGCTATCTGTATACATGTTAAACCTCATGAGGATTTATTATTGCACAAACCATGTCGGTTAAATCGTATCGTTTACCTTCGGCATCATCATTTCTGAACGTTCTCCACGTTTCCCTTTTCTGTTATTTGACAATTATGACAATTAAAAAGGAAATAAAATATATATATATATATTAATCTCTATTGGGGCACGGTGGTTTAGTGGTCAGCCCGTTCGTCTCACACTTCCAGGGTCGGGGTTCAATTCCCATCTCCCCCATGTGTGTGTGGAGTTTTGCATGTTCTCCCCGTGTCTCAGGGGGTTTTTCTCCGGGTTCTCCGGTTTCCTCCCGGTCCAAAAACATGCACGGTAGGTTGATTGGCACCTTGAAAAATTGTCTCTAGTGTATGTGTGTGTGTGTGTGTGTGTGTGTGTGTGTGTCCTACGATGGGTTGGCATTCCATCCAGGGTGTATCCTGCATTAATGCCCATAGACGCCTGAGATAGACACAGACAGCCCGTGACCCGAGGGAAGATCGGATAAAGCGGTAGAAAATGAATGAAAATATTAATCTCTAATTGTCTAAAAGACCACATATGGCTAAATTACAAATAAACAAATAACTTAAAGTACAGATAAAATAGAGTACAGAAACTGACGAAGGCAGCAAACAATATTACATTTAGAGTTTAATCTCTGAACTGAAATCTGGAGATGAAATGTGTTGATCTTGTCTTCACATGTTCACAGAGCATCTCACACATACTTATAGCCAGAGAATAACTAATCACTAATCACTAATAACTAATCACTAATAACTAATAACTAATAACTAATAACTAATAACTAATAACTAATAACTAATAACTAATAACTAATCACTAATAACTAATCACTAATCACTAAACCACTCATCATCATCATCATCACTGTCATTTTCAAGCCTCCCACACAGTCCTGGATATCATTTTGGGTTGGATTGGACTGGATTGGACTGGACTGTAGAATGCAGTTTGTCGTTGCTGCTCCGTCTCCAGTTTGCAGTAATGTTTCGCCTGCGCAGCCGTTTTTCCTGAACTGTTCCGAGGGCGAGTGAATGACACCATGTCCGAGGGGATCGGTGACATCATGCAATGATACAAACCCAGTAATTAGCAGGGGGGGTTGGGGGGGGTCAGTTTACTAGAAAGTGACAGAAAGGATGTGGGTGTGTTTAATACAGAGAACAGATGTTATAAAAAAAAGATCAAGTGTAGGAGGGGGAGGGGAATAACCAGAGTCAGTTATATAGATGGATGGAATAGATGTCAGTTAAATAGATGGAGGGAATAGATGGAGGGAATAGATGGGGGGAATAGATGTAGGGAATAGATGGAGGAAATAGATGAGGAAATAGATGGAGGGAATAGATGGAGGGAATAGAGGGAATAGATGGAGGGAATAGATGGAGGGAATAGATGGAGGGAAATAGATGAATAGATGGAGGAAATAGATGAGGAAATAGATGGAGGGAATAGATGGAGGGAATAGATGAGGAAATAGATGGAGGGAATAGATGGAGGGAATAGATGGAGGGAAAAGATGGGGGAATAGATGGAGGGAATAGATGGAGGGAATAGATGGGGGAATAGATGGAGGGAATAGATGGAGGGAATAGATGGGGGAATAGATGGAGGGAATAGATGGAGGGAATAGATGGAGGGAATAGATGGAGGGAATAGATGAGGAAATAGATGGAGGGAATAGATGGAGGGATGAGATGGAGGGAGCCAGCATGGTGGAGTGATTTTCTGGCATCTCGTGAGGGTGTTCTCAACAGAAACGTATATGCATATACGTATATTTGCACCTCTTGAACACCTCTTTCTCTCTCTCTCTCTCTTTCTTCCCCCTCCCTACACTAGGAGACTCTCTCTCTCCCCTCTCTCAGTCTCTCTCTCTCCCTCTCTCCCCCTCCCTCACTCTCTCGTCTCTCTCTCACTCTCTCTCCCGTCTCTCTCTCTCTCACTCCCTCACTCTGCACACCTCTCACCGATGCTTTTATACACAGTTCATTAGCAGGGACAGGGGACTACAGGTACCTGCATGCTACGCCAACTAGGCTCCGGTATAGGGATTACGTGTTACAATGCTGGTCTGTGGGTGTCTTTAAAGAGAGACTGATGAAGCTGAACTAAAGGACGAGTGTAGGATACGGTCCTGAACCTGCTCTGCATGCTGTTGTGCCACAGGGAGCTTTTGGCTTTCATGTGGACGTGTTTGTGCAGTCAGATATGACGCTTGTGGCGTAAACACAAGACCACAATCCATTTAGAGCAGTTAGTATTGACATTTTGACAGTGCTGGTATTTATACCTTTTTTGGTTTCTCTGTGGGCTTAAACTACGCCTACGTCAGGTCTTTAGGTGTTCAAACACATCCGAACACAGATACAAATATTTGCGTAACAAAAAAATACACAAACATTTGATATTAGCTTTGTGTTACACCCTTAAAGCTGAAAGTGCGTTTCAGTCGACTTCCTTGTTCAGAACTCAGAGTAACGAGTAAAGGACTTTATAACGAACCTGCAATGCTCACTGTTTTCCCTTACTAGAAATATTGTGTGTGTGTGTTTGTGTGTGTGTGTGTGTGTGTGTGTGTGTTTGTGTGTGTGTGTGTGTGTGTGTGTGTGTGTGTGTGTGTGTGTGTGTGTGTGTGTGTGTGTGTGTGTGTGTGTGATAAATCTAATACATTTATAAAAGGTAGCATAAAAAAAACGTTTTAGACATTTGTAACACACCGACAGTCGTCGGCACAAGGCTGCACATACAGTCACAGGGAGCACCGACCTTCACATGTCAGTGTGCTAAAAGTCTGTACGTCAGAAACTGTGCGACTGGTGCTCTTTTGACCTTTTTGCCAGATTTAGCCCATGCAGACTTTTTCCTCTTCATAAAAAGAAGATGCATATCAAAGGGCAAATTTCCGACATTGCTTAACATGCTTCCCAGAAGTGCACTATATAACTGAGCAAGGGCACTATTTTAAAGGTGATAGTGTGTAAATATTGATAAATAAAAACTTTAATGTACAGTCTAGTCTCAAAACTTTAAACCACTGTGTATAAGGAACCTACAAGGAACCTCTCGGATTTGAGCAGCTCCTGTACTTCTGAGTACATCTATGATCCGTATGACTCGGCAGTTTGATGTTGGATGTTGCACACAGGACTCTGTGGTCTGATATTTGGCCCCGAGCACTGAAATATTTAATGTCTACTCAAACACAGAGGAAAAACAGTGATGTATTTAACAAGTAAACATGTATAAATCTAACAATATATGTATATATTTAAAAAGTAAGTATTTCACATGTTTGAGTTTATACAGTGACTGATGTGAAAGATTATCCCACTGATTAGAACATGTCAGAGGAAATCAGATCAGTCATCAGAGTCATCAGATCAATTTTATCAATCAGATGTTCAGTCCGAGAGCCGGAAACTTCACATTAGTACTGGGTATTCATTACTATTACAGATTAAGTCGACTTTATGGTTTATGTTGATGTTGAAAAACTCATTTTTCAACCAATTATTTTACAATTCCACTTCAGTTTGGCAAACGGAGCTTCTGTAGATCTTTACACATGAGAAATATGAAATGGCAGTGAGATCGGACGAATGCAAACAGTTTGTTTCCAAGAGGAGTGCTCTTACATCAGTTGTATGGAAATGCTTCGGGTTTGCAATACCAAACAATAAACAAGACGAAGCCTGCTGTAAAATTTGTATAAAGTTTGTGGCAACTAAATAGCAGAACAGCTGATTTATTAAAGTACCTTAAACAGAATCACGCTGTTGAATGGGTCGGCGTGTGTGGCGCTGCGAGGTAAACATGTGGACAGGTAAAAACAGTGGACAAATTTTCCCTCTGTATCCAAAATCATGAATCCAGCTCCAGTTCAAATACGGTGTCCCTGGACTATATATTATATATACTATATAACTATATATACTATATAACTATATAGTTTAGTGATGTTCATAAAATATATCGGCTAAACCCTCAGGTTTTTGCTTCATGTGAACATCAGAACATCAGGTAGTAAATAAACTGTGTAATAAATAGTAGAATTAAATAACACAGACAACTCAGTCTATAAATTCTTCATAGAACACAAACTCTCCCCAGGCGTTTATCACACATAAGCACTATAAAACATACACACACAAATACACACAAACACTGACATGTCATGTCAACTGTTTGATTTCAAACAGAGGATCCTTTAATGTACACACACCCACTCACACACAAACACACCCCTAAAGCCATCCATCTAAAGTTGGAGATACAACGTGCCCCCGAGGACTCAGTAATCTGAGAGACGAGTGGATTTGAACCATCTGTTCAGAGCCTCTGCTGCACTAACCAGCTGCAAATAATGACCAAAAAGAATGACAAAAGCGTTAATGCAATTCTGAAGAAGAAAAAATGGTCATTTTAAAACCATAATGCCAAATATCAGACCACAGAGTCCTGTGTGCAACATCCAACATCAAGCTGCAGAGTCATACGGATCATAGATGTACTCTGAAGTACAGGAGCTGCTCAAACCGAGAGGTTCCTTGTATGTACTGATATAATATATATATATATATATATATATATATATATATATATATATATATATATATATATATATATATATATATATAGATATATATATGCAGGTGTGAAAAAATGCTGTAAACAAAGAAAACACTTTCAAAAATGTTATTGTTTATTATTTACTTTCATCAATGAAGGAAATGCAGTGAATGAAGAAAAATGGAAATGAAAGCAATATTTGTTGTGAACACAATTTACCTTTAAAACAGCAGTAACACTTCTATGTACACTTACACACAGTGTTTATGAAGGAACTCGGCTGGTTGTTTGTTCCATCTTGGAGAAGTAAACACAGATCTTCTGTGGATGTCGACGTTCTCACATCCTTCTGTCTCTTCATGTAAATCCCACACACACTCCATCATGTAGAGATCAGGGCTCTGTGGGGGTCGTGACATCACTTCCACTAATTCTACTTCTTCTAAACGTTACTCACAACTAATATTGATTTCATTTACATTTTATCTTTTGTTCACTTTGCATTTTGTTAATTGACAAAAATAATAAATAATAAACAATCATTATTATTTAAATTTCTGAAAGCATTCCCTGTTTACAGCAGTTTTTCACTTTTTCACGCCTGCCTTAAACTTTTGCACAGTACTGTACATTGCTGACAGGCCGATCTGTGGGCGCACTAAAGACCCGAGCAGGCGAGGGAGAGGCGGGCCAACCTGGGGGAAAGAGACGGGCGGACGCTGGCAAAAAACTGCATGCCAGTCCACGAGTGGGCGACAACGGACGTACAGAGGAGGAGAGCTCCCGAGCCGTGAGACTGTGACTGTGTCCCAGCGTGAGTACAGGGCGGAAATCGCCTGATCACACGTGGAAATCAATAAAAACTGCTCTCTGCTTGGTGATCAGTGATGGGAGCGTGAGTGAGTGTATCAAGA
>JACRUU010000005.1:13498627-13508627 GCA_030449085.1 Kryptopterus vitreolus | reverse complement strand
GTGGCCACAGCATCATGCGCTGCACGGGGCAGTCACTTGGGTTCAGGATCCATTCCTCGCCACCAAACTCCTTCACCTCGGCCAGCACGTAGAGGTGTGTGCGGTCCAGCCGCAGGCGCTCGATCACCTGCTCGATCACCTCAGCGGCCGACGTGACCTTGTGGGCCAACACGGGGCAGTACACTGTGCCCTCGGCCAAGGCGCCCGGGTACACGCGCACGGTGAACTCGGAGTCTTCGAGGCGCCGGCGGTGAACTCCAGCGCCATGGCAGCTCATCATTGAGCAGCAGATCCCATCGGCGTCCGCCTCGGCACCTCCTGCACACAGCTTCGAGGGCGGAGTCAAGACATTCCAGCTGGATGTAGAAACAAGACAAGTGTTAGAAGTGATATACAATTATAAACAGAAATATACAGAAAGGTGTCATTTAAGTCTGTACTTTTTATTTTTAACAGTTCTGTCACTCTTATAATGCACATCGCATGATGAACTAATGAACTAGAGACTAACAATCAACTAACAATTCATCCCAATTTCTTCTTGATAATGTTATACTAGATTTTGAAGTGTTTTGAAGTCAAGTCAATCAGGATTTTACTGTCATTTCAACAATATACAGTGCAGTATACAGTGAAACGCACGTTTCCCCAGGACCTATTACACATAATATAAATGTAAACTATACACAGGACTGTACTAGGGCAAAGTGCGCATGTGGCCCACACAAAAAATACACAAGGCACACAAGACTAGACAGTAAATGCTACACAGTAACATTGTGCGAGAAATTGTGGAAATGAAAACAAAAGGGATTGTTCCTACACGGTAGAAGACATTAACTGGTTGATGTGCTTGTGGACATTCGTGTTCATGGGACACAAGATTGTTAACAAAGCCTGATTTACTGATGTAGGAATGATGAAGAGGCCCAGGATTCAGTCAATTCATCTTTAAGATTCATTCATTCATTCTAGCGCTTTATCCGATCTTCCCTCGGGTCACGGGGAGTCTGTGTCTATCTCAGGCGTCTATGGGCATTAAGACATGATACACCCTGGATGGATTGCCAACCCATCGCAGGGCACACACACTCACACACACACACACTCACAATCACACACACATTCATACACTAGGGAAATTTTTCCAAGGTGCCAATCAACCTACCGTGCATGTTTTTGGACCGGGAGGAAACCGGAGAACCCGGAGAAAAACCCCTTGAGACACGGGGAGAACATGCACAAACTCCACACACACATGGCCGAGACGGGAATCGAACCCAGGCCCTGGCAGTGTGAGGCGAATGTGCTAACCACTACGCCACCATGCCCCGCATTCATCTCTAAGATATATATATATATATATGTAGGGTTGGAGATCAGAACTCGATCGCAGCAAACTCAACATCGTCCTCTCCAAACCATGTAACTGCACAGGAGCATTACCATGCAGGAACAGCTTTTTATTTCCACATTCAGGTGAATGAATTGTGTTCCTCCTGTTTTGTGATAACAGTTTGGAGAAGAAGGACATATGGCAGGAAATCTCAACTGTCCTAATACTTAAAGTCTCCATAAGTATAACTGTATTATTACAGTGTAGGTCAGCTGTCCTAGTTAGACAAGATGGAAGCAGAAAGTCATGCTGGTAATGCGAGTGTGACAGATCTACCACAAGTGAGGCGTGTGCACTGAACATAAACAACCTCTCGCCAAGTTCAACAACTGCCATGGTCTACACAGTAACGACTGTTTTCATGGAAACAATGCATTAATTCAGACGCTTCCTGCTGATCTTAAGCCTGAGGATGTCCATTCATAACCTGAAAGCTGCTGCGCTGCTACATGAAGTACAACAGCACTGACTTGACCTTTTCTTAATCCAAAATCCCAGCCATACAACACGATCGCTGCATAAAAATTACTGCATACAAAATGACTGTTGCTGATCCGAGGCGATAGACTAATAAAAAGCAATCTGCGTACTCCTGACAGTATGCAGAGTCTTGTAAGGTGATCGAGCTGATTTCACTAACAAAGCACAGCCAATGCTATTTTAATAACAACTTGTACAGAGGCGTAGACTTTTTTTCCTGTGACACAAAGACTCTGCATGTCCTGTTTCTCATGCACAACATGCAAAGTCACATGCAACATTGATAAAGCTGCAGTGAGAGATGGTTTTTTTACTACTATTGCACTTGTGTGACCTGCATTACCAAAAAGTACTTAAAGCCTGAAAGTGTCTTCTTTCTGATGACCTGCACCTATTACTGCTCATAGTCGAAAACTGAATAAGCACATTTCACCTCAGCTTTATCCTCATGACATCTGAATACATCCTATTATTCATTTGTTCTCATTTCTGTTTATATTTGCATTCAACTGCCGAGAAAAGCGCCAGGTGTAAAAAACCCAGTAAACATTCTGATGAATCCTGCGTCCTTATTGTCCTCATGTCTGGAGTTTCCTCCATAGCAAATAAGAATTCAAAGAATAAGAGCAAGTCTGAACGTATGAAGATAAGTGCATGTTATAACAGATGATTTATCATTTTTAATCCATATCTGAGCAGTGCTGACAAATGAGTCATTTGTTGTTCGAAAGACTGGAAACAAAAAATAAATAAATACAATTATCATAAAAAGCTGTGAGTTAGAAGAAAGAAAAGGTTTGTTTGTTGTTGAATAGTATTGTTTAGGCTCTCACTCTTTCCATCATGCTCTGGTCAGTGACTTGTGCAGCTCCTACGGCTGGAACTTCATTAGGATAATGGCGTATAAAATGAAGTATAGAGACGCCTGACTTCTCCAGCCAAACACATATTTCCTATTAATGTACACTATTCGTTGATGAAATGGATAAGTACATGATCTACACTACATGATATAAACAAATACACTGTTAAAACAAAGTTAGAGTCAAACAATTGATGTGGTTGTGAATTAAATTTTCCATTCACTTGACCCAAAGACTCAAAGCTTGCAGATCTCTGAACTCAATCCTATTAAACACCTATGAAATGAACTGATTGCACCCGTGACCTCATCACGCTTGTGTTTGAATGAATCTCTATAACAACACACCAAAATCTGGTGGGTCATCTTCTCAAGAGAACAGAGATTATGATTATTATTATTATTATTACAAGCAAATGGGGACTGAATTTTATGGTCAGGTGTCCACAAATGTTTGCTCATATAGTGTATGTCATGAGTCTGAACACAATAAAAACAGTTTTACTCAACAACAGATGTATAATTGTGCCATTCTTTATGTTCGTAAGCCAAAAGTGCACTAAACTAGCGGTCCTTACACCCGTGTTTTGTTATAAAGTGACTAGCCAAGTCATACTCTCAACAAGCAAGTCCAGTACTCAGCTGTCTCTTGTACAGCCTCTTAAACATTGTGCAATGATATGTTTAAGGGATATATTTAAGTTATAAAACGTGGCCTGACATTCCTATAAATGTGATGAATCTGATGCTAAAGAACCTGTATCACTCGCATCTCAACATCCAAAGGTTCTTCTTTTGTAACTCCTTTGTCGTGATGGAACCAAAGCCAACCACACAAAGTCTAGAACCCGAGTGATACACTTTGTATGGGATGACAGTCCATTTCAGTGCACCATGTACAAATATATCAACCGGGCATAACATTATGACCAGCCGTAGTATTGTATTGGTCTCCCTTTTGCTGCCAAAACAGTTCCGACCTCATCAAGCACAGAAAACTTCTTCAGATTGGTCTGTTGGATAAGATCACATGAGCCTGTTTTGCTCCCCAAACGTGTCAATGAGTCTTGGAGCATTTTTGTTAGATAGTTACCAGTGGGAACACTCCACCAGAGCTGCAGGTTTGGAGATTTGTCTGGCCCAGTCATCTAGTAATCATAATATGTTAATCTTAATTCAATCCTTACTTTTTCCCAAATTCCTGCTTCTAACACATAAACTTTGAGGACAATTTGTTTACTCTCTGTCTAAAATATCCAACCCACTAACAAGTGCCCTTATGAAGGCATTATCAGTGTTATTCCCTTTACCACTCATATGCCTGACTGGTGTACATTCATAGAGTTATTCACACCTGAGGCAATATAGTTCATCTTTTCACCTGACTCAAATGAGGGAAGAAACAGGAGAGAGCAGATGAAACCCTTAAAGACTCACAAAAACATCGGGCTGAGACAGGAATAACTGGATCTGTGTGTTTAAATCTGTAGTGTTGAACAAACCTTTAGCATGTCGGTCACTTTGTGTTCTGTGTAGTTCCATTTCTTATGTTTGGTCTCTGATTATGGTCTGGTTTACCCTTTTTAGCGATGTCTCTAGCGCTTTTCACTTCGTCCCTCTTTTAGTAAAAATCTATCCTTTGAACGTGTCACCATTACATTATTGGGGGATTTTGGAAACACTGCAAAGTCTCTGGCTTTAAAATCCCTAAAGGTCATATAACAATACATGTTATGCCTTCACATGACATACGGCTGCTCTATAAACATGTTTGCAAAGTTCTTCATGCTTCCAGCAAATTATTAAGAAACAATCACGCTGGTAAACGTATCCTTCTGATTTAAACAGTGCTGGGAATTGGGAGAAACTGGGAGTCTGCTTTTCATTACCAGCAAAATAGTGTCTTGCATGTGAGTTGCGCTCTAGTAATGCCAGATGACCTCTAAAAAGACCTCCTGAACATGACTTTGTTCCTCCCAATACGAGAGAGCGAAATGAAAGCTGAAGTCAAAGGGCAACACAAAAGCAGCAAGACGTTCACTGGGTGGCATGAGATAATGCTTTGTGTAAGGTGAAAGGTCATGTTGTAGGCAGCTGCAGGGAAATGCCAGCATGACTTTAACAAACATCCAAGTTATTTAGTTTTATTCTGGAACGAATAATTGGTGCTTCTTTAAAGCTCCTTAATTTTCACTGAATCCATGTATTTGAGTTAGAAAGAGTGTAAATCTGGTATTTATCTCTATTACTTATTGTTTATGTTCTTTTACAGGAGGATGTATAACTGTTATAAATATTTCTGTATTCATATAATACATGTAATTTGTAATACTGTACTCAAGTAGTTTTTGTCCTATCTGTATTTTAATGAAGTATTTTAACAGAAATAATTTCACTAATAATTTCACTTTCAATCAATCTCATTAAGCTCATCCTATTAACAGAGTGCTGAGAGTAATGTACAAGTATTCTCAAATAAACTCAGATTATTAACATTCTCGTGCCAAAAATGTTAATAGGAACATTATAGCCATAATAAATCATAGTACTTTAGATATTTAAGTACATTTGAAGGCAAAATTGTTGTTCTTTCTCTTGTGAAAGTTGAAAGTGTGTACTTGTACTTTTACTGGAGTAATATTTGACCCACTTTAATTCATATAAATGGTTTGTGTAGTTTGTCCAGAAATTGGTCAAACCCAAATATCTTCAGTCCATTCCAATACGTTCAGAGCATACGGCATGACTGCGAAAGTGAAAAAACCCGCTGTTGCTTTTATGTTATATTGTTGGGTAAATAAAAATTGCGCACAACCCCAGAAAAATATTCAACATGCAAATATAAACACAACGGTTTATAAAATGTCAGCGATACACTGTCAAGAGCACAGCAAGTTATTCTCCACTAAAGTCAACAGATGTTCTCTGAGTTCTCACCCCTCCAACGGTAATAAACAGAGTCCCAGCATTCCACTGATTCTGTCAGCGTGTCCAAGGACCTTCCCTCAGACAGACGTCTTCAGCAGCTGCCTGATGTGAAACAATCGATCCCACCACAGAAAAATCTCTCTCTGATACTGCATTAATAAAAACCTCCTCGTATGTTCAGTGAAAACTTTACCCTTATAAGGAGGTCAAAACGGACTCGACAGATTCATCTCGTGCAAACTCGTCATCACACAGAGTCGCTGTCAGGCTTTTATCTGCTTCTTTAATTAGACAAAGTTCAAAGTTCATGGACTTACCCCTTGACCTGAAAGGTAATTACGGGCATGGACAAGAAGCGCGGCCAAGCTATGACGCTTCAGATGTTTGCAGGTAAAATATTTCAATTGGACTTGTGAGTTTTAGTGTAGAAGGTCTGGTGGATTGAGAAGCTTTAGTTTATCAGCAGAAGGCTAAGGGAGGGTGTGTGTGTGACTTGGCTGGACAGGGTCGTTGGCTTCCTCTCCTCCTTCTGTAGTTAAAGCTCTCAGCTCCAGCTTTCGTCAGCTTTGAGAAACTGCACTTGGAGCTGCCGAACATTCCACAGCATGGGAAAGGCGCAAATGTACAAATAGCACAAAGCTCCCGGTCGTCTGTGAGTGCTCAGTAATGATCCAGGGGCTCGTCAACTCATCGAGGGAGGACAGATCTACTGTTAGGCTCCAGATGAGTAGAGTCTGAAGATTTCACGCTTCCACAAAGTACTCTGAGATTCCTCTTTCATGCATCGCTGAAGAACTCGCCTCACATAACAACAAGCAAAGAAAAGCATCACATCCTGCACGCACACACACACACACACACACACACACACACACACACACACACACACACACATATATATATATCTCAGCCGCTTGCAGAAACGTGAAACTGCTCCATAGTTGTGCTAAACCACTCCCTGTCTTCGTCTGTCCCTCATTCTGTCCTGCTCAAATGCAGCCAGTCCTCTAAACACTGGGTGCAGAGGCGAGCTGAGGTTTGTATATGTGTGGTTTGGCAGCTGGAACAGAGAGGGGGTGGAGGAAAATATACAGGGGAGGGGGACTGTTGTTTCCTGAAACGTGATCACAGCCAGAGCGAGAGAGAGAGGGAGAGAGGGATAGAGGGAGGGGGGAGGATGAGGGAGAGTGAAAGAGAGAGAGAGAGAAAGAGGGGGGGATCGAGAGAGAGGGAGAGAGAAAGATGTGGGGTGAGGCCGGGGGGAGAGAGGTTAGAGGTCTCGAGAGGGGTGACCGCTCTTTAGAATGAGAGAGAGAGAGGAGAGGGAGGGAGAGAAGAGAGAGGGGAGGAGAGGGGGTAGAGTAGAGGAGAGCGGAGGGAGAGAGGGATAGAGGGAGAGGGGAGGTAGAGGGAGAGGGAAAGAGAGGGAGAGAGAGAGGGAGAGAGAGAGGAGAGAGACCCCCCCCCGCCCCTTTCCCCTGCCGAGATCCCCCCGGATGGAGAGAGAGAGAGAGAGAGTTGCAGAGCGGGGGGACCCTTGTACAGAGATGAGAGGGACCCCCAGGTGTTCCCTCCCCGAGGTCTCCCCGAGGTTCAGAGAGCCCCCAGCCCGCCGCCCCGGTTCGAGGATAGACGGCCCCCCCGCAAGGAGAGACCCCCGGAGGCCCCATTCCTTTAGAGAGATCCTTTGAGACCGGTCAGAGGAGATCCCCGAGTGGGAGAGAAGAGAGGGAGAGAGAGGGAATAGAGAGAGAGATTGAGTAAGGGATGAGGAGCGAGGGGAGAGGGAGAGAGAGAGAAGGGGTGGGAGAGAGAGAGAGAGAGAGAGAGGGGGAGAGAGATGGAGAGGGCAGAGAGGAGAGGAAAGATAGAGGAGGAAGAGGAGAGAGAGAGGAGAGAGAGAGAGAGAGGGAGATGGAGAGGAAAAGAAAGAGAGGGAGAGAGGGAGAGAGAGAGGAGAGAGGGAGAGGGGAGAGAGAGAGAGAGGGAGAGGGAGAGAGAGAGAGAGAGGGAGAGAGAGAGGGAAAGAGAGAGAGAGAGAGAGGAAGAGAGAGAGGGATAGAGGGAGAGAGGGGGGGTGTTTGTGCTGTCCATGCATTTAAACGACACAACTCTTCCTGTCTCTCTATTGTGTATTTAAACACTAATCCTCAATGTCCTAATCTATATTGTATATCATTAACGTATGTTTGATGTTTGTGCATTTCAAAGACATGATCAACAAGGATTCCATAAAGTACATTTATTTATAACAAATATTCCTCCTCAAACTGAATGACTTCATTGGCACTTGGTAGTGCTTGAATTTGAACCCATGACCTTCCGATCAAAAGTCATATCATTATCCACTGAGCGACCTCAACATCCATACTGTCAGTTACTCAACCCATAACATGATCACCTTGTAATATTATAACATCATGGGGTAGTGTATTATAACATAGTGGGTTAAGTGGGTTAGTGGGTTAAGTGGGTTAGTGGGTTAAGTGGGTTAGTGGGTTAAGTGGGTTAGTGGGTTAAACTTTTCATTTTGCCTGAAAAGTTTCAGTGTTAAAAGCAGGATAAATGTGAAAGTGTAAGGATTTGAGAGAATTTGACTGGGGCAGAGAATCTCCAAAAGTGCAGTTCTTGTGGGGTTCTCCTAGTTTGCATTGGTCGGTATCGATCAAAGGTGTCCCAGGGAAGGAAGCGTGGTGAACCAGTGACAGGGTTACGGGTGGGCAAGGATCACTGGTGTACATGGAGCGTGAAGACCAGCTAGTGTGGTCCAATCCAACAAACAAGCTCTTTTTATGCCTGATTGGTGCCAATAGTTATGTGTACAGTATAACACATTTAAAAGTAGGAAGTCTTTAGACCACTTGTCAAATTCACAGATGAGCATATTCTTTACTTTTTAACGATTTCCTATACAGAGATCTGAAATTTCAACTTACAATTTTGATCTGAATCAGGTGATCTGATCACACCGGACAACTAAAATTGTCTACATATTCAATCCTTTTATTTTTGTGTGTCTCAAATGCATCCTTATTGACAGCTCATTACCACATTTGGTGCAAATCACACAAAGAAATATTCACCAACAACAGAAACTCAGTTAAACAAATGTAAGTTTCTAAACCACATGTCGATGGCATTTCCCGTTCACCCCCTTTGTGCAATCAGGTTGGTTAATAAGAGTTATAATCACAGTGTAAATGATAGGCAACATGTTCTGATATTTATTGCTCAGTCGAACACATTACAGTAAAACCTGAGTTCATGTGTCATGACGATACAGAGATACAGAGTCACTGCTTAGTCACACCATTAATAATTTATGAGTAAAAGATTTTCCCTGAGAAATAAGAATAACAACAACACTTATAGAACACTCATGAGATTCATTCTGTTACTGAAACACAAAGCTTTTCCAAACTATTGTTTTATAACGTCTCTCTCTCTTTTTAATAACAATCACACATGCATATTGTTCAGTGGTGACATTTTACTTCCCATTAGTGATAAGTAGCATCTCTGCAAAGACAAAGTGCCACATTTACACTAATATCTACATCGTATAATAGTAGTGAGCACGGATCGCTGCAGAATGTGGTAGAATAGATGAACGCAAAGTTACGGGAAAAAGTTCTCTTTTTTATTTCTCACCATTTCTCCTGCTGTGTGAAAGAAGTGTGAAAAACAGCTGGAAATCAAACAGAAAAGGTGAGAAATAATGAAGAAGTGAACACACAACACACAGAGCTCCCACTGATCCCAGCAGCATTTAAAAATAAACGGGAAGAAAAACAATCACCTTATATACAGCAATACAATATATGAACTATATATAATAACCTTTGTGGACTCCTGACCAGAAGATTCATATTGTGGGTTTTTTTTAACATCCCATTCCACATTTAGTCCCTTTTTGCTCTTACAGTAAACTCCACTCTCCTGGGAAGATGTTCCATTAGGTTTAAGAATGCGGTTGTAAAGAGTTGTGAAGATTCATTCATCCATAACTGCATTAATAAAGTCAGGGAGTCATGTAGACGATGTGAAGAGGCCTGGCGTGCAATATTCAAACTCTTTCGAGGTCAGAGGTCAGAGCTCTCTAGCAGGAGATGTTCCAATCCATGTAAAGCAGGGGTCTTTAAGTAAAATTGTTTGGGGTCCCTAAAAGAATGTCCTCTTAAATTTCCTTTTAAATGTATGTCTTCTGCTCTGGTGTGTGTTCTAAGTGCAGATTTGTACACCACAAACTGAGCACATCTTAGATGTCTCACACAAATCCAATGTACACCACAAGCTATGAGCATATCATTACCATTAATATCCGTCGATTCATT
>JACRUU010000005.1:13418627-13493627 GCA_030449085.1 Kryptopterus vitreolus | reverse complement strand
ATCACGCGTGCTTTATGGGCCACATTCAACCCTATAACACCCGCTTCCACACGCTATTCTTACCCAAACCCAAACTGCAGCTTTACTCAGTGGAAGAAGTGATTACAGCACAGAGGCTCTTCTGTATATTCATCCTTCCTACTTTCATTTCTGCTATTGCTCAGAAATGAAATGATGTGGAGAATCGTGTCTGAGAGTGATCATAAAAATAAAAACATTTTAAATAAACTTTTTGCGTTTGTGTCGTTTTAACAATGACTACCTAACATTTAACTATAACTGACTACATAAACAAATAACAGGTGGTGTTCAAATTAATAAAAGAACACATTTCAAGGAGTAGAAACTGCATTTATTTGTTTGACATTCTCTCCTGCTATATTTATACCCTTTTGCTTCCACACAGTAATTTATCAGCACAGCTGAACCAGCCTGGAACTCGCTGCTGATCGCTGCTGATCGCTGCTGATCACTGAGGAACTCATCAATTATCCAGGATCAGGTGTTTTACATGCTGAATGTTGACAGGAATGACTGCTGTGTGAATCAACCACCACAAACAACACTGAACTGGGATCATCACTGTACTGTGTTGGAAGTCTTCTGTAGATGTCTGTGGGTTTTACCAACACGACGATTATCACTAACACAACACACTAGCCACTGTGTGTAATACCGAACATCCATTTTTACATTTAAAGTCCTGGTTTGAACTTAACACTACTCATAGTTTAAAATGACCATTACACCCATGCGTATGGATCATCCACTGCTTTCTTTGGGCTTGTCACTCCATTCTGGAGTTTGGCTGTAATGTGGAATTGTGATTATCCATCCATAAGAACATTACTGAGATTATGTACTAATGTGTGAAGTGTGGGGTTCCGTGAGTGTTCCAGGTTGGTCCAAAGGTGTTCATGTGTGTTAAGGGTAGAACCCTGTGAAGGAATCTCTAGTACTTCTACAAATCTCCATGAAGCTCATTTTGTGTACATTGTGTTGTTGGAAGATGTACGAGTCTCTTATGAGGACTGTAATGCTACAACATACAAACCCTGTGCTGTACAACCGTGTGGTTACAGTATAGTACAGTATAGTACAGTATAGTACAGTATATCCAAACTTTTTGGACGCATAGATTTTACTTCAGATGAATGAATTCAAAACATTCTCCATTTACTCTGACAGGATCTGAGGGCGCTGCATCAGCATATCTCACAAAAGGGAACATGAGAATAAGAAGTAAGACATTCATATCAGAGATTTCATATTAGCTGAGAAACATGCTGACTGGCTCATTTCATTCTATTTGAAGGTACAAAATGTACAAAACAATGTAAGAAAATTTTAAGTAGTAATAATATATGCATCCATGTATTCTATTACTATAACACAGGGTTGGCACTGATTACAATGCTGTCTTTACAGACCGGAGAAATCTCTACATGCAGCGATGCTTTTCCAAATGTTTACAGAAATACATTTCCTCAGCCGGTCTGTATACTGTGGTAAAACACAGCTCTTTGTATTTCGTGTATCCCATCTCGGCCCTGGAGGGAACTATTCTGAGACTTCAAACACAAGAGCTTGAAGTTTAAAAAAAGATATCCATCAGACTCCCACATCAGGCTTTTCACTGTCTCGCACTGGTCTTATAGAGCGCTTCACAACATCAGTGTTCATCCGGGGTTTGGTTTCCAGCACCTCTGCTCATGCAGCAGGAGTAATGAAATCAGATGCTGAGATGGGATGTGTTATTACAGTATGTAAGCATCATGGGACCAAAATAATACAATACCCAGGACGCTGAAGAGGACGGGGGGGGGGAAACAATGTTTCAGAAAAACAATGTTAAGATTCCTCGTGTTGAAAATACCAAGCAGGCATATATTGGCAGTTTATTCTTTGTATGGTAATGATGTTGAAATTTGATGACGGTACATGTTTAATTATGCAATGGTCTTTCCACAATTTTCAAACGACGGTAGTTAATGCAAAGAAGCTTGTTTTTTGGAAACGTGTAAAAGTGTTGTGAAACATTGGAATGGAAAGGCCTCGGAGTGACGCACACATGACAGCCTGTGGTGAAGGAACCCTGCTGGGGCGTCTGATCAGGAAGAAGGTTACACTGTTCTGCAGGATTTTGTAACACCCTAAACAGCAAACTTTGGTTATAGATCATTTCATCTCTCGCCCCCATGAATTCCCTTCTTGATCTCAGGAGGAACCACTGGCCAACACATTTAAACATGTTCTAATTGTTAGTAAAGTAGAAGAGATCATTATAAGAATCAGATAAAAAATCTGTTTAGAAAGCAATTCAATTATACACAAAAAAATGTCCACATGGATTTTTTTCTCCATCCAAAAACATGGCAGTAGGTTTGATGCTGTATTTCAAGGAGATGGAACTGAATAATTTAAGAATTTCTGGTAAAAGTGATCCTTTTAAACTTTCACTTGAGAAAAAGTATAAAAGTATTACCTTTCTATCAAATGTACTATGATTTTATTGTAGCTGTAATTTTAATATTATCATTTTGGTTAATCAACTAAAGACATGTTACACTTAGCACACCACTATATTAGTATAAATAATGAACTAAATGCTGATTGATATCTACTCAAAAACTTTTTTCAAATACGTAGAAAATAATTAAAATAATAATGAGAGTTTCTCGCATCATTTATTCCTCTCCAAATGTTTGTGATAAGTAGATCAAGCGGCATAAAAAGAGCGTGCACTACACACGACGGCTTGCTGTGGTGCATGTCCAGGTACACTTTTTTTTGCTCATTAATGAAAAGAAACAAATGATTTTGGAAACTGCAGTGAAGTTTGATTGACTTTGTAATTAGTTTGTAATTACTTAAATCTACCTGTACTTTACTGAATTATTAACATTTGGACTTTTGCTCTACTAAATTTCATTTACTTTATTATTGTCCATGACTGATGCAGTGAGTAATGAAATAAATGGATGAGGGTACAAGTGTGTGCACACTAGTGACCCATGCATTCAAGCCTCACACACAGTTTTCCCAGTATAGACACCAGGGTAATCCAGCGTCACATTGACTAGATAAAGCTGTTGAATGAAATATCTGCAACAGGAAAATAATATCGTTCCTCCTGGCACCAGTTGGAGTTTGTGCAAGGCATATCGCTAGTTCCCTTTTCTTCGTTAGCGAAAAGGAAGGAAGTAGATTTTGAGTGTGATTTCTGTTTTATTTCTATTATCAGATTGAATAAAAGCTCAGCCTTAATCACATGCACACCACTGCCTCAGCTTAAACTCCTAAAGGTAGGAGAGTACGTGCACAAGATCTCTAAACAAGGAGACTATATAGAGTACAAATGACTCTTTATTCTAAGTGCTTGGATGTTGCGTCATTTGCTTTTTTCTCCCCTGTTCGAACCTTGGTTGCAACAAATATTTGATTGAATGCTAGACGGTGGGTGTGGAAAACACTTTGCCAAAAAATAAACACTAGTAGCAAGAACATGAGTACGTAGAACACGAGTGTTCATGAATTTATTGCACACAAATGACTGCAGACTTTTGCTATTTTATCAACATCCAGGATCTGCTAATCACAATGTACTAATTCATATAAAACACAAACCCTGCAGCGCATTACAATATCATAATCACATCAACTTAGAATAATCACATGTCAAAGTGTCACCGCATTGTGTATCACGCAGATTGTGAAATGACTGCAGGAGGATGTGGTTATTTCGTTACAGTGTCATACGTGTGTGAAATGCCATGTGCAATGTCATCAGGCTGGATAAAAAGGAAAGGAATGAGGGAGGTGAGGAGGAGGGGATGGAAATGCAGGGCCTCTGAGGCGATCAGTATCCTCGATTACAGACACTCCATTTAGTCCTTAAGGACACGGCTATTAGGGTTAAAACACACAGGCACACACACACACACACACACACACGCACGCACTCACACACACACACACACACACACACACACACACACACACACACATATACATTAGAGTAAATGGCTGCATTCAGAAGAAACTGGACTAAAGGCAACATGCCCCAAAGAAATGGTTGGACTCTGAATTGGCTGTAAACACCCCAACACACACACACACACACACACACACACACACACACACACATGTACACACGCACGCACACACACGTACACACACACAGTGACAAATATGTCTAAATATTAGCAGAACCTAGAAGAACCAGGACCATTTCATATAATCAGTATCCATTAGAGTATAAGATTCACTGTTTCACACGGGGGCGTCTACAAAAAAACTATTTATTTATATACAGTTCAGGAGTCTATGGGCATTAAGGCAGGATACACCCTGGATGATGGAATGCCAACCAGGCACACACACACACACACACACACACACACACACACACACATTCACACACACACACACACACACATTCACACACATTGATACACTCGGGACAATTTTCCAAGGTGCCAATCAACCTACCAACCTGGGGGGGAAACCGGAGAACCCGGAGAAAAACCCCTGAGGCACGGGGAGAACATGCACGAGAGAAACATTCAACCCGGACCCTGGTGGTGGAAACTCCACCGTGTATATTCGGTAATACAGATAAACACAGATTAACATGGCAGAGGTAGAGCTGCGTCTTCCTGGAGACAGAACAGGAAAAGGGAATTTGGTTTTATTTAAACTTTTTTTGCACGACAAACATCTGTTTGTGAAAACACAATGAGTTGGAAGTCAGAAGTCAGATTTGCTGTCTGAATAACATCTGTAACATATCAAATTACACCATTATTGAGACGTTAAATTAAACTTCATATCGGCTTCATAAATATCTTTATATCATAATCAAGATGTGAATAGAACCCAGTTATGGGACCAGTTATGGAGATGTGAGTCAGTTATGGTGGTGTGGAGAGGCAGTTATGGAACAGTTATGGAGATGTGCAGTTATAACCACAGTTAAATCAGTTATGGAAATGTGAGTCAGTTATGGAGACAGTTATGGAAATGTGAGTCGTTATGTTCCCAGTTATAGAGATGCGAGTCATATGACTCAGATGGAGATGCGAGTCAGTTATGGAGATGTGCCTCAGTTATATCAAATATAATTTCTATTATTATTATTAGTAATATGTGCCTCAGTTATGGAGATGTGAGATAAACTGAGTTATGGAGATGGCAGTTATGGGGATGTGAGGTTGAGGTGATGTGATCTTCCTGGAGACAGTTATGGAGAACATTTATGGAGAGGAAAAGTTATGGAGATGCGGAATTTGGTTTTATTTAAACAGTTATGGAGATGTTTTTTTGCACAGTTATGGAGACAGTTATGGAGATGAGTCAGTTATGGAAACAGTTATGGAGATCAGTTATGGAGATGTGAGTGTTTGTGAAAACAGTTATGGAGACGTCAATGAGTTGGAAGTCAGAAGTCAGATTTGCTGTCAGTTATGGAGATGGAGTTATAACAGTTATGGAGATGTGCCTCAGTTATGGAAGTCAGTTATGGAGATGTGACTGTTATAATGTGCCTCATATCAGTTATGGAAATTATGTGCCTCAGTTATGGAGATGTGACAGTTATGGAGATGTGCAGTTATGGAATCAGTTATTGATGTGCCTCATTGAATCACATTGTGTTATGGAGATGTGCCTCAGTTATGGAGATGTGCTTCATCGTATGGGGATATCAGTTATGGAGATCCTGAGTTATGGAGATGTGCCTCAGTTGAATGAGATGTGCCTCAGTTATGGAGATGCGAGTCAGTTATGGAGATGTGAGTCAGTTATGGAGATGTGAGTCAGTTATGGAGATGTGCAGTTATGGAGATGCGAGTCAGTTATGGGTCAGATGGAGATGTGCCTGAGTTATGGAGATGTGCCTCAGTTATGGGGATGTGAGTCAGTTGGAGATGGAGATGTGCCTGAGTTATGGAGATGTGCCTCAGTTATGGGGATGTGAGTCAGTTATGGAGATGTCTGAGTTATGAGATGCGATCAGTTATGGAGATGTGACTCAGTTATGGAGATGGCCTCAGTTATGGAGATGAGTCAGTTATGGAGATGGAGATGTGAGTCAGTTATGGAGATGTGAGTCAGTTATGGAGATGCGAGTCAGTTGGAGATGGACTCAGTTATGGAGATGCGAGTCAGTTATGGAAATGTGAGTCAGTTATGGAGATGTGCAGTTATAGAGATGCGAGTCAGTTATGGAGATGGAGTTATGCGAGTCAGTTATGGAGATGTGTGTCAGTTGGAGATGGAGATGTGCCTCAGTTATGGAGATGCGAGTCAGTTATGGAGATGTGATGTGCCTCAGTTATGGAGATGTGAGTCAGTTATGGAGATGCGAGTCAGTTATGGAATGTGATGTGAGTCAGTTATGGAGATGTGCCTCAGTTATAGAGATGCGAGTCAGTTATGGAGATGCCTGACAGTTATGGAGATGCGAGTCAGTTATGGATGGAGTGCCTCAGTTATGGAGATGCAGTTATGGAAATGTGAGTCAGTTATGGAGATGTGCCTCAGTTATAGAGATGCAGTTATGGGGATGTGAGTCAGTTATGGAGATGTGCCTCAGTTATGGAGATGTGAGTCAGTTATGGAGATGTGCCTCAGTTATGGAGATGTGCCTCAGTTATGGAGATGTTATGGAGATGTGCCTCAGTTATGGAGATGTGGAGAGTCAGTTATGGAGATGTGCAGTTATGGAGATGTGAGTCAGTTATGTCAGAGATGTTATGAGTCAGTTATGGAGATGTGCCTCAGTTGGAGATGGAGATGTGCCTCAGTTATGGAGATGTGCCGAGTCAGTTATGGAGATGGAGTTATGGAGTGCGAGTCAGTTATGGAGATGTGCCTCAGTTATGGGGATGTGAGTCAGTTATGGAGATGTCTGAGTTATGGAGATGTGCCTCAGTTATGGATGGATGTGAGTCAGTTGGAGATGGAGATGTGCAGTTATGGAGAGTCAGTTATGGAGATGCGAGCCTCAGTTATGGAGATCAGTTATGGAGAGTCAGTTATGGAGATGTGCGAGTCATGTTTGGAGATGTCAGATGAGGGATGTGAGTCAGTTATGGAGAGTCGAGTCAGTTATGGGAGAGTCAGTTATGCCTCAGTTATAGAGATGCCTGAGTTATGGAGATGTGCCTCAGTTGGAGATGAGTTATGGAGATGTGAGTCAGTTATGGAGATGTGCGAGTCAGTTATGGAGATGTGTCAGTTATGGAGATGTGAGTCAGTTATGGAGATGTGCCTCAGTTATGGATGAGATCAGTTATGGAGATGTGTCAGTTATGGAGATGGAGTGCGAGTCAGTTATGGATGGATGTGATCAGTTATGGAGAGTCAGTTATGGAGATGTGCCAGTTATGGAAATGTGAGTCAGTTATGGAGATGTGCCTCAGTTATGGAGATGTGAGTCAGTTGGAGATGGAGATGTGTCAGTTATGGATGTGAGTTCAGTTATGGAGATGTGCCTCAGTTATCAGTTATGGAGATGTGAGTCAGTTATGGAGATGTGCGAGTCTGAGTTGGAGATGGAGATGGAGTGCCTCAGTTATGGAGATGTGAGTCAGTTATGGAGATGTGCAGTTATGGAGATGTGAGTCAGTTATGGAGATGTGCCTCAGTTATGGAGATGTGCCTCAGTTATGGAGATGCGAGTCAGTTATGGAGATGTGCAGTTATGGAAATGTGAGTCAGTTATGGAGATGTGAGTCAGTTATGGAGATGTGCCTCAGTTATGGAGATGTGAGTCAGTTATGGAGATGTGCCTCAGTTATGGAGATGTGCCTCAGTTATGGAGATGTGAGTCAGTTGGAGATGCCTCAGTTATGGAGATGTGCCTCAGTTATGGAGATGCGAGTCAGTTATGGAGATGTGCCTCAGTTATGGAGATGTGAGTCAGTTATGGAGATGCGAGTCAGTTATGGAGATGTGCCTCAGTTATGGAGATGCGAGTCAGTTATGGAGAGGTGCCTCAGTTATGGAGATGTGCCAGTTATGGAGATGTCAGTTATGGAGATGTGCAGTTATGGAGAGTCAGTTGGAGATGCCTCAGAGATGTGAGCCTCAGTTATGGAGATGTGCCTGAGTTATGGAGATGTGCCTCAGTTATGGATGTGATCAGTTATGGAGAGTCAGTTGGAGATGGAGAGTTGTGGAGTGCGAGTCAGTTATGGAGATGCGAGTCAGTTGTGGAGAACAGAAAAGGAACTTGGGTAATAGAGATTCTTGTCTCACTGCTTCCTGATCATTTAGGAACTCATAGAAAGCAGAACGGAGTTAATTTGAATATATAATTAAGCTCCTCCCCCAATGCACAGAGAACGAAGCGTGTATGTTTCTCTGTCTTGCTCTGTGTATGTTTAGAACAGTTATTCTTTAAAATGACAGTAAATGATATGAACATGAATATTTGGACTGCTGGGCTTTATACATTGCTGACAGCAAGCATGATTGCATTTTTTTCAAATACACACACACACACACACACACACACACACACACACACACAGTTATAGACACATAAAACTCATCAACCAAAAGCTACAGTATTCTGTAGATCAAAGTACCAACTGTAATACTGCCAAGGAAAAACCTGTGACAATGGTAGAAGAGATTAAATGAAGGATTAAAAGCACAAAGGCCTTGATCATGTCACTTCCTGTCTATAATCTGCAAACAGAACTTCAGAAAGACTCTCTTCACAAATGTAGGCATTCACACAATACTTTACCAGTTACAGGCATATTTCATTCATTTCTATAAGAATGGTCTAAACACACATTTAAACACAAACATGTTGTGACCCTGCAGATAATCCTCTGTAACTAATATTGAATAACGCTCTAATGAGTGTCGCAGGATAAGCGATTCGTGGTTCACCCGCCAGTGCAGTGGCATTTTTCTACTCCAGTAGAGTTCAGGTTACAATTGCAAACTTGTGCTTCCAATGAGACATAAATCCAGCCTCTGTTTTCCAGGCAAAGCATCGTATCACACACTCTTTCAGCCCTCTTTCTCATACTGTTCAAACTGCCATTATTTTTAAACAGGGGTCAAAGGGGAAATGCTTGTAGGATCATTAAGATATTTACATTTACATTTACATTTGCAGCATTTGGCAGACGCCCTTATCCAGAGCGACTTACAGACGCTCTTATCCAGTTGAGCGACTTACAATTAAGGGCCTTGCTCAAAGGCCCATCAGGGTTAAGGGCCTGCTCAAGGGCCCACTAGTGACAGCTTAGTGGTGGTGGGGTTTGAACCCATGATCTTTCGGTCCAGAGTCCAACACCTTAACCACTGGGCTATCACCTCCCTGTATGTAAATGTATGATTGTAAAGTTCATTAGCGCTGGGATCCACGGCACTCCTGGTCCCCTGTGCAAGGCAAGTTGTTCTGGATGTGGGTGTGTGACCGTAAATCAAGGGTGTCCAATCTTTTCTACGAAGAGGCAGTGTGGGTGCAGGTTTCTGTTCCAACCAGGCACACCATCAAACCCTTTTTTATAATCATATGATTTACATTTTTCAGGACTATCTGTGGCCTATGATTGGAATAAAAACCTGCACCCAAAACGATTGGACACTCATGCCGGTAATTTCCAGGGTATAATGCTGCATGTTTTGTTGTGTGTGTGTGTGTGTGTGTGTGTGTGTGTGTGGACATCACAGAAGTCTGTTTGGACTTTAGCTATGTTCTAATATACTGTTTCTCACCATGTCAAACCTTATGTCCAAATCTGAGTTCTAAATGAGGCTAAATAACTCTAATGAGGATAAAAAAAGGAACAGAAAAGCACTGTTGTCACGGCTCTGTCCGACTCTGCCAGCATACCATCCCAGTTCTCCCAATCACCCCAGTACTAACCAGTCTCACCTGAAACCAGTTCCAGACAGTACCTCTCTGCTTTATATAAGGCTCTCTCTCTCTCTCTCTCTCTCTCTTCATCTTTAAATCACAAAATTGGTGATATGCAGCTGTAGAGGACAGGAGTGGGCAAACTTATTGGCTCAGAGGCCACAATGACTTAAAAAATTGGACAGAGAGAAAACAACCGGAAGAAAAACGAACTGCTTGTGATCCCAGTTGATTCATCTCCAGGTCAGGATCTCAGCATAACTCTTCACCACTGTCTACTTCAGGGGTCACCAACGTGGTGCCCACTATTTGTACGTCACTCTGGATAAGCGCTTCTGCTGAATGTTGTAAATGTAAATGTACTATAGAGCTCTGACCTTACAACCCTATTAAACACTTTTAGGATGAATTGGAACCCTGACTGAACCCCAGGTGTCTTCACTTCACATGCATTGCCTGACTTTGCTGACAGCTGAATGTGCACAAATCCCCATAAGCACACTTAAAATATAGTGAAACATCGCAGATGAATGGAGGTTATTAGAACACCAAAAAAGGACTAGGTGTGGAATAGGATCATTGAAAAGGACAAAAAAGTCCTGAAACAACCCATTACTATTAATGACATGCTTGAGTTACATAGGGGGGGTCGGGTGGTGTTTTTGTGTGTTAGAGAGACAGAGAACGAAAAGACACATTACAAAGACATGAAGTTGCAACACATATCATTCACCTCTGATTGACCTCAGATCAAAACACATGAAAACGTATTGATAACTGATTTAGAGAGACTGTGCGCATCATGCAGACCTCGAGGAGCTCTTAAAATCTTCTCTTTTTCCTCTTTTCTCATAAATTTGCATTTGATTTTTTATTTATTTTTTTTGCAGGCGGATCTTTAAAAGAAATGAGGTGAGCTGAGAGGATATGAACATGAAATCTCCTGCTCGAGCTGACGAGCACACAAGCACCACACCCGCTATTCGTGTTGAACACATTACTCCTTTTCAGAGCCATAATCCCACTTTGGAAAGAAATGTACGCAACACACTATAGCAAACACAAAGGAGGGAAACTCCATGTTCAAAAGAAGCTCTGGGGTGAGATCAGCTTGTCTGTACTGCACACCCCTGCTGTGCACTTCTGCATGTACTAAACACACACACTGAAAGTTGCCTAGAAGTGTAACTCTCACTCTAAAATACACTTTTATTCATCTGTTTATAATATTTCTAAACTTGGAACATATCAGCAAATTATTCTGTTAGAATAGCAGGGGGTCACTGAAACTCAAATCTAAAGGTGAGTACGACCAATGAGAAGGAACAAACTGTTCACCAATCTAACTGGTGCTGCATCATAATCACTGGACGTGACAAGTCTATAAACATGTTTAGTGAAAAATAAGAGTCTAGAGATTAATCTAATCTGATCTGAACAGCTAAATACTGTTCACCACTCTTTACAACAGCCAATCAGCAATCAGTGTTTCTCACAACAACCATTATATATGGTCAACTGTCCTTACAAAAGCCTGAACTCTGATCACTATAGCAGCCTATGATACAGCCTACCAGCGATCACTATTCCTCATAGCCATTCTCTGATTACTCACAGCACACAATCAGATAGCCACTCCTTAGAACAATCAGTCCACCATTGTTTCAATGGGCAATCACTGGTCAGCATTCCATACAACACCCAATCAATGATCACCACTGTTTGTCCCGCCCACAAACTGTTCTTCATTTGTGCTCTCTTTTAGGGGACATTTACACTAATAAAAGTAAGTGTGCACATTCCGATCATCATTTTGATGTTTATGTATAAATCGATTAGATAATGTTGCAGATGTTTACAGAATGTTTACAGATTGTAGCTTCCATAAACTGAATTTGGCTTGTTTTCTGTCCACAGTTATGAACAAAGCTGACCATCTCAGGAGAGAGAGAAAATCAGCAGTACTGCAGAGAGACAGACATGGAAACCACACCCTGTCTGTCCCACTGTCCCTGTAATCACACTCACTCAAACCACTGTGTGTGTGTGTGTGTGTGTGTGTGTGTGTGTGTGTGTGTGTACTGAGGGGGTTAAAAAGAGGATTTCATAAAAATAATGAATACTTCATGATTAAGTGTTTCTCTTTCTGATTCTAACAAATGGAGTAACACCACCTAACGCTAGGTCATTTATCATTTATGCAAATTTCAATTAGAGTGAAGGAGCAACAAAGGGAGCGGAAAAGATGTGACATGCAGTGCTCATTTCATCATTAGAAATTTCAATTAGAGTGAAGGAGCAACAAAGGGAGCGGAAAAGATGTGACCAGTGCATTTAAACAATCAGACACACATTCGAGACATGAATCATCAATTTGTTGTCACATTGTGGGAATATTATGTGCAATACTGTGATTACAGAAAGGGATATACGGATATGGATGTGTTATTTACGAAACTATTCATTATGTGTCAGAAAGGTGTTTGTATTGGGATTGTTATAACCGTTATGAGCTGATCCTTGAAGTCGGGTAAATGACGTGTAGTCAGTGATGTGTGTTTGTAAACTCTTGTACAGACTTGTACATCCTGCAGACGCCCAATCAAACTGATGTCCGGGGAATTTGGAATTTTTCAACACCTTGAACAGCTCTTCGTCCATTCACGAGAACAATTTGTGCTAAAAGATACGATTGCCTTTAGAAAAGACTGTCGCCATGCATCTGCACCGCTGCCATCGTTTAGCTACAGTACATGACGTGCAACAAATTGATGTTTGTATGAATGTCTGAAGTCAGGGTTCTGCAGCTGAACCTGTGCATGTGATTGTACAGCAAACATCAGTATTAGTGCTCGGAACAGCGTGTGGTGATGAAGTTTCTTGTGAACACAAGCGCAGTACGCAGATGAGACGCTTAACTGCAGTGAGACATTTGAATGGTGCAAACGTTTTGAAGATGACCGTACGCCTGTCAGTGAGCAGCTCGTGGTGGTTCCCTGATGACGAAGTGAATCAGACTGTGCTGGGATGGTTCAGGTGTACAGACACATCTTTCCATGTCGAATGTTTCTAGGTGTTCGTTAAATGCTGAGATAAGTGTATACATGTAGCAGGGGAGCGTGTTAAATAAATACACTTTCCGCTCCTTGGAATTTGTTCATTTATTTTATAGTCTCAAACGTTTGACTTGACCCCGTGAATGACTAACACTATCTGGACAAAAGAATTGGGACTCCTGAATTTCCGAGCCATATGTGCTTCTTTCCCAAACTGTTATTGCACATCTATATATATATATATAAATGCTGAAACTTGACAGGCTTTAGAACTATAAATATACCTTGCATGTTTTATAGAAATGTGTAATATAACATAACTAATATATCTCATATAATTATATATATATATATATATATATATATATATATATATATATATATATATATATATGTGTATGTGTGTGTGTGTGTGTGTGTGTGTGTGTGTGTGTGTGTGTGTGTGTGTGTGTGTGTGTGTGTGTGTGTGTGTGTTGTATACAAAAGAACATAATGCTAATGTAACCATGTAATACAATATGCTCTACGGAGAAAACACTATAAATAAATGAAACCTCTCCATTGGTACATCTGTCTTTAATAAGAGCTTCTGTGAGTGATCGATCTGAAGTCTACCCTGGAAAAGCTGAGTGTGAGACGGGAATAAACCCTGGAGAAAGCCTCGTGCACATATACATTCACATTTACGGCTAATTAGTTACAGTATTTAATCTGTCTGATATAAAATGGTATGGGGCACGGTGGCGTAGTGGTTAACACGTTTGCCTCACACCGCCAGGATCCGGGTTCGAGTCCCGTCTCGGTCATGTGTGTGTGTGTGTCTCAAGGGGTTTTTCTCCGGGTTCTCCGGTTTTCCTTCCCCCGGTCCAAAAACATGCACGGTGGGTTGATTGGCACCTTGGAAAATTGTCCCTAGTGTGTGAATGTGTGTGTGTGTGTGTGCCCTGCGATGGGTTGGCATTCCATCCAGGGTGTATCCTTCCTTATTGCCCATAGAGTCCTGAGATAGACACAGACTCCCCGTGACCCGAGGGAAGATCGGATAATCCGGATAAAGCGTTTGTAGTAGGTATAGATAGAAGATGAATGAATGAATGAATGATATAAAATGGGAGGAAAAGGGAAGAACCTGGAGAAAATCCATACACATACAGGGAGCCTGGTTGAGCCAAACAGTTCCACTTTTGCTTATTGATGCAGTATATTTGTCACACAGGCACCCTGTCTATCCTGCAGTGACTGAGATCAGCACGACCCTGTTCAGTATTGCTAAAAGCAAATAAATGAGCAGGGTTGCATCCGGATGAAGCCACGCCTAACAACAGCCGTGGACGGACTCTGGATGTAGTGTAGGAGCAGAGAGGTAGCCTTAGACAGACAGATGAATGTCTAGAACAGGAACAGACATCTCTGATCTCAGAAATCCATGACAACATTTAATTAGCCAGCAAAAGGAACATGGTTGTCTTTTGGCATCGCGCAGAAACGTCTAATTACAGACGAGCAGAAAATCCTTTGTAGATTTGTACAAAGAGATCTAATTACAGACATACGAGGACAGCTGATGCAAATGCAGGCACTCGTGTACGCAGTTCACTGTCCGGCAGGTGAAAATAGACGGAGGTTTCTGCCCGGGACGGATAGTAACGCACGAGCTTTCCATCGATTTACCTCTCAGTGTAATAGTTCTACAGCTAGAGTCCTTCAGCCTGGACCAGGAAGTCTTGCTCAGAAAACAAAACCAAAATTAAACGATCATCTGTTCAGATCAGGGACACTAATGTTACGTTGCTAATTTGAAGCTGTGCATTTCGCCTACTGAACAGTCTGCGGGTGTGTTTAAGGAAGTGCATTTATCCTGCTCTAGTTTTACTGTCACCCCTGCAAACAACTCCATCAATCAAGGCTAAAAGTGTTTCGTTAAAAGGATGCAGTGACACTGACCTCTGCACACGCTGCAAGGGTTTAAAGCATGTTATTATAGCTAATAATAAAGACTAAAAACATATAGTAATAAATGATATCTCTGTCAGTAATAAGATCAGTTTGCAGGGAAAATAACTTTATGAAGTAAAAAAGTAATCTCAGTCATTTACACAATCTGCTCTTGCATAGTATTTTATTCTTAAAAAAAGATCAATACGGTTTTTATGGCTAGAGATAAGATTGTAGATAAGTTTAATTTTACTAAACAATTCAGGCCACAATCAGGAAATAATCTGGTTTGCACTTCAGCCATCACTGTTACATTAAGAGTTACATTTAACTGTTACATTTAAACATTAAACCTGTTCCAGCATCCCAATGTTCCAGCTCCATGAAGAAAGGCCTTACAAAGATCGGCCTTCTATAGAGCTCTCAAATACTGAACACCTTAGTGATGAATTGGAATTGTGACTCCGCTCACTTACATCAGCACTAGGGCTGTGTATATCGATCATTTTACTCATTCTAAGTATTCTAAGATTATTCCATTGATTAATTCAGTAATTGGATAAGAAATAATCCTTCCTTTATTTATTTCCTTTATTAATGAGCATTACTAAATAAGAGAAAATAAGGCATGTCTCTTAAATTCAACAAATAATAAATATTTTTTTTATTGATCGTAGAATGAAAGAGATCTATTCAATTAAATTAAATTAAATTTTATTTATAAAGCGCTTTTAACAAATTGTCATCGTCTCAAAGCAGCTTTACATAATACTTATGTGTGAAAAATTATGTGCATCTATGTATTGTATACAGTGCACTATGCAGTGTTTTATTTTTAGTTTGAAATGATCCCTTGGAAACTTTCTGGCATGTTTTCTTTAGACTCAATTTTATCCTCACTAGTTTTCCCACTGCTTCCATTTCTTCATTCTGCAGCCTTTTCAGATATTTATCCACATCACTGTTTAGTGGGTGAAGCATCAGTAATAATGGTCTATAGGAAACAGTTCTCCATGTTTAGTTAAATGGACTAAATGAATCATTGAGGCACATAAATGTGTCTTGATGAATTTTTGTAATTAAATTACTCGAGGTATTTGAGGACTCGTTACAGTTCTAATCAGCACCTGACCTTACTGACAAGCTTGAGGCTGAAATCTTCACAGGAACAATCCAAAATCTAGATTATCGAAATAAAACGCAGAATAGTGCAGGTCATTATATCAGTGAATGAGAATGAAGTATGGGGAGAAAACGCACCAATCTGCGTCAGGTATCTACACGTTTTTGTCCCTATGGTGGTTGTTTTCTGTTTCTTAATATTCAACTTTCTTTGCTCTGAGAAGATTTTTGAGTTCCTCGTTCTCTTATAAATACGACATCCTTAATAATGATGTTAATCTGCCGAAAACGTCATTGCGAACAACTGACAGTTCTTTCATTTCTCTTGTCCTTCTCTCTGGTTCAGTCAAAGTTCAGTCAAACACAATCTTTATATCTTCCAAAATCCCACTATCTTTATATCTAAACATAAATCCATTCTAGAATCTCTGCTCAGTAAAATTTGGTTGATCATTAGACGATTGCAGTTGTGCAGTTTGTCCTTCTGTTAGGAAAACAATAACTGACTTAAATGCTCCTGTGAGAAGATCCATGATTCTCATTTAAAACACCACAAATGTGCAGGAGAAACTCAGTGGGTTAAACCCCACTGAGTTTTTTTTATGTGGAAAAAATCCCAAATGTAGATCATTAATTCCAGTTACCGTTCCACTATGACTGATGATCACTGGGAAGTCGGAGCCTGGCTACCAGCAGTGACTGTCCAGTCTTTACAACCATCGCTGACTCTCTTTAGTGCAAGTCATCAGAGTAAGGTAATGATCATAAATGTATTGAATTATATATCGCTATAAGGGTTCATGCATTTATGCAAAGAACGCCAACAAATATTATTTAGATGAAACATAACAAAACACTGCACAACACGACCAGTGAAAATCATTAACATGACTGTTACAGATAAATAATTACATAATGATAACATTTCCCCACCGCCCCACGTAAAATTAACACAAAATTAAATCTGTAGTACATGTGAGAAATCAGCCATAAACCTCACAAATAACACTCAGAAAAAGTGTCAAGATTCAAGAATCTTTACAGTCACTGTATTGGAGCAATTCATACAGTGCAAGACCAAAATAAAATAATACAAATAACAAAAATAAATGAACACCAGGACAAAAAAACAATAGTCAAGTACTGTAACATAATTGTGCTTATTTGTGCCTCCTTTTAAAACCCAGCCGCAAGAAATCTCACACACACACACACACACACACACACACACACACAAACACACACACACAGTATGCATTTATATTGACTGAGTGATTTGAGATCCTTCATGAAGTTACATCTATTGCAGCACCAAATCCATCTCAGGTGACTTTGCAGAATAAATGAAAACCCAGGAAGGATTTTTCCACATGTTAAACATATTACTGCTCCATACAGAACATTTATAAACATTTCATCTATGTGACTTCTGGCAAAACATGTCGAATAAAAGCATTTTGTGGTTCTGATAGTGCTGAATAATGCATAAGCTTCTTACTCTCTCTCTCTCTCTCTCTCTCTCTCACACACACACACACACACACACATACACACACTTTTCTCTCATTCCTCACTCTTTAACTCTATACATTCACTCCTTTTCTCATTTTCACACAGACACACACACACACACACACCTCCTCTCCTCTGGTTCATAGACTTTTTCTTTTCCTCTCACTCTCTCACACACACTCAATCTTTTCCTCTCTCAAATACTCTTGCTCCCCCCCCACACACACTCTCCATCTCTACCTCTCAAAGCACACTCACTCTCTTACTCTCATTCTTTCATTCTTTCCCATATCTCTCTCTCTCTCATTAATTATTCTCCTCTCATTCTCTCTCACAAACACTCCATCTCTCCTTTTTGCTCTTTTTTAACACACACACACACACACACACACATTGTATTCTCGCTCTTTCACACACACTTATTCTCTCTCTCTCTCACACACACACACACACCACACACACACACACACACTGTATTCTCGCTCTTTCACACACACTTATTCTCTCTCTCTCTCTCTCACACACACACACACACACCTGTCTCACCACCCTTCTACCATACAAACGAACATAATTATCAATGCAGCTAAGTACTAATATCCATCTCTAACTCCTTCATCTATCATGGATTTATGAAAATGAATGCCATATTATGATATATAATCTCTATCTCTATAGATTCACAGAAGCGAAACCAGTGTAATAAAATGCCTCAAGTCCTCACAAGGTCACACATCACAGGTATTCCTATTCTTGTGGGGACATTGTGGGGTCTCTGGCACGATTTCATAACACACAAACACGTACTCACACACACACACACACACACACACACGCACGTACATCACACACACACACACACACACACACACACACACACACACACACACACACACACACACACACACACACACACATTCATCTCCCTGGACTGGAGCAGGACATTGTAAAGCCGTGTCTCGGTTTGGAATGATGGAGACGTGCAGTGTTTCGGAGCAGAACACAATAAGCTCCTGAGAGTGCGCGTTCACGGCCAGCGAGCCCCGGAGAAAACGCCTCCACCTTCTCACTGCGGCTTTTCTTGTTTTAAACGGTGAAATAGAAAATACCTGCACATTCACAGCCTACATCCAGGATTATTTTAGCATCGTGTCATTCAAGCCCCCACCCCCCCAATCCCCCCCATGTCTCAGGACTGTGCTGCAGAGACACTGAGCTCCTCCATCAGCACAGAGCTTCTGCGCTTCCGCAAAAAAACAGTCCATCAAGACAAAGGGATTTAATAATAACTGTAACAATAATTCAAGCCCCCTTACATGAGATACAAAATAATAGTAATAATAATAATTATTATTATTATTATTATTTATAATAATAAATAAAGAAGAAGCGTCAAGGTGAAGGCGGAGGAGCGCGCAGGCGCAGGAGGGAAAGCCGAGCCACAATCCAGAGCCGCTTTCAATCAAACTTGCACAGCCTCCCTCCGATGTGTTCTCCTGTTCATTTCACATTTATTTATTTCTAAAGCAGAATATAAAATACAATAAATACAACACAATATAATACACATCCTCTTACCTTTACGAAGGTCCGTCTCCAGTTCCGTCCGGTGTTACCTTTGTAGCGGTGCACAAACACACACACACACACACACACACACACACACACACACACACACACACACACACACACACAATCCTATACAATTCCCTGCAATGCCGACAAGATCAAAAATAAACCTTTCAAATAAAAGTAAACACAGTCTTCTCTCGTCCAGCCGTTTTCAATTCACCTCCATTCTGTCCCGCTTTTCACATCCAAACACGCACTGTCCTTACTGTGTGTGTGTGTGTGTGTGTGTGTGTGTGTGTGTGAGTGCGTGTGTGTGTGTGTGTGCGTGCGTGCGTGCGTGTGTGTGTGTGTTTTCTTCCTTTTTTTTTTACATCAAAGTAAAGTGTGCGCGCCTCATTGAGAGCCGGGAGCGCGCCTCGCTTCATTTCCACGCCAGGGGAGGGTGAAAGACTGGACGGCTAGAAAAACACCGAAGGAGGAACCGAGAAGTCTGGTGTCGCCTACGTGGTGCATTGTTTTGTCTGTTTGAAATACCAGTTTAGTTTATGAGGCATTTACTGATTATATGACATGTTAATTGATATTTTAGTTTCAAGGTTTATTTTTCAATTGTCAAAAAGCCTTTGTTCAAACAGATAAACACACATCCTCACGAGCGGTGAATGGTTTGCTCCAAATCTTTAAAAGCGCACTTTAAGCGGGATTTGTGATTAGTTAACGGTTTGATGGTCGTGTGATAATTATAATGATGTGATTGATGTTTGTACATAATGAAACAGGAATATAAGAGACTAATGCTGGCAGTCAGGAAGTGACACTTTGTGCACGGATGTTATATTTAGATTAGGCATCTTCAGAAAAAAAGACCTAAAGCTATAGAATACATTGTGTTCCAGCGCCACCTAATGGTTAAAATATACAATAGCATGTTCTTAGTTCTTACATTAATCTGCCATGTCATGCCACCCAAACGCTCTCCAACATCTGAGCTCCAAAACATTCACATAAGAAAAACAACTTATTGCTAAAAGATATATCCCTGCTTTCCTTTCATTTCTTAGTTGTACATCTGAGTCTGGGTGCAAAAATACTAGTTCTACAGTTTAATTACGTATTTATAATGAGCTCCATTTTCTTAGTGTTACTTAGTTTTTCTTAGTATTTACAAGTCAAAATATTAACAGTTATGAAAGATGCATGTGTAGTCTGATATAGAGTGCGTATTCAGTATTCAGACACCTTTCACCTTTTTTCTATTTGCTTTGTTGATGTTGATACTATAATCGTTCAAATTATTTACTTTTCCTCAGTAAACTACACCAGCAGCCCATATATGAAATATAAAGAAAGTGTCTGTTCACCAACACTTATAATGCGACCCAAAAAAGAAAAATAAGCACGAGTGCACACAGAGATCACATGATGACAAAATGATAACAGTCTTATTGACAGTACATGTTTGATCATCATCTCTACTACCACACTGTAAAATACTATAATTACACCAAATTACTCATAGAACAACTGTCTGTTTTGGGGAAAATAAACTTTACTAAGTGTGGATGATTCAACATTAGTTTAATTAGAATGCATGTAGCCTGTTAGACAAGTAATTATGATAATGTGCTTTTTCACATAAACTGTAACAAAATCAAGTGTTTTATTACAAAATTGTTTTTATATCAGTCACAGGAAGTCTTTAAGTTTAGAACACTGAAGGATATTTAGTTTGAAAGTCTTGCAGGGTTCACAGCAGATCAGGTGCAGGGAAGGTTCCTTTTTTATACCACTGCATTCTCTGCCCATAAACACATTTATATTTAATGTCTCTTATGTACTAACATTAAAATTTCCTCTTCACTTGAACTAGGAGACCCAAAACCTGTTCCAGCATTACAATGCCCCTGTACACAAAGCCAGCTTCATGAACATATGTTTTGGAGTGGAAAGTCTTGCTATAGAGTTCCACCTCAATCCTATTGAAGATCTTTGGGATGATTTGGAACACTGTCTGCACCCCAGGCCTCCTCACCTCACATACATCAATACCTGCCTTTAGTAGCTGAATGAACACAAATCTCCACATGCACATTCATGAAAAGTGGAGGTTATCGTAAGAGCAAAGTTTGATCCCTTGCATCCAGTTTCCTGTTTGATTGTTCTTTATTCCATGGAAAAGAATGTATGGGGAGGTGGTGGCTTAGTGGATTGTTCTTGGAACAGAAGATCACATCAAACCCCACAGCCACCAAGCTACCCTAGTGGGCCCTTGAGCAAGGCCCTTAAAAATTGCCACAAATGTGGATACTCAACAAATACAGGTTCATAGTGTAATGTTAGAATGAGGGCTAGCGGAGGAGCAGAAGAAGTTTAAAAATCCCTCTCGCATTATTAATAACTTGTGTATGGGAGCATTTCCTTACTGTAACTTTTCTTCTTATAAATGGAAAGAAAACAATTTGTCTCCTCCCCCTTTTGGATGGTCCGAAAAAATGGGTCCATCCAAGGGTTTTTTTGTTCTGTTACACCTCTGATAAATAACGATATTAAAAATCAATTACAAATGACTTTATAAAAGTTACCCACACTGAACAGTGTTTTCTTTATGTTTTAGTTTGAAATGATCCAAAAAGTTCCACCACTTTTTCATTCTGCAGCTCCGTTTCCTCTCCACAGCACTCCAAGTTCAGTGTGTGATGCATCAGTAATAATTGTTTAGTCAAATGTAGTAAACGAATCATTATCACATCAGCATATTAATTTGCCTCGCTGAATTTTTGTAATCAATTTACTTTTGTTATTCAAGGAATCATTACAGTCATAATTAAAATTGACTTCTAGATCTGAAAATCAGATTAAAACACATTTCAGTATTCGTCCTTCTCATTTTATATTCATTTTTTAAATACCAATATACTGTACATATTTGGAGTGAGATTTTAAAACTAAATAAAGCTTGAAGTGTCTTTTGAGCAACCAGAATTAGACCACACGCACACACACGCACGCGCGCAACACACACACACACACACACACACACACACACACACACACACACACACACACACACACACACACACACACACACACACACACACACACACACAATCAAGTGCATACCTGCATGCTTTGGACAAAAAGAAGTACCTGGAGAACAGGTATGAAACACATGGATCTGCAGGTGTGTGTTTGTATGTGTGCGATATGGTTTATTTTATTATTCTTGGCATGAATCAATATTTTTCAGATTACAGATATTTCACCTTAAGATCTATACATCGATCAGACGTAACATTTTGACAATAAATGTTGTGAATAATTCTGATCTCTTCATCATAGCACCTGTTCATGGGTGAGATATTTTAGGTAGCAAGTGATTACTGTGTCCTCAAAGTCAATGTGTATAAGCAGGAAAAATGAGCAAGCATGAGGATTTGAATTTGACGAGGGACAAATTGTGATTGTTAGAGGACTGGATCAGAACATCTCCAGCACTTGCAGTGTCAGTATCTCTCCAAAGTGATCCAAAAAAGAAAGGAGATTTGTAAGAGTACATTAGAGTATAATACTCAATCAAAACACATCAAATGTACTGATTGGCATAAGCTGAGCTTTTCATGAACGTATGGTTCGGATAAACCTGGCCTTCACTACACTATACGAGCTTGGAATGTTAAAGCCACGTATAATTAAAGCCACAGCTCTAGAGAAGAAAGAGTATTAGAAAGAGGTCCAATAATGTGATTAAATGAATAATAAATAGCTCGGTGAACGATGTAACATGAGTATTTATGGAGTGTGGAAGTGTGTTCTCTCTCTCTCTCTCTCTCTCTCTCTCTATCTCTCTCAGCTCACTGAACCATTGGTCCTTCAAACACACATCTTTAAATAAAATACTTCTTGATGTTAACAGGATTATAAAAAACAATTCATGCCAAAATACTGTATCAGGTGTGAATTATGTAGACCAGAGGTATTGAAACAGTTTAATTTAGAGTCTAAAAGCAACTATTGCTTGTTTTTCTCTAAATGAACATATTCATGTTATACCAAAACTCCTTTCAAAAACAAAATGTGTGCATTTAATGGGAACCCTGAAATAGCAGTGTTTACTTCTGCCTGCATGCACGTTTTATTTCTTTCTTTCAATTTCAATCAAAGAATCAATTTAATCAATTAAATTGTTTCATTACTTGATCGTGATAAGATTGGATGTGCCTTCTGTTTGGTTGGAATAAAAAGCTGCACCTTCACACGTCCTTTCTGAACAAATAAATATTGTCTTTGTTACAGGTTTGACTTCTTTTTACCTGAAAATCTGTAAAATCTTGAATTAGACAGTAAATAGTGTAGGTATGTGTATGCTGTATTTTCATACAGTCTAGACATTACAATTAGAAATTACAATTAATCAGAGAATAAAACCTTGTTCAAATCCACAGCACAGGAAGCAGATCCCCCTTAAAGAAACGCTCAACAAAGCACAAAATAATAAATAACTTGGAAAACTAATTATTAGAAAGACAGAAATATTTTCATTTCATTTTAGAAAGGGAATATCCATGTTTTAATGAGTAATTGCAGGACTGCAGAAGCAATATGTCACAACAGCATCTGATCAGAAGTCGGGTTAGTAGACTTCTTACATTTCTTGCTGGATCGTCAAGTGAGGTTCCGTTCTGACAAACCTGCTCGCTCTTTCAGAAATCTTTCTCTTTTACTTTCCTTTTGACTTTCTTTTCTGTTCATCCATGAAGAAAACGCTTTTTAAGCTCGAAAATAAAGAACCTTTTTCATTCTTTCTAAATTGAAATCGGAATGACCAAAAAGTAAAAGGACCATAAAAAATCAGATTTCCAAACAACCCCCCCCCAAAAAAACAAGCCAAAACAAAGAACATAATAATATCATACAAAGGAACAAGTTCAATTAATTTATTAGTCAATTATGTAAAACTGCTGACTCTGAAGAAAAGGTCTATGACCCTAAATGTCGACCAAAAGAAATCCTACAGAAGATACAAAATATCACAAATAAATATAGTAAATCTGTGCGAGAAAGTAAATTACACCTATTCTCATTTATAAATGTGCTTCTCACTTACAATAAACTGTGCACTCCTTCGTCTTGTCAAGTAAATCACTACAAACAACTTTCATATAACAGAATGCAGTAAATCCAAAGCAGAGTTCAAATAAAGGCGTACATTGGCATTACCTTGGCGCGTGTGGTATTAACCGCCTCAACGCTTTCGTGAATTAGTTTTAAATTCACAAAACACACATTTTTTTATCCAACAGGTATTCATAACCTCACAAGAAACACTAAACAAACTCAATCCATTTTAATTTTTACATTAAAACCTGGGTGAATTATATACTCATTATATACATTCCAAAGCAAAGCCCTTTATACACAACAACAAACAACCTCAAACAACAAACACACCTCACTGGCACTTCAGTACCTCCATCTTCTTCTGGTGAGTCTCTTGAAATGATTGACATCTTAAGAATGTACAAGGAAGTGACAGGGAGTCTGATTGTCCTTGGCCTCGTGGTCTTGCTGGTGTATGGTGTCATACGGTTATGACCCATATCGGAAATGTCAAGGAGCAATGAGATCAAGCACCGTCACTGCTCCTTAATAACATTACCTTGTGACCATGATCTACTCTGAGTTCATTAGAAAGTAATATCTGGCAAGTATCTGCTGCTGTTTGGTCAACAGTGTAGATCCTGTCCCGCGTTCCATTACGTGATTGTGTTCTATCTGCTGGGTATATCTACATTGGGTGTTTTTCAACCTGTGCTACCTGTAAAAACACACACACACACACACACACACACACACACACACACACACAATTAATATAAAGTATAGGAGGTTGGATAGTCAGCAGAAACACCATGATCTATTAACTATGAGTGCACATTCACTAACCAGCCACTATATTAGGAACACCTGTACAGAATAAAAGCAGAATGGTGTGAAAAATAAAAACCATTTAGCTCTCCTTATAGTGAAGACACATCTCAGAGGACAATAGTCAGACATGTTTGGTCAGACTGTAAGTAAACAGTAACACAAATGTTTAGTTATTTATTTATTGTTTTCTATTTTATATACTTTATTGATCCCAGCTTGGTTTGGAAACTGCGGGCTCCGTTCAGAACACTAGTCCAACGCCTAAACCACTTACACCCCTGCCTAGTTAAACACTGTAACCATTGTAAGCATGAATGGATCTCAAGATGCTTTTTTGAGGCTACAGAAGACACAGACTCATACAGACATGACGGTTAAAAGCAGGTTTTTTAACCAGTATCATTTTGCAGATGTTGTATGTTTGGCTGAAATACAACTGCCTGATGTTTAGGTCCTCAGGTGTTCATAATAAAGTGCATAAAGAATGTAGATACATCATAATGTCTATATTCGAATTGAGGTATGTTTACATAGTGAGGAGTTAATAGCTTATAGGTAACTACAGAGGGCAGAGTGTGTGTAAAACACTGGTGTGTCTCAGTTACATGAGCTCTAAGTCAGGTCAGGAAGTGAGGCATTAGGTTTGTGCTGCTGCCTGACAGTTTTAAGTAACCACAATGTCATACTGATATTTTTGTTTTGGGCTGTGAATACACATAAAAACTGCAGAATGGGATTTAAGATCATTTGAAACGACCACTTTTTAGGGCGAGACAGCTTGTCTTGTCTTGGGGAAGAAAATGTTTTAAAGGATAAAATCATAAAGAGATTCATATAATCAGCATTTCATTCAAACCAATAGCATGTTTTCTTTAGAAGAATGGGCATCAAACTAACAAAAAAAGAAAAGGGGAAAAAAGCACACTATTTGATTATTACACAAAAGAACGTGCTACATGACCTGTATTTAGTATATTCTGGCTTCATTTCAGTTTATTTGAAGAAGAAAACACAATACAATTCAGCACGACCTCTATTTAGTATAGGCTGGCTTTATTAAAATTAAATTAAATACAATGAGCTTAAAACTACATAATTTCTATTTAGTGCATGCTTTCTTCATTAAAAAAATTAATAATAGTACTTGACTTCTATGAGGTGTATTCTGGCTTAATTTAAATGAAACAAAATTATATAAAATGAAACAAAATAAAATCCTACTTAGCACATCCAGCTATTTTATAATGTAATTTTACATTGAATAAAATAAAACTATCAAACAGTCGGTGTTCTGTATTAAGTGCTATACATTTCTGCAATAATGAGGTGAAATGAGGAAAATCTGCTCTAATACTGTTCATTCTCAAGCAGGATTAAATTATATGTTATGTTTTTATTTTGCTCATTTAAGTTTATCTGGTCATTTCTATCCATCATTTTCTGTGCTTTAAGACACGTGTTAAAGAATGATAGTGGAAAAAAAACTGGATCCTTTTACTCAAGACCGATGTGGGCGTGAGGTGTGAGTTATGTGGAAGTAATTTGCATGGTCTGTATGGGGAGTCCTTCAAATTTGACTTAAGCATGTACAGCACGTTGCCAGTCTATGAACATGACTCACTTCACCTGTGTTCATTTTGCTTCTTGACTTCAGTTGCCAACACTTGTGATATAATAGTTATGTAATAGTGAATAATGAATGTTTCTGTTGACACCTGGGAAAAATGACTATAATTAACTGGCAAATATAAAACGTCTAATGGTCAACAGCCATTAGTCAGAAAATGAGCAAGAATGAAACAATTCTCTCCCTCTTACAATAGATTCCCGACGAGCTTCATACAGGTGATTAGTTGAACAGCCTTAGTCTTGGCAGATATATAAAAAATCTGATAGAAATACACTACATTTTTTTGTTATTGTGTAAGATACATGTACAAATCAAATGAAATGTAGTAATAAATTAATGACTATATGAAGAAAAAAAAATCCCAGAATGTTTTTATATAAATAAAAACCAGACGTGTTTTTATTTACAATAAATAAAAGTCTGTACAACCAGACGTGTGTTACCAGGAAAGTGGATCCATCTTCAAACACAATAGACATTTTAATCCATAACATGATTTTATATTTACCTACCAGAAGAGAGCTTCAGATTTGGAATTGGTCTATTTTTGCCCAGGTGTGTACAGAATAAGTGTATATTGTGTGTGTGTGTGTGTGTGTGTGTGTGTGTGTGTGTGTGTGTGTGTGTGTGTGTGTGTGTGTGTGTGTTAATATGAGCTCACCTGTCTCTCATAGGTATTGTAGGATGTGTGTTGAGGAAGGAAAGTTGCTCTTCCAGACTGCACACACGGAAAGCCAGGTAGCAGGATGACATTATCAACAGTATAATACTGCAACAGATTGCACACACACACACACACACACACACACACACACACACACACACACACACACACACACACACACACGAAATATAGAAATCGGAATATAGAGGTAGCAAAATTCAATTTAAAATGTACTATGCAAAATATCAAACCAATATTCAAAATATCCATTGCTATATGTGCAAAATTTGGTGCAAAAGGAAAATCTAAATTATATAATATCATTTATATTTGACAGTTTCAACATCATATTCAAAAGGAGTGTGTGAATTTGGAATTCACACAGGACTGGCCAACAGAGGTCAATATCAGTTACACATTGTCTCAATTAATCACGTGCACATTTTCAGCGGCTTTTATCTCTGATGAGCTTCTACTGATTTCTGAACATACTGAGATGGAGTGGATTTGGTTTGGGAACGTACAGCAGGATGAAGAATTTGAGGAGCTGGTATTCCATGTGACCTAGTTCTGGTACAGGCTCAGTCAGCAGAATATTCTCCGTCTCCAGATGCTTCTCTGGAAAGCACAAACCAGAAACAAATAATTAGAGCTAAATCTGAGGATCAGGATTCCAATGTATGTTTATTTTTATTAGCTTTATTTTTATTCTGGTTTTACAGTTGAGGTTCTAAAAGTTTTTAAGGCCTTTTTTTCAAATCCACTGATGAAATAACTAATGTAACTTTTTGCATAAACATGTTTGGGCTGATGTGATTTTGTTTTAGTATTTCTACAAATACATAACGCTGTGTAACGCTGTGTAACGCTGAGTAACGCTGAGTAACGCTGTGTAACACTGTGTAACGCCCTGCTACACAGTTGGGATTTTCAGATAGCATTAACATTTATGATGTTTAGCAAATATTTATGATATATGGCCTTAATCCGGAGTATTAAGTATTTGAGCAGTTTAGGGTTTTGGGCTTCATTTCAAAGGTCTAGCAGTGAAAGTTTAGTGGTATCAAAATGTTAACCACAAAGATCCACATAACCAGACTTATGAAAATCTTGTAATCTTGTAAAACCTGAAATGTCCTGCAAACCGTTGTTAGATCATTTCAGTATTTTAACTCCTTTATTATTTACATCATTATATAAAATAATATCCCAGATTTTCAAAAATCAACCAAGTAGGATTATTAAATGCTCATTACTCGAATAGTCCAGTACAGTCTGTGTGCTTTTGTACCCTGCAGTTGTGTTTCTGTTGCAAATTGAGGCTTTACAGCCGTGTTAGTGGAATTTCCCAGCAGGTCAGGTAGCGAATGACGCGACAGATGGAACTGAAGGTTTCCTGCGCCACTTTAACACTGCAGGGTAAGCGCTGGTCACTGGGAACTCATCCTGAGAAACAGACCATAAAGGTAAATAAAAATCATTTTTGTCGAAAGTTTAAATGAAAAGACATAAAAAATTTCCTTTCTTGCAACTATGTTTTTCGTTTAATGGCTTTAATCGCCCAGCACCCACAATACTGTTTAAGTAGTGACTGATAGCAGCGCTAGTGATATTCAAGATGTGTTTTATTTAAAGAGAGGACAATATCGCTTTGTAGCTACACCATGTCCAAGAATGTTCGGTCCATTGTTTGTGACACATATCACAATCACAGACAAACAGACACACACATGCTATCATGGTTTAAGCCAACAGGTTCTGCCAAAGTAAAGTGAACATTGTTAACAGAGTCAACAGTGTTGTGTAAAGTGTTGCAGGATGTTCTACTGAACATCACAAGAAATTCTAAAAAAATAAACACTGATAAACACGTGACACAGTGATACACTCTAAATGAATACTAAATCAAAACAGTTTCTTACAGTTGATATTGATCCAGGCTCTTCTAGATACTGCTTTAGACTCAGACTCTTCTTACCATTGACCTGTAGAGCAAAATTAGCATCATATTAATATTAAACTTGAAAAAAAAAATGCATGCACTTAACATCTATTCTATTACACTATAAATGCAGACCGCAAGATGTCAGAAGTTTTTTCCATATAATTAAATAATTATATGACAAACACTAACTGCGTTTTTTTGAGAGAATTGGGTGGAAAGATATGCATTTATTCTTCCTTCCTCGAAGCTTGTGTGATTTGCTCAGAGTAACATAGAAACATTTAACATAATTACAAAACTAAAATAAATATATGCACTTTGAAGAAATGTACCTTCTGCAGTCTCAATTAAGGGCAGAAAGCCCAGTACAATCTACATGGGTTCTCTGTCACTCACAGACCAATAATGAGAAAATCATTCACTGAGAATACAGTGGTTTTAATGTTGTAGTTATTTTCAGATTGCACACTCGTAGCTTGTGGTGTACTCGTGGTATATATATATATATATATATATATATATATATATATATATATATATATATATATATATATATATATATATATATATATATATATATATATATAGGAAGCCTGGGCTGCAGTTAGACTTCAATTGAAAATGTCTTCATGGAGCTCGCTTTGTGCACAGGGGCATTGACATGCTGGAACAAGTCTTTGCCTCCAAAATTAAGTCAAGGGAAAATATACTGTAACACTACCACATCCAAAGAAACCCTCTATAGTTATTTAACTTTGTAGTAGCAGTTTAAGAAAGAAAGACGCACACACGTTTGAAAAACTCCTGTGTCTAACTAAATTTGTCTATATAGTGCATAAATATTACTGTGTATAGCGCATGAGGCCTGGCATGTGTGGTATTAATGACTGAGGTGAGTGTTTGTTCTTGCATACGAGTGTGTTTGTTTTACCTGCAGATGTGTACAGATTCTCCTGAGGACATCATACACGCTGTCCCGAGACAGGAGTGAAACAAAAACATACTGCAAGCAGAGAGTTGGGAAAAAAAGTTCAGTGCTGATTTCAGTAACCTGGTGTTATTATAATCACATAAATGCTGTAAGCTAAATAAAATTTTATTCAAACGTGTGTATATATATATATATATATATATATATATATATATATATATATACATATATATATATATATATACACACACACACACACACACACACGCCGTATATAGTGTATATCCTGTATGTATATGCATAAATATAGCTAATAAATATAAATAAATAAATATCACAGGACAGCAATTGAGGTAAACGTGTCCAAAAATAACCAAAATCTTTGATCCAGAAGTTCAGCTCCTGTTTATCTACTGTGACGTGTCTTTGAACCCTAAATGCTGTGTCTGCTATCTGATATTTGCCTATCCCATTTATGTCCAATGGCTGCTTTTGTAGCTGCTTTGAGACTGACTGCACAATCTGGTTTATGAACAAACACACATACAATTAAACACGGGTGTAGAGTGTATGTTGAGAGTACCTTCTGACTGGTGTCTGTAGTGATGACGAGGCCATTAGGGACCAGGCCAGCTGTTTTGTGCTTCTTTACCAGACGAACTGAAACTACAGGAATGGCCACCTGAGACACACAAATGAAGATTAAAATGATTATTATTGATAACTCAAACCCTGCTCTCTTTTGTTGTGAGGTCTTTTTCCCTGGGGTTCTCATGTTTATAGTTACAGTGCATTCAAATCAGTTGCCAAAGGTTCAACTGTTTTATGTAACTAAGTCCAAAAAAATCCACAGAGCATCAGAGTAAATGGAGAAAGTTACTGGTTGCATAGGTCAAGAGTTTCCGATGTACTGGGTTTGTGATTAAGTCACAAGCCCTGTGTTCTAGTGACCTGTGTGCATAATTTACCAGACCAAACTGAAGCTGTAAACGTGGCCTGGTTTGACCTACAAAATGAAAACACACCCAATGCAATACAAGAATAAATACACTATGCAGAACTATGTTCTGCATCTACACCATAGTCCATTTTTGTGACACTGTTATGGGATGATCCAATGCTAATTGAACAGGAATACAAAGCCTGTTCAGGTTGTAAGGATAGGACACGTTACCTGTTGATGCTTCCTGAACAATACGAAAATAAACAGCAATTTAATAAAAAGCAAAGTCTGTAACTAACATGAACAACTAAATCATTTATCAACTGATATAAAAAAATGTAAAACTAGTTGCTCATACAACAGACCAGCATTTCTGACACTTCTGTGTCATATTTTCGAAAATGGAAAGCACCTTCTAAATTCGCATTGGCAAATCTTCACAACGGTACCAAACTGATTTTTTAACTGGATTTTTTAAGTGTGTAGGAGCCAAATCTAGCGAGTCGGGTGGGTGTGAAAGTGAGACGACGATCAGAGCTAGGTGGTAGCTCAGTGGCAATGGACCACTAGTGGACCCTTGAGCACGGCTCTATTGCTCAGTTGCTCTGGATAAGAGTGCCTGCCAAATGCCATAAATGTAATCATGTGGTTGGTTTGTTTGTTTGTTGAAGGGTTTCAACATTTTGGAGGTTATTCTCATCAATGTTCTTCCTAAACTCTCATGCTCAGAAAAGCACATGCATTATTACAAATTACTATAGTAAGGAAATGGATTTTAACATGATGCACTACTTCTACAGCAGGTAACCAACAACAAATTCTACCTCTATCTGCTATACTCAGCTCATTGATGTTGGACTTCTAACTAATAGGTTGAGTTCAAATCTCAGCACTGAAAAAATACATTATTTATACAAAATTCACACTCTAAAGCAAGTCCCCTATTCTGCAAATGTTATAAATCAGATAGCTGTAAGTTACTCTTTATAAGCGTGTCTGCCAAAACACAGTAAAAACAAAAAGTTTTTACTTTTTATCATATTCTATCAAACAAGGAAAACAAAGGAAAGGAAAACAAGGAAAGAAATGTATAATATATAAGTCAAATTAATATCCCTTGTGTACTAACCTTGATGTCTTTGCCAAACAGGTTAGCGTAGAAACACAGCCAGTTGCGGGAAATATAGAGTCGCCCTTGCAACAAGATATCCCTTAGGAGAGCACATGAGTACACTAAAAGTTGAAGCAGAAATGCAGTTAGGGTCATTTTTCCTTCTTATGAAGTGGTTTCTGAAGCCACAGCTGCCAAAGCAAAAGCACTGCGGTAGTGACTAGACGTTTACTTTTCTGTAACTGATATACACACACGTACAAGACAAGTTACATAAACCCATCCAACACAGCGGAAACACTTTCAAAAACAAATCAAATGTTTATAGCTACACGGGACACCACCCATAAGGAACGTACAACAGAAACAGTAGACCATGTACTGTACCTTTCATCAGGATCTCCTCTTTGGGAATGTTCTGGAATAGTTTGTGGTACTGAGAGTTGTACTTGCTGACAGTCTATAACAGGAGACAGGGATAGATGATAGATGGTGAGCACTATTTTTGCCTGCTCGCATACTTCAGTTAGGATTCTGGTTTTCAGTTAGAAATGATGGTATAATGTGTGTTCATGTGTGTCATCTCTGTAATGACTATACAGGCAACTGGCCAAACAACAGCTTGTACAACAGTCCCCCAGAATTCGAGGGGGTTATGTTCTAAGACCTGCCAGCATGTTCCGAAAATCTGCCGCACCTCCACGACCCCTATGGCACCTTAGTATTAATAAAAAACTTAGACCTAAAGCTGTGTCCAGTAAATATAGCAATGACACATTTAAACATACTTAAATCCTTTTCATTGCATATACAACTCAACAATGATGGACTATAATGACCTGGCACATTAGGTACCACCCAGTAGAGGAAGGGTTTCTTTTGCCACAGCTGACACTGGCTAACTCATTAGGGATCAAATTAATAATAAATGAAAAGGAACAAACTTAGAGGCACTGAATGTAAACTTATTTTTTATAACACTGTATAATCTCTTTATCTCAGTAAAGCATGAAACAATGTACATTGGTAAATTGGTAAAAGATCTATACATTCAGTAATAACACTGAAATTGAATTGAACATTGAACTGAATTGAAGCAATGATATTACAGTACTCTTCATTTTCTTGGAAAAAAATGATTATCAGATTTACGATCAGGAATAACATCATGTCCACCTGCCTTATATTGTGTTTTTTGATGCCAAAACAGTCCTGACAAATCCAGCATTAACAACATACATTTCCTCAGCAGTTTGAGCTACAGTAAATGGCCTATTGGATTGGACCTTACTGGCCAGCCTTTGCTTTGCCTTGGACACCCATGACCCTGTCACCAGTTCACCACTTTCTCTTCCTTGGAGCACTTTTGTTACATACTGACTACTACAGACTGGGACTGGGAACATCCAACAAGAGCTGCAGTCATCACAATTTGTATTTTTATTTCCTGCTCCAACACTCCAACTTCAAGGACAAAATGACAACTGCTGCCTAATATATCCCACCCAGTAACAAGTGCCATCATGAAGAGAAAATCAGTGTTATTCACTTCACCTGTCACCATGTTATAATGACATAATATTATACCAGACTGGTGTACTATGGTGTATAAGAATAGAAAAAAGTGTTCATCTGAAGTTATTGCATAAACACACTCATTCTACAATTCTGATGGAAAAAGACACTACAAAATCAAAATTCATAAAAATATGCACAATTATGATCATGTAATCTATATAAATACAAACCAAAGTAGTTTTACTTAAATCAGATTAATTATGCAATAATTTAATTGGTTATAAATTTACATGACAAATCAGCGATATCAGCCCTTATTCCCGTTATCCTAAACCATCTTACTGCTGTATTAGTCTCCAGTGACACTATTTCCCTCACAGCCCTCTGTGAACTCAAAAGCTCATTCCCTCAATCTGTTCTGTCATTTGGTGTGTGTGTGTGTGTGTGTGTGTGTGTGTGTGTATGTGTGAAATTTATAGTGTGTGAAAGTGACTTGTTGTAAATGTGTTACTGCTGTTTGTGCATGCTTTTAAGTAGGTGAATATTATTTTTTATTTACACCACACGTCTTGAGGAAATGAATTTGTAGCAGTTAACAAATCTGACATCAGACTATTTACTTGAACTCGTTTGTGTTATATACTTTGATCCCACAGTCTCTAGATCCTTAATCTGATTAATGGAAAAGTCTCACACCTGCATCTCGGCTGGAAAGAGATTTCCACATGATAACGAAAACCCCTTACGGAACACTTACATTGAGGTTTGTGGCTCTCCTTTTCCCATTGTAAAACATGTAAATGAATCAAATGAGCATGTGGAATGGCAGATCACATTGGTGAGATAAAGGAATCTGTAGATGATTAGGACTTGCACTGAAATCAGACCTGCTGTTATATTTAGTGATTTGTGAAGTAATGCCTCGTTTCATTAATATGAGCCTCTATAATATCAAATGAGCTCAGAAACACAGACCCAAAAAATTCTTACAGAAGTCCATTAGAGAAAAAATTGAAGTGTATAACACAAACAAGTTCAAGTAAATAGTCTGATGTCAGATTTGTTAACTGCTACAAATTCATTTCCTCAAGACGTGTGGTGTAAATAAAAAATAATATTCACCTACTTAAAAGCATGCAGCAGTAACACATTTACAACAAGTCACACACACACACACACACACACACACACACACACACACCAAATGACAGAACAGAACAGTTCCAAATAAAAGACAATGTCGAATGGGTTTTGAATGCTTGGTGTTTCCTCCCAGGAAACATTCGCCATAATGAAAAGTACTTAAGTTTCATCCTGGCTGTACAAGACTGACGAAAGAAAGGATAGATGATACTCACAGATCCCCGATAGCATTTCTTTACATCTTCATATGAGAGATCGTCTATCAGCTGCTGCCTATGACATGCAACAAAAACACACACACACACACACACACACACACACATTATAAAGATATAGGCAGTTGTGTGCATATACTCTATAAGTAAATGTGTTGTAATCAATGCTTGTATCACTACATATTACAATTGTATACATTATTAGTGATCTGTAGCTGCATCACAACATATAAAAGCACTACATGCAATAAAAACTTCCCAGAGACACAAAACCTGTTTTTTTTTCAACGTATTTGAATGTATGTTTTACTATGGAAAGGGTTGTTTTAAATACAAAATTTACACAAATGCAACTAAGAGAGCTGTTTTAGTTAGTCATGTTTTAATTGTCCTATAAACAGTTTCCTTCCACTTTACTTTTTAAAGTAACTGCTCTTATCATCACATTAGGTGCACGACTCTGGGTGCAGAAATGCAGTGCCATGTTGGCTTTGGAATTCTGTGTTTATGCCCAGGAATGCAAATCCACCCCTGGTGTATAGGTAAAAGAGCATGTTGAGACACAGCCCTTAACCCCACAGACGTTACTCCTCCCTGGCTGAAAAGTGTGCAAATACTGCTTTCCCCGAACGCCACAGTACGCAACTCATTAGCACTTGTCTAGTCTGGTCACAGCTGCTCAAGAGGCTGAAGATGTTGTTGCTCATTTATCAGAATACTAGGCTACACGTTTCATAGCTTAATGGCTGATAACATTTATTTTATTTGAAATTATGGCTGTCAATCCATTAAAATATGTAATCGAATAAAAGAGTGATTAATGTTTCCAAATGAAGAGTTTTAATTACCTAGAATGTGCATCACTGTTATTTAAAAAAAGATTTGATAAAGTTTTTTTTTATATTCGATTAAAGAAAAGAATGTGCTGAAGGTTGTAATTTTGCCTCTTTTATATTTATTCATGTATATTTTTAACTGTTCAAACAGATATGTTCACTGCATTAATTGCGTGTTAAAATTAGTTCCATTAAAATGAGTTTTAATTATCGCAATTTTAATGCATAATTAACGAGTTTTTTGACACCCATATAAGATATACACATAAATAATTTACATCCATGATTTTTTTGGTTTTACTATAAATATATATATAAATAGAATATGGATTTTCAAATTCATGGCAATATGTCATTCATTATTAGTGATGACATGAATGTTCTTGTATGAATTACAGTGCATGTAGGGGTAACATTTGTATTTTACATTCTAGCAGTACAGCAGTGTACAGTATACACCTTTACCGTTACATTTTAAAGTGTAATTTATTAAGCTGTGTTTGAAATTAAATCGGAGCATTTTTACGGTTTATATTTACCGTTTAAACTATAAAAATTGGCATTTATAGGCATTTTGACCAGAATTGACAGATTTACATATAAAATGTAAATATACTGCATACCATTTTAAGGAAAAAATAAACTCATATGATTTGATTCATTTGACGGCTGCAAAAAAAGAAAACTCTGTCAGTAAATGAGCCTAGACTTTTGCAATGAAAGAACTTACAATAAAGTAACACAACCATGAAATTTATCCAGCAAAGAGAAAAAAAAGATGCTTAATTATTAACCCCAGTCACCTTTTAACTGCACTGCACGAAGCAGGTCACAACACAAATATTTCTGACAGCAACTGTCTGGAGCTCATGTTAGTTAGAGGAATGATATCACTACCAGAGGAGGTATAATATTACATAATATCATGTATAATATATTTATAACAGCTACTTATGAACAGAGAAACACATAGTGTGAGACGTAGGTGTCAGTGTTCCAATCATCCAAAAGACATTCAACAGGGTGGAAGCTCTGTAGCAGGCCACTCAAGATGGTTATGTAGAATAAAAAGTTAGGAGATTAAAATATATATAAATATATATATATAATATATATATATATATATATATATATATATATTTTTTTTTTTTTTAGTTGATAATCTGGTTTAAGATGATTAAATTAATCCAGACTGTATTGCTGCAGAGATTAAAACTGGACTTGTAGCTTTCTGCATCAATCAAACTAATACAACTAATAAATGGACATATTTATCAAGGTATCATACTTTATTATAATTATATCATGGCCAGAACACATGATTCTGATTGGCTGGAAGGTGTGCACTCGAACCAGTGAGACACTGAAATATCAGTGTTATATGCGTCTTTTAACCGCAGTGTGAGAGACCTTACACGGCAGTCACACAGGTAATTCATACACACAATATGCCCCTGGTTTTCCCAGAGCTATTTATTATAATCCATTCAAATAAACGTAATCTTATCCCCAGCTTTGCATGTGAAGGCCTCTATGTTGTGCATTAAAATTGTGTAACTAACACCGAGCCGTGGACAGTAACTGTATAATAACGGTCTATTGTTTCAGCACTTATACACAAAGTACTCCTGACACTGCTAAAAGTAAATGTTACAAAAAGAAACATGTAGGGAGGAAGTACTATTATAAGTATGAATACTTGTAAAATACTATTTGGTACCAGATACAGCTGCGAGCTATGTGGCTCCAGGCTCACCTCTAACCTCAAGACTACATGAAAATAAAGGGGTAAGTGAATGACCAAGTCGAGTAGGTGTGTTAGAGCAGGGAAATAACCAGGACCACACTTGTGCTTATTTGTCCTTTGGCATCCTTTGAAAAAAATACTTGTGCAATCAGGCATTCTAGTCTAACGAACATGAAATGTGTCAAAGCTGCTGAAAACATGTGCAATGCGCACTTCAGTCTTGTCTTTGTCACATTATCACCGTTTGACAGACATGTTTGTGAGGTCCTAATTAACAAGTAAGAAAGGAAAATATATTATTGGTACATGCCATATCATGTCAAATCAAACCCACACACATTCTGCAATGGAGCAATAGTGAAAAGGTTGAACATCCTGAGCATCCTGAGTCATCAGTGCGTCTGTACAAAGACAGACGTGTTTCAGCAACAATCGTTTTTGTCTGTGGTGTTTTTTGTTATTTAGGAAATGCCTGTAAAATGATTATAAGAGGATTGGGTTTACATGCAGTGGAGGAACTCAGAGCTGGGAAAATTTACAAATATATTTGGACTATTTTCTGTCAACAGTAACCACATTGTTGGATTCACACAGCGCATGGGCAGTCTGTGGATGTAGTGATTTTAAAAAGCCCTCTCACTAGAATTAAGAGACCCAAACCTTGTTCCAGCATAACAACACTCCTGTACAGCCAGAGCTACAGTGGCCTGCTATTGCGCACTCAATCCTCTTAAAAATCTTTTGAATGAATTGGAAAGCTGACTGCACCCCAGGTCTCCTCACCTCACCTACATCTGTACCTAACTATATACTAATGCCCTTGTAGCTGAATGAGCACAAATATCTATGCTCCATTGTTGTCTTATTTCAAATTCATTATACTTAGATATACAGAGGCAAAACCATGACTTCACTGTCCGAATAAGGTAAAGGAGGATGCATTGCAGCACAGTCAAATGCCTTCTTAATACACCTGAAGTACAGAGGATTCAAGAAATTCTTCAGGGGCCCAAGAGTCGGTATCATCATCATCATCACCTCTTTTGCCTTGTGGGTTGCATGATCCACATACTGGTTTGATTTGTTTGGGGCAGACTGAGCAATTGGGCCTGGCTTAAGGGCCTTGCTCAAGGGCCCACTAGTGGCAGCTTGGTGGTGCTAGGCCACACTGTGACCTTTCCGTCCAGAGCCCATTGCCTTACTTAACCACCGGGCTACAAATGTGTTACCTAAGTTACCTATTCCCCAAATACATGTGGATGCAACTGTACTGTAGAAACTTGTTGCTTATCTATTTCTTTTTAAACATTCCTTAATGAGCTCCGGTCCATCAAGATTTCAAAAGAATTACATAATAAAACATCTTACGCAGAATTTACACTTTTCTTAAAAAGAAGACACAATTCCTAATCCCATTAAAAGTAGTCTGGGGGTTTGCTTTATCCACACATGAAAACGTGGCAACTCTAGAGCTACATACAGCAAGCTGAGTGTTTGTCTTAATTTGTGATGGTTACTTTCTGTCTCTGCCAGGAAAGCCAGGAAAGGAGTTGTTATGGGTTTTAATATAGAGAGTCAGACATTCATACATGGTGTGTATCGTGTGCACGAGACACATTTACTGCTTCTAGACAAGGGCATTGTGGTCATATACTTTGACAACCAGAAATCATTTGTCCCGTCTGTAATGAGGGAAGTGTGCTACTACAAGCTATTCAGCTCAGCATGAAAGCATCTTTTATGTTTCATCCTGATGTACCTTAATAGGTTAAAAATGGACGAGAGTGTGCAAACATTCTCTCCGCATTTAATAGGGTTGTTGCGCGGTACCAAACAGCGATTACTCTGGCTCTCTGTCATTACTGGCTCTTTGTGTCTGTGTGAATGTAGACAGCGGTAGGACGTAGCTTTTCTACCTAATTAGGACCTTTTCAGGCTACCGAAATACATGGAATGATTTCATTATAGTCAGTTCCATCCATGACGTCTTTCTGTATCACAGAGCCGTACTGTTACACACAATCTTACATTACTACTTTTTGATAATGATCATTTAGAAAGTTCCTTAGCATTAAACAAACCATTGCATAAAGATTATTTATTTAATTTCTCAATGTAATTTCTATATTTGCCACATTTATATACCTGTAACACACATTGCAAAGTTACAAACACACAACTTTGAACTAAAAGAGTATTTTCTTATATCATTTTCATCTATTCAAGTCGTGTGAATAAAGACAGCCTTCACATAGTGACTCATTGTCATCCCCTGCTACTGTATATCTACAGAGTTCCTGCAGGTTTCAGCAAGTCATCTTTATAAGACCATTTAATTTAAGCTCTATATCATAACATAAATAACATACATTTTTAGAAACTTGCCTTAACCAACCCCAATTTCTTTTCACTCTAAGCATCTCTAAACTTCCCCATAGATGAAAAATCAAATCTGTGTGATGTTCTATCCGAGAGAGATTCGTGCCAATAAGAGAAAGCTGTTCAATGCTGGTCTCAGTTTTATTCCTAATACACCTAATTAAGGGATTGTAATGGAGTGTGAGGGATCATCTATAAAATGACTGACAGGAAGTCTGTTTAAACACAATTATAGATTCTGTACTGTAACACCCTTTTCCGCACTACATTTTTAATTTTTGTTCTGGGGCCAAGGTTTAAACTATTGTTTTTTTTTACATATTCATAAAATTTTAATAAGGGAAAAAATTACTCTCCAAATGGCGTAATATCCAGCTACTATAATAGCTAATATAAATGTGTTATAAGCTAATATAAATGTGTTATTTTCTGAACAATATCAAAGCTTTACTGACATATTTGAATTCATAAGTAACACAACTTGCAGTGTGAATCACTTCAGTCTATTTGCGCACCAAAGATTGATATTCAGCATGTCAAAATAAAATCACACTTACATATCTAGCATACTTTTAGACTTTATATCTTTCTAGAAGACTGACTGTCTTAATCAGCGTGCCTGTTAAACTGCATCCGTACAAAACATATTCATTGTGGGAAGATTAGAAAAGCAATCTGATTCTGAATAGGTTTGACTTCCGTCTCAGCATTAGGGTGTCAAATGTTGCTTTAAAAACCCTTCTTATATAATAACAGCACCAGGCAGCTCTCTCCTCAACGGAACGATATTTTTGATGTGTTCAGCATATTATCAATTATAATATTAATTATTAATTATATCTAACAAATTTAATCAATGCCCATAAAACAATTTATCTGCCTGTATCAGGTTTTTTTTCATTAGTTTAGGATTAACTTTCAAACCTTAATGACTTTTTTCAATCATAAAAAACACAAAACACAATAACCTTTAACTAATAAATATCCTACACATGATATAATGATTTAAAGCAGGGGTCACCAACGTGGTGCCCGTGGGCACCAGGTAGCCCCCAAGGAGCACATGAGTAGCTCTCAGGCTTGCTATAAAAAGTGCACAACTCATCAGTGAGATGCGTCTATAATGTAAAATGTAGTTAATTCGTTGTTGATAGTCACTGTCAAGTGTATTTACATAGATAAATGAGTATCATTAATAATAATAATAATAATAATAATATATAACTAAAGGTAAATTTGTTATTTCAGAGGAGTATTTCAAACTGGTAGCCCTTTATATGACTCGGTGTCCATGTAGTAGCTCTCAGTTACAAAAAGGTTGGTGATCCCTGGTTTAAAGGACTATGATAAAGGTTATGATAAAAACATTAATGTATCCACGATGAAAGTAATGTTTTGTTTTAATCTATTAATGCACCAGGTATCAGTTAAAAGCTTTACATTCATTCAGGGCAGGAATGTCTTTGTTCTGCACGACTAAGAAACTAAAAGCTATATAACCTATAAACCTAATATTATGGACATACTACATGTTTTTCATAATTAAAGAGTCTCTCTCTCTCTCTCTCTCTCTGTATATATATAGATATATATATAGATATATATATATATAACAAATATATATGTAACAAATATATTATATATATATATATATATATATATATATATATATATCGGGTAGTATATATATATATATATATATATATATATATATATATATAAACAAAAAACATATAAAATGTTTATACTCAGAGTATATATAATTTTAAGGTAAAAGAAGTTAGCACCTAACCTGTCACCCTTTTGTAATGACATTTCTACACAATAGAAAAAAATTGAGAACATATAAACAATTAAATAATACCAGATGTTCTTTTCCAGGTCTGTCTCCTGAAAGATGCAGATCTCCCTCTGCCATGTTAATCTATCTATCTATGTTACTCTCAGGACACGCCTGAGTGGCTCCTAAGTGTTGTGATAAATCATACTCATGTGGTACTGAGAGAACATGCTTGAGAAAATATTAAGCAGGAGAAATCAATCTACATATAATATATTTGTTGTATTAAATAATGCAAACCTTTGTTATCCCTAAGATAGATAGCTAAAAAGATTGTTTCTGAGTGTTAACATGGGCCATGGAACTTAACCATATGTTATTCACAGCCCAGTTGGAAAGACACTCAATATAATCCTTTGAAAAATAATACAATAAGGCATATGACAAAATTCCATGTTTAAACACCTAAGTTAAAAAACCCACTCCTGTCTGGATTTTAGACGTTGGGATTTTACTCTGTCATCCTCTTGACCTCCTTTGCGGAACCAGTCGGTGTGGTACACGCTGAGGCCTGAAGCAATGAGGAAACAGCACTGTATGGTTTCATTTCTGGACTGATTAACAAGGATGTACGACATCGCAAAATCCCAAGTCATGAATATCTGCCAAGGAAAATATGTGTTGACTGAATGAAGGCATTTGTGTGTTCTCACATGATCGCTTGTCTGAAATGTTGTGTACAGTGTGGCTCATCCTCTTTTTGGGGGTCGCTGGCCTCTGGCGGGACGAGCAGGCCCACGTCCTCGCTCTGATCCATTTGTTCCGCCATCATTTTTAACCTGAGAGAATTCACAAAATCAAATAATTATATTTTTGATTGAAATAAAACAAAAAAAGTGTATATATATATATATATATATATATATATATATATATATATATATATATATATATATATATATATATATATATATATATATATATATAGTCAATAGGATCCCCAGATTATTATGGTGAAATATTGTTTGGTTCCTTTATTCATTGGTGTACATTTGTCATCATCACAAGTTCAAACAACCTAATCAAGTTAAACATGTCCAACATAAAAAACTTTTTATTTAATCCATAGCTTTAGCACAAGTTTATAATGTGTAATTAAATCCTGTAGTCCAGGCTTTACTGTTTGTCCAGACTTGGCCTTCTGTCTGTCTTTTTATAGACAATCCCCAACATCACTTCCCAATGTGATCAGAAAGGAAAACTAAGCTCCCAGCACAACCATATATTTTTACAATGAACAAAAACACTACTATGTATCCAAAAGCTGTGCTACTTTTTTCCCCTCGTATTTAGCAGCATTTTTCCAAGCTGGAGATATATATTAATTGCAAAAGAATACGCACATTATAAACACATAATACAGCTGTTTAAATGGCCAGACCAGATTCTCCGGATATACCATGTTTAAATTGAAAATGGTCAAAAAAAAGTATGCGTGTGTATGTGTATGTGTGTGTGTGTGTGTGTGTGTGTGTGTGTTTACACAAATGTATATTTCTGATGATTTATTTCAAAACTACAAAAATTGTTTTATTAAATTAGACTTTTTTAGGCATTTTAGGGCATTTTAGACACACTTCAAAGTTCAGCTACAGTAAAGCCTTGTGACATCCAACAAGCAACTAATTATAAAGAGATCAAGACAACGACACACAAACAGGAGAAAATGTCCGTAAAGTATATAATATTTAACATCATTATGAAACAAAATATATCAAAGTATTTCGAAAAGAACATTTAATTTGATGAACATTTACCTTTGGTACAGGAACTCAATCAAGTTAGATTTTTGGCTTTTCACAGGATAAACTCTTTTTTAAACTTATATTTGACAATGACAGCCAGGGAAGGTTATGCTGTAGAATTCTTTACATAGAAAAGAATGTAATGCTAACAATTCTAACTTTATAAAAGTGATCATGATAATCGGGTGAAAAACTGGAAAAGACATTTTCTTCATTCTGAAGAAAAACATTCCAGTATCCATATTAGCAGCAAATCAGAAAGAGACAATTTTCTGGACAATTAAGCAACTGAAGGAGCATTTTTGATATAGAAAACTCAGATCTATGTACTGCAAACAATCCTGTACAAACACATATACTTTAAATACACAATTTCCTTTCTTGTTGGTTGAACTTAGATTTCAGATGTGAGTAAGAAATCTGCCAGTGTTATATCACTGTGACCCAAAATGTACACTAGACAAAAAACAAAAAGAGCAGGGTTGGAAATGCTGATGGGTAGGAGTGGGCAATATATGAACGGCAGAACGGGCTGATAATAAAAACTAAATATAGATAGGAGAATGTAAGTGACAGCAGCAGACAGGAGAAAACAGACAGAAGGTGTAACATGTGGAAGTGCAAAGAACAAACCATATGCTGTAAAACCTGAAGTATAAATATATAAGTAAAAATTAGCATTCTCATAAACAGGATTCTTAAGAATCAAAACGGGGAGATGGATATATTTGGATGATGTTGTATTGCAGAAAACTGTTTATGTGCATGACATGATAAATATATGGGAATACATTAAAACAGCAATGCTCAAAGTGAAAGTAGAAAGAATCCATACCTCGGTCGACTCGTGCACTTCTGAATATTTGCCTGCTAAAGAACAGCACTTGCAGAGGTGTTACCCCATTCCTGATGCAACACTGATCAATCGCAATACAGATATGCAACTAACATGTTAAATGATCCCGTCTACAAACTACATGCTGCTAATCTATGCTTCAGCCAATACTTTTAAGAGTTCCTCCCCAGTTTGAGCCCAGTGTAAATGCCGGGACTGTCTTCCTGCTGTCCAAAAACAAGGGTGGCACTGAGAGAAAGTGTTTGTTTCTCTGGAATGCATCCAGAGGGAGGACAAACAAATGACTCCCCAGGGAAAGTGCGCAGCTACTCGGAGGGTCTGGCACCGTGTTTGGAGATGTGATTAGAATCAGGACATGGATGGACGCCGAGTTCGAACACACAGTGTCGCATTCATACAAAGAGCATTATGTTACGAGTCTCACCCACAGACACAGGGAGAAGAAGGTGAGACAAGAGTGGAATACACTTTTCACGTATTACATGCAATATATTCCATTAGAAGAAATGTTCAAATGTTTGAATAATAATCCACATTATAGATATTTATCTCCTAAGTCTACAAATATTGTAATTTAGGGCATTTGCAAAGCCACTGAGTTCACAAATGAGAAACGAGTTCATATTTTCCAGCGTTACAGCGTACAGCTGTACAAATCTCACACTAGCATAGAAAACTGTGGGAAACAAAGACAAAAAGCAACAGGTTTCTCCGTGGTGCCGATTCAACCTGTTCATTGACCCTGATTTAATGGAATGGTTATATTAAGGAAAAGGAAGTTAGCAGAAGATGAGTTTGTTTAGTACAATGCTTGTTTTATTCCAAATAAATGAACTTGGGCAAGTCTAAAATCAACACAAATCACAATTTATTTATAAAGAACATCCAAAAATGTAAAACAAACTTCTACACTGAGCAGTAAAGAAAGATACAGATTAAAACAAATAAATATGTTTTACATTTTAAGTGTCTTGAAAGATTCAGTGATAATTTGGTCTGGAAGAGGAACTCATTACAAAGCCAAAGTCCAGCAAATGAGAACACTTTCCTACCCTTTACTTTAAATGTGTTTGAGAATAGCGAGAAGTTCTGGGTTAATGTTGAATGGAAAGAATATTGTAATCAGACACTGCAGGTTCTTAAACACAAATACAATAGAAAATACAAAAGAATTAAGCTTTTAATGAAAGTAACAACAAATCTATGGTTATAAAATGAGCATAAATGAAACAAAGGCACTCCTGTATTATCACTGTTGTGGGAAACTGGGAAAACTTTGAAAAAGTTCATTTATATAGAATCTTGCAATGTATTCAAAGGTAAAATGTTGACAACGATTCAAGTGTTTGATTTAAAATTCATTATGTCTGGTATTAATAAATATCTAAATAAATAAAAAAAAACAACTCTCCTTTTCGTAAAATCTAGTAGCATCCTCAAATACTACTACTTTATATATTTGTTTAATTCTTGATCATTTACTGGTTGTTATAAGCATTTGCTTTTTCACCTTGATCCATTATTTTTGCCCCAGCGTGTATAACTGAACATATATTGATATAATCAAAATGTATATATTTATTAATTCACAATATATATTCCTCCTTATGATGCATATTGTCTTTGGTCATACTTCAGCTTCTGCGTTTCTGCCATGTCTTGTTAACTGTGTGAAAATTAATAGGAATACAAACTCAAGAAGCACAGACACAGAAAACTTATTACAGAAAGACAGAGTCACCAGATCCTCCTAACAGTGCCAATTACTACCACCCCTTAAAGGTTAAATGTTTTTTTTGTTTAGAACCATTAGCAGTAGTAAACACGACTGCAATGTCGATTAAACAACCTCTTCCTGTGTTGCAGTTCTTGGCCATGTTGTGTAAGTTGTTAGTACAAGCCTGCAAGATGGTTGAAGTGTAAGGAGAAACTAGATCAATAATGAAAGTGGTGTGTTTCGAATTCAATACAGTGTACTGTGAAAAAATGTATGACAATCCAATGTACATTATCAGGAGAGTATGAGCATCTGCTGTAAGATACTGTGTATTTAGACTCATAAATACTGAAGGACACATCAGTGTGTGTGTGTGTAGATGTGTTGTGTGTGTGTGTGTGTGTGTGTGTGTGTATATATATATATATATATATATATATATATATATATATATATATATATATATATCTATATATTTTTTTTTTAATATATTTCTTATACACACACACACACACACACACACACACACACACACACACACACACATATATATATATATTGCACTTGCGGTAGATGCTGCATTTTTTCTTCTGTGTAATCTACATGTTGAAGTACTGAATTTTCCTTCACTTGCACTAGGAGACTCAAACCTGTTCCAGCACGACGATGCGCCATTACACAAAGACAGCTGAGGATATCATTTACATCTATCGAGCTCTGACCTCAATCCTACTACACACATTTGGAGTGAATGTGAATACTGAGTGCACTTCAGGCCTCCTCCCCTTACCTACATCAGTACCTAACTTTACTAACACTCTGTGGCTGATTGAGCACAAACACTCGAGAAAGTGTGGAGGTTATTATTAAAGAATATAGGGACTAAATGTGGTAAGAAATGTTCAAAAAGTACACATGAATCATATGGTCATGTGTCTACAAACGTGTATACAGACACTGTAACTGTAACTGCCTTTGTTAATTTGATTAAGGCTATTTAATGCTCTACATCGATCTCTTAACAAAAGTGGATTTTCTGCAGCTGATTAATGTCACTAAGGTCAGATTTGGGAACTACAAGTGTTGTGCTGTTACATAAACAAAACAAGCATGGAGGACACAGGACCTTGTACCCAAAGTGGGAGGGACTTCTGTTAAATTGGCAGCTGAACAGCATTTTAATATTTACTTTTTTTTAGCTTTGAATTCACATTGTTTCCTTTTTTTATGTTTTTTTGTTCTCACTGGTGAACTTTTCACAAAAAAATCATTCTGTTAGTTATTGTCTGTGTTGCCCTTGTGCACATGTTGCAGGATATATGCATTTTTTTTAAATTAAATGCAAACTTTCCTATAGTGTTAAATATGCAAACAAAGATTTAGACCGTTTGTACATATATTATAAACATATATTAATCAGGAATTCAGGTCTAGTTTCCGAAAGTTACATTTAAATAAGGATCTACAACTGATAGTGCATAGTTCCCAGTTAAGCCTGATAAACAAATAAACTAATAAGTACCCTCACCACACACACACACACACACACACACAATATTTTGATCGACAGAGATAGACTTTGTATTGAGTCCACTGGGAAAAATATGCAAATACTAGACCTTATAATAATTCTTATATAACACCCTGAACATTCTATTAATATACATATATGTATATAGATACAATCTTTTTTGCATTTGTTTGCTGTAACATTTGTGGATCCCAGGAAGCTTAATTACAACCCATCATTATCACAGATATCATATTTATTGGCACCTAATAGGTATAGCTTTTGATTGACATTAATTTGGTGGACAGTTTTAATCTTAACATAAATAGCTCAAAAACACTAAGCCTATTAATTTCACATCAAATTGGACCTAATCAATTCTGGCAATGGAGGTTTCCAGAAAAAGACACTCTAATATAAAAAAGTCATCTTAGGGGTATATACAATTTAATTTACAGTAAAATGGACCTCTAGTAATAATTTGTGCCAAAACCTTCCACGACTTCCCAAAAGACTGATTAAAATGCTACCAGGCTCCTGCGGATCCAGTTTATCTCCCGGGAAGTCTAAAAACAATTACATCCAGTAAAACAGGGACACTGACCCAAGCAGACCGTGCTATTGTGCCTGGAGGCCTCTTATTTAGAAAAAAATTCCTGAGAGAGCTGAACCTTCAATGGCTCTCTTGTTCTCATGTCCTGGGATGATCTCTTTGTTTTGCTTCAATGTACATAGTAAAGTAAAGTAAAGTAAAGTAAAGTAAAGTCCCCTTCCTCAGAATCTCTACTTAATTATATATTTAACATTTCTTCAAAAACAACATTGTCATCACTGATGTAAAGAAACACACTTTGGAAATGCACTTGTAGCAAACGAATATATACAAAATGGCGATAGCTATAGTAGAGTTATTTTGACTTATCTCTATGTGCAAACAAAAGGAAGAAAACATTTATTTTGAGTTAAATTTGTGCTACTTCTGGAAAAAAATCACTGTGATTTAATGCAGATTTATTAAAACCTAAGCCATTAGGATCAATTCGTTAGGACACCCGACTTTTCCAGTCTTATGTGCTTTTACCAAATGATTACCACAAAGTATTGAAAGCTCTAGTTGGATCTTGGAGACCAAAGCCAGCATGACAATGACCCTGTGCACCAAGCTCCATGAAGATACGCTCCACAAGCAAGTGAAAGATTTGAGTGGCCGGTTACAGAGCTCTGACCTCAACCCTATTGAACATGTCTGAGATAAATTGGAATGCTGACTCACATCAGGACATCTCATTCTACATCAGTAGCTGGTTTTGCTCACATCTTTGGCTGGCTGAATGATCATAAACCTTCTAAAGCACACTCCAAAATCTACTGGAACATCTTCCCAGAATAGTATGAGAAGTTCAAAAAATGTTTTCTCATTCAGTGTATATTTGCAAATGAAAATCTTACAAATCTTTTAAATCCTTAAATCAATTACTAAACCTATTAAGAAATGAAATGGAAGTTTTTTTTTATTTTCAGCACAAGGAGCTACAAGAGCAAGTTACTCCATTCCCTAGTGTCCAAACAAAGCATAATGACATTCTTCTTCTATTTTTGACACAGCAGCCTATTTCAGAAGATTAGTGATGAACAAAATGTCATTCTCAGCTTGTTTGATGACCTTTGAGATGTTCTTGACAGTTTAGACAGGATTGAAAGATTTGAAGGAGATTTTTCAGACCAATTGTATATGATGTGTAGTTTTACAATTTGCACATCGTTACAATACTTTAAATGCAGCACTTTACACTACAATAAATAGTTTACAGCACTTCTTACATTCCATTCCTTCTTCTATTTCCACAGCATTTACATATATAGGATAGTTTATATACATAATATATTATATATATATATATATATATATATCGAGATATATATATATATATATATATATATAGATTTATATATATATATATATATAGACTATACCTATCTACTATATATATACTATATATATATATATATATATATATATATATATATCTATATATATATATATATGCATAAGGCGGGAGGCAGTAGCTTAGTGGTTAAGGCATTGGGCTCTGGACCAGAAGATCACAGGTTCAAATCCCACCACCAAGCTACCACTAGTGAGCCCTTGAGCAAGGCCCTTAACCCTCAATTGCTCAGTTGTAAGTTGCTCTGGATAAGGGCGTCTGCCAAATGCCGTAAATGTAAATGTAAATGTATATTTATAAAAATTGGTGTGAACACAAACATGTGTTGAGTTTAACACCAAACATTTGAAGCATTATCATAAATTTTGCTTCTGCAAACAAGGAGAGTACGTAAGTGACAATAAGAGGCTACATAAGTGAATTTCTTTTCTGAAAACAGTTCACTGCAGCAGAATAACACTAGCAAACTATAGCACGTGAGAGTCTCAGTAGTGTTTAATAACATTTCCCTAATATTTAAAAGCCTAAGATCTTGCTATTTTCTGCTCCAGTCATACCTTTTTTTCCCAGGACTGTGTTATGAATATACATATGCAGTTCATATACATATACACTCTTGTGTTGTTTACGCTTACCTCTGGGCTGCTGTAATAGACAAACAGCCTCTGGAATTAATAAAGTTGCCTATCGCTTGATCAATCTATCTATCTGAAAGTGATTCTTGCAAACAGATTCTTTGCTGTACAGTTTGTTTCATATAAAGTTGTCTTTTATGTGAACACTAAAAAGCCTAAATAAGGTTATTATAATACTGAATCCCTGTATAAGAGAGCAGTGGCCTGATGATGAGCCCTTCTGCACTTATCTGTCCTGGTCTTTCTTATTCCTCCACTTCAGCCGCCACGTAGCAGCAGCCGTCAGAGGACAAACCGCTCAAAGCCGAACAAATAACACTTCCAGGAAACATGACAATATGGAAGATTACATTATAGACAGCTTCAAGAACTTTACATGCAGTTCTGAAAAAGAAACAATCCTGTATAAAGGAGCTGTATATTATTATAATCCAGTAATAATAAATAAAACTGCAGCTCACCCACCTTTAACCACAGCACCCGCCCATCACCCCCCACACGCCGGCTCCTGAGCTCCTCACCCCGGGGACAAATGTTTCTGAAGAGTTGAGAATAGATCCGGAGTGTCAGTGTGCGCTGCGGAAATAAAACCCTTAAAGCAGGTATAAATAAAGAATGGCCGGTAGCGGAGTCTTTAATGCTGTTACTCTGCCTGGACTCCCTTGTGTTTCTTTGAAGAGAAAGGGGGCGTGTCTAACCAGCCGCACCACGGAAAGGAGGGAGTGTCTTTCATCTCTAGCACCGCCCCTTAACTCTAAAACGGAATGACGTGTGAGGCAGAGCCCACGTGCTTGTCCTTCTGCACACCGGCAGGCAAACATCAGTACACTGCTATAGAAATATAACTGTAATGTAAAACACAGGGAGAAGAATGTTAGGGAAGAGGTTAGCATTGCGGAGAAGGTTGTGAGGTCAAATCCCAGTACCACGCTGCTGGGCCCTGGAGCAGAGAGATGGAAAGTTACTACTACTACTACCTGTTTTTATTATCACGCTGGGAACCTGCACATGACATCACATTATTACATTAATAAAAAAAATTAGCCAGAATTCTTATTTCTTTCTGCCTTGTTCATTATTAGCTTCATACTATATCTGTAGTGCGTGATCACCAGGTAATGATATACCAGTGTTAGGTTAAAAAAGAAGCACAATGACAAGAAATAGATAGGAAATGGTGTGCAACAAGGAAAAATATATTGTCACCAACAGATTAAAGATAAATTAATAAGCCAGGTTTAAAAATGTAAGAAGTGGAAAGTACAGATAATTAATGTAAGAAATTTAATGAGTAAATAAAAGAAAAGGTTATCTAAAAAATAAATGTATTCGTTGTTATTTCACACCTGTGCTTAAGTGTGTTTTGTTTGTACTCAACTACATTTTAAATCATATCCAATACTGAGTTAAACAATAATGCAAGCCACCACAAAAAAAGGCATCACAAACATGTGAAACTCGAACATAAATAGAAGATCTTTCCATTGACGCGTGTGAAAGAACCTTATCCTTTAATCCTTTTTCTGGAAAAAAAAATACATTTACTTGTGATGGGTCATCTGGGATAGATAAAAAACTGTAATAACCTGTGATAATAATTCAAAGCTGACCTGAGCAGAGTTTGTCTTTTTAATTTCATATCCTGCAAAAAATCTAATAAAATTGAGATTCATTCTAATTATTTTCAACCTTTTATTAATAAACAATAATAATAGCAAAAAAGAAATTAAAAATTAATTATTGGATTTTTGTTTAGGTTCAAAACTTTATACTACCTCCTCCTCCAGTGAAGAGTAATGTAAGCATCATTACTTCAAGGTTTTAATCTTGTTTAAAGATGTTGAAGTAAAACTGCAGATGATATCATCTTATTCATATATCACTAAGTGGCTATTTACATTAATATAATGGTAATACAATATATAAACATTTTCTATAAACACTCTGTTCACACTTATTGTTTGGTTATTACTTGGTTATTCATTGACCGTACAGTGAAATATCTTTTTAAATATCTACTTTCATCCCAAATACACAAAAAAACAAAATTAGTTCATAACATTTTATTGTGTCAGAAACAATTCAATCAAAAGAACACAAAAAGCAAGTTTCCTCCCTCATACAAGCTCAGGAAGTTTTTCCCTGCTACTGTCACCACTGATACACTCATTAGGGATAAACCTTTAAGGGAAACTTTATAGGCACTAAACATAGAAGTTCAAAGCTTTATTTCCCTTTATTTCTGTAAAGCTTCTGTGGGACCGTGTCCGATGTTAAAAGCACTATACAAATAAAAGTGAACTGGATTAAAAAGCAAGGGTCTGGTAGCTACAACCATGGATATAATTAATACAGACCTGCTGTATGGATGTATATGTACAGTATGTTGTGTTTGACAAATCAATATATAGAAATGTGTGAAGACCTGATTTGAGTCAAATTTGTTATCCTGTTGCATTAGATGGCAAGAGGTATCATAAATCCAGCCTCACAACATACCAAAGCACTATAATCAACATTTACAGTGCAAGATTTATACTTATAGATTCACTTAAAGCGGATTTTGGAACAGTATCAAAATCACAGACAATGTTTTTTTTATTATTAGTATATAAACAGAAATACTTTTTTCCATTAGATAAATTCTTAACCTCAAATAAACTTAAAAATAAACAATAACAAAAACTAACAAACAGCAATACACTTACTACAATGTTTACATTTTAATGTTTCTTGAATGACGTCTTTTTCTAACTGAAATTTGAGTGGAATTTTCCCCCTCAGTTACAGGCGTTTCTTCTTCCTCTAGTGGATTTGGGTGAGGATAGGTTATATTTTCAATTCTACCAAAATACAATTCAAAAGGACCCGTCTATTTACAATCGTCACTTATTTAAACTTAACCACAGATGTCAGTGTAGGTAAATATATCACCTGCTCAGTTTTTTAATTGTATTGAACATTAAGGTTTGATAATTAGTATTATATAAGAAGTTGGAAGGATAACTGCATGTACCCCAAGGATGCAGTATAGTTTAGAAGGACACAAGAACAAATACACCTGAATATTAGATTTGTAAGTGCTTTATGAATATCCTATTCCCACTGGTGTCAAGAGTATTCACATTCATTACTCAGGTAGAAGTATAAATATTAGGGTTTAAAAAGACGTATGTAGAAGTGAGCTGAAGTATCAACTCATCTTGTTACTCGAGTAAAAGTGTAAAAGTATTGGATTCAAAATAGCAAAGTATAAAAGTAAAAGTAATGTAAGGAAAAAATTCCATTAAGGACAAGCTGATGCAATCACAATCGTTAATTTATTCAAACATCTCTCTACCGAATAACCTACTGTAGCTTCATTTGCAGAGGATGAAGAGAAAGCACTCAATGGTTAATGGGCCACAACACTGGTTTTGTCCCTGCTGGAGTGTGATGTGATTTGTGTCGTGCGCAGGTGAGATGGATCGCTTACAAACCAATGGGGTGTTGGAATGGTATATATGTTTATGTTTCTCATCCAATCACAATCAGATTCACTCTATTTGGATGATGTGATTTATATGGATCAGTTCTATTTATTTTTTTGAACAATGACAATGTCATGGAGCTTCATGGAGCTGGCTCTGTGCACAGGAACTGAGGACGGATCTGCTGGAACAGATTTGGATCTCTTAGTTTAAATGAAGGGAAAATGTAATACTAACACAATTAAAGACAAGTTTGGGGAAGAACCACACATGGCTGTCCTATTACTTTTGTCCATATAGTAACTGAGAAGATAAGATTTAATAGGCAAGAAATTAAGAAAATGCAAAAAGTAGTAAAAACTAAAAACAAAACGTTCATCAAAAAAATTAATAAATCATTGAGAGATATAATTTATCACTCATTGTATAAAACTAATTTGAAAGAAACTTCGCCTCACACCGCCAGGGTCCGGGTTCGATTCCCGTCTCGGCCATGTGTGTGTGGAGTTTGTGCATGTTCTCCCCGTGCCTCAGGGGTTTTTTTTCTCCGGGTTCTCCGGTTTCCTCCCGGTCCAAAAACATGCACGGTAGGTTGATTGTCACCTTGGAAAATTGTCCCTAGTGTGTGTGAACTTTGTGTGTGTGTGTGTGTGTGTGTGTGTGCCCTGCGATAGGTTGGCATTCCAACCAGGGTGTATCCTGCCTTAATGCCCATAGACGCCTGAGATAGACACAGACTCCCCGTGACCCGAGGGAAGATCGAATAAAGCGTTAGAAGATGAATGAATGGATATATATATATATATATATATATATATATATATATATATATATATATATATATATATATATATATATATATATATATACATATGGGAGATATGGTAGGTAATTTGAGTGCTAGAGCAGGTAAAATGTATAGGTTAGGGGAATAGGGGAAACCCAGTAAATGTTTGGGAAACATTGTTTTATGCTATAGCACAGAGCAGAAATACTAAATCTTAATTAGAAGCTTGTTAAAAAAAAGAAAGAAAGAATATCTGAAATAAATCTCTGCCTATTAAATAGTGAAAATGTGTGTCATAGTCACTGGTATTACACAGAAACTGTGAACACACAACCTTGTCACAATAGTCAAGAACGTCTTTGGATTACAATTTGTCTATCTACTTGAACTAGGAGATCCAAACCTGTTCCAGTATGACAAGCCCCCGGCCACAAAGCCATCACCAGGAAGATATGGTTTCTAAGGTTAGAGTGGAAGATTTCCAGCTACAGAGCACTGACCTCAAAACTACTGAAATTACTACATTCTCACAATCTAACCTGGATTATGTAACCGGGTCGTTACATTATACATTATAGTAGCTGTTTTCCCCCCAGATCACCTTACGAGTGAGCAGTCGATCATATAAAACACAAACATATCTTAGAGCATGAACTCACTTATGGAGGTGAAAGTGGGAGCTCAGTGGTTAATGTCGTGCAAATCCCGGTAGCACCAAGCTGCCACTTTTGAGGTCATTGAACATGGAACTTAAGGGGTGCAGTATACGGAATGAAAAATGCAAAGGAAGAATTTTACTGTGATGTAAATAACATGTGAAAAGTATAAAGCCTCTTTTTTCTTTATTTTTCTACCTTTTATGATTCAGTGTTTCTTTTTTCTGGGTATTGTGCAGTCTGATGATTTTATAAATGTTAAAAAAACACCCAGGATCCACATGAAAAAGTAAAATGGATAACATTAAGTTTTGCTAACTTTTGATCCAAAGCCTTTAAAGCTATACAGAAACAGGAAAATCACATTATTTGAATAAAAAATGCGCCCCATATGACTGAAATAAAATGCAATGTCTGCTGTTTATTAAATGTATTTAACTGTGGGCATTTCAGATAAAACTTAGTGTTGTCCTAATATAAGCGAAACATCCCAGAATCCCTCACTTCACCCTGAATTGACTACACATGGTTAACTCCAGCACTGTCATTTTTATTCCAAGTAGAACTTGTTTGTGTTCAGGTTTGGAATGAAAGAACACGTGTCTTTTACTGTGCTGCTAGATTATTCCCGCTGTACTCCTGAGCCACTTGGGACTTCCTCCTTCGTCTCACGCACAGTCTCCGTGGCAACGGCTCAGTTCGTCACAGCCTTGTTGGCCTGAGGCTCTTATTCTCCTGCTGGTCACCTGATATCCAGAGAAGCTGCTTACAGAAGAGAAGTCGAGCCGTTTCACTGTGATTTCTTTAAGATTGTAAACTTCTATTCAAACATGAATGAGTTGTATTTTCTGTCAGGAAGCGCATTAAGGAAATTTACCTCAGAATCCAGTAAACCAGGGATGTACATCTGTAATAGACATTATTAGTGTAAAAAACAGAAACCTGCTGATTGTACAAAAATATATTACAGTGTTCCCTTTATAGATTTATTTGTGCAGTATATGTTAAAATGAACAGATTACTGTCAGTCACACAAAATAATGCAGGTTACAGTAATCCAGGGGTGGAAACATTGTAGGAGAAACATTGGCTGGTGATGCTCGTACCCACTTGGATGGTTGGAAAAGCACACTTGTGTATGTGATTCTACCACAAATCTGAAGGTAAACCGGTGTTTAGGATGTTTTTGAATTCACAGAATGAAATTTTCCATAGGGGCACGGTGGCGTAGTGGTTAGCACGTTCGCCTCACACCGCCAGGATCCGGGTTCGATTCCCGTCTCGGTCATGTGTGTGTGGAGTTTGCATGTTCTCCCCGTGCCTCAGGGGGTTTTTCTCCGGGTTCTCCCCCTTCTCCGGTTTCCCCCCGGTCCAAAAACATGCATGATAGGTTGATTTGGCACCTTGGAAAATTGTCCCTAGTGTATGAATGTGTGTGTGAATGTGTGTGTGTGTGTCCTGCGATGGGTTGGCATTCCATCCAGGGTGTATCCTGCCTTAATGCCCATAGACGCCTGAGATAGGCACAGACTCCCCGTGACCCGATGGAAGATTGGATAAAGCGGTAGAAGATGAATGAATGAATGAATGAAATTTTCCCTTTAAAGTAGGAGAAAAACCTGCACTGCACTTTTCTGCTCTTTGTGTAAATTCTCCTTCCTCACAATTTCTACTCGATTATACTGTATATTTCAAATGTCATCAAAAAGCAGTCATTTGAAGTAATGATTTATGATATGATAGGAAATATGATTTGGAAACACACAAACGAATACATTAAAAAACGCATGCTTCACTAATCATGCACAATAAAAGTAGAGCTATTCTGACTTTCACTGTGTCCTGGCTGTAAAAGAGGACGAGTGAGAACGGCGACACGGTGAAATGGTGAAAGACTATAGACATGCTAGTGTTTTGACTAGGAGTCACATTTGTGCTGCTGCCAGATAAAATCAATAGTGATTTGATGGTGATTTATTGAAACTTTCATCACTGGCCATTATGATCAATTTGCCTTCATTTCAACGATTTCAACTACTAAACTCGTTCCAGCATGACAATTTGACTTTTTAATTTACTGCACAAATGAAGCTGTATTAAGATATGATATAAATGGGATGGAGTGGGGAATCTTGACATCTACTCTCCTGAACACATACGGGATGAACGTTGACTGACTCCTCGCCTCCTCACCTCACAATTTACAACGCCTTTGTAGCTGAATGGTCACAAATCTCCACAAGCACACATCAAAATATACATGAGCAACTACATTATACATATGTATTATTATATTATTGTTACATTATTACATATGTATTATTATATATTATACAGGTATTTAAAACATTCTGTAATATATGCTATAGCACACACACACAACCATTTGAAATATTTATTCTCGATTAAACAATGTCAGCAGTAAACAATAATCACTTTCAGTTCAAAATGTTCCATAAATTAATATTATACGTTTTTTAATACTCTCATTTAAATCATGGACAAATGTGGATAATTTATGCAAATGTATATTCATTATTAGTGACACCAAACTCAACATGAGCATGAAAGCCAAAACTATTCTAGTAAATGTTTTAAAGTATTTATGGTGTTTTAAATGACGGAAATTCATCAAGAAAGTAAACGTTTCATTTGACGTGTTTCCACATGGATGGTTTTAGCTGGCGGATGCATCATGGTGTGCACATCATGGCGAAACTTCCTTCTTGATTTGAGACTTGCCACATCAGAAAAGCAACTCTTTAATGAGTAAAAATGTTGTTTGATTGTTTGTTGTTTGATTAGATTATTAGTTTGGTGTTTGTTTACATTTGTAATAAAAGTGTTTGTGTGTGGGGGGGGGGGGGGGGGGGGGTCGGGGGGGGGGGTGGGGGGGGGGGGGGGGGGGGGGGGTTGGTGAATGTCTGCTGCATTAATTGTTGATATATGCATGCTGGATCTTTCAGTGTATCCTGGATTAGTGTACACAAAGGTTCTAAGAGTTTGATGGAGTCTTTAAAAACCTCTCAAGCAAAAGCTGTGTAATATTATAGTAACATTAACTCTCTGCCAGACAGTGCAAAGTCTAATTAGTAAATAAATACAGCTCCCTGTGAGCAGCTGCTGTGCATCATTTCCAGAGATAAATATGGCAGTGGATTTGGGAGGGGGGGGGGGGGGGGGGGGCAGCGCAGATGTGAATCACAAGCCTGTCAGGGGAAATGGATATTCATCCAGTATGTCAGTGTATTGATTTAATTTATACAGTATTTATACTTTTCACTGACTTTTTTTTATCCGCCTGTTAATTCTGCAGGGATTATTTTTAATAATAGAAAACTGGGAACAGACAGACATTCAGGCTGAGAGAGATCAATTAACGTGGCATTCTATTCCATCATTCTATGGAAGATGGTCAGAGATCCGGAAGACATCCAACGAGCATAAACACTAAAACGTCAAAACCATTGAATAACATGTGCATAATGATCATTCTGACATCATTGAAGAGATCCAGCACAAAGCAAACATGGTCCTCGACACACACTGAAAAAAAGATTTCCAGGCCACTTTTCTGGAAGCGTCAGGAACGACGTCCCTCTGTGCAACTCATTCCAATGTGATTGTGTGTCAATGTAAATCAATAATATTCATATGTAAAACTCTTGAAACTGTTTGACAGCATCATGACATTGGTTTTGTGAAATGGGATCAAATATGATGCAAATATATTTTTCAAATCCGAGGATTCAGGGGAAAATATGACCATGGTGATGGTGTTCATCAGATTTTATTGTATTAATATCGACCATTTACATTCTGTTAAAACATTGACTTTGTTTTTGAATGTATTTACAACTTAGCAACACTCAGTATGTACATTTACATCGATTTATTCTGCTTTTCTTTATTCATCTTTTTTTTTTTTTCTTATCTCAAACGATTCACAGGTGAGTTAGAATACAGTCCCGGTCTCTAACTGAGCAGGTGAAAATTACGGACACAACAGAAATCCTCATCATTGAAAGGAATTTAAGGGTGAAATAAGGACAATGACCTAAATCTGAAGAATGTACAGATGAGGCAGAGCTACAGGAGTGATTGTCTCATAAAAAGATTTATTTTCTGCCTAAATGTACAAAGGCAAGTTAGAATATTGTATAAAAAAAGGACAATGTGGCAATTTACACTTTACATACAAACAAACCCCCGGCGGGAAATAAAAGTGAGGAGACAATAAGAGTGATGCTGAGCACAGACACACAGGAAGGAGGAAAGAGACAGTCAGTGATTTAAAGAGAAATGATATCCAAACATAGAAATGAACAAAAAAGCTGTAAACATCTTTCTTTCAAGTACCAATAACTGAGAAATGGAGGGGGAGTAAATCACACGGAGGACAATTTATAGGGACCAAAGTGTCAAGAAACTCAGAGTTAAAGATTTAAAAACAAAACAAAAAAATCACGTCCTCACATCGAGGACCGAGCAGAACCAGGCAAAGTAGCACCGTATGAGACAAATGCCAACGTGTTGAAAAGGAAAAGTGACTGACTTGCCTCACTCAGGGTAAACAAGTACTAAAATTGCCTCGAAAATAACTTATTACAAGCGCTTTTGTTTCACCAGACAGCACGTTAAATGGTTATATGATCAAAGATAAAAACTACTATTTATGGTGGGAGACGGGTCTTTAAAAGTTCTTTCATTTTCAAGAAGTCTTTCTACATATAAATTAGTATTGGGCATAAAAGAACGACTTCTAGTGTGTCTAGGAGGAGAAAAAAAGTGTCCAAAACATCATGTGTGTCAGAAAAGCAGCAGATTCTTTTAAACAGCCGAGAACGTTTCCAAGAGATTCTGTCGTTCCAATGCGGCTCCTGCTGCGCTGTTAGTGTTTTATAAAAAACATTATAATTCTACACAATCCAGTTAGTCAATCCATGTGTGTGTTGTGGAGGTGTGTGTGTGTGTGTGTGTGTGTGTGGGGGGGGGGGGTTCACAGTACAGGAAATGACTAGTTGCTATCAGTTTGAATTTAGAGAGCATCTCCATCTCAACACTGTAAAATGGACCTGTAATGAATTCACTATTGGGACAAACTCCTGTAATTAAACTTGCCATTCCACTATATAGATATATATATATATATATATATATATATATATATATATATATATATATATATATATATATATATATATATATATATATAAAAATACTTAATTAAACAAAAAAACAAAACAAAAAACTGAATGTTGAGTGGTGACATGCTTGGCAAACATGGGACTGCAAAGAAAAAAAGAGTGAGAAAATCAGGGGTAAGCTGGAACTTTTTATTTGTGTATGTATGTGTGAATGTACCTATGTGATTTTATATATATATATATATATATATATATATATATATATATATACACATACACACACACATATACACACACACACACACACACAAATAAACACTTCAATTATAAAGCCGTTACACCAGCTACATATTCATATCAACAATAGTAAAAAAAAAAAGACTAGAAGACCCAAAGAAAAGAAAAAAAATTCAATAGCATCAAACAACCTTTTTAAAATAATTGCACTGTACAATATATACAGAAAGAAGCACATGGTGTGTGCGTGTGTGAGTGTGTGTGAGTGTGTGTGTGTGTGTGTGTGTGTTTGAGAGAGAGAGAGAGAGAGAGAGAGAGAGAAAAGGGGGTGGGGTTCGGAGAAGCAGGAAGTGAGGCGAACCTGCAATTCTCCTCCTTGTGTAAGGTAATATTTTTCTAGTGCTATCGTACACCACGCAGATATACAGGAGCGAATGAGGAGAGAGACTCGGGGGCCCGAGAGGATACACAGACAAAAGCACAGGGACTCCACAGTCAGGTAAGAACTCTAGACATCAATGCATTCAGAGGAATCTCTGTGGAGTACCAAACCCAGCTACGCACCTCACATAGTGGATCTGGTGTTGCCTGAATGTCCCGTATACGCTTCTCTGTGTGTTCATGAGGACACGTCCCCCCGCTCCCTTCCTCAAACACTCTCATCATGCAGTTTGGCATGAGACTCTCAAGCAGCAGCATCATGAACAAGAACAACAGTGTGGGTGTGTTTGTCAGTTTATGACTGAGACCTTGTGATTTTTGGAACACTCGTTCCGGTGTCACGCGAGCACAGAAAGAGCGCGTCAGTTTGAGAAGCGTGGAAAACGCTTAGCAGGGCCGCTCAGAGATGGCTGGTCATGTTGCCACAAAGGAAGGCACTACTCCGCTCCAGCCTTCTAAGCACTGTCTTAAATCACGACATCCCAGCTCTCCCTCGTACATGCCCTCCAGTTCTTTGCAGCATCTTGGAGCACCTATCTAAAGCAGCCGAACATCAGTAGACCAAGGAGTAAAAATGGGGTCTTCAGAGGAACCATGTGCCGCTAGAGTATCATTTGATGCACAGGAACAGGAACATGTGGGCAGATGTGCTGATCCGACACAGGCTAATCAGGATAAAGTGGATTGGCAAATGTCTTTAACAAAACTCATTTTAAATGAATTGCCTGTTATCTGATGTAAAATAGGAACAGTAGCATATCACCCAAATCTAACCTGCAGAAAGATGAAGGTCGAAAGCTTGCATAGAGTCCAACCTGGTCTTCGTTTCCGGCCAAAAGGAGAAGAGGAAAAAAAGGATGGGGGAGAAAAGACCCCCCAAAAATCTCATTCTCATTCAGAAAAAGGAAATAGCCACCCATTTGTGTGTCCCTGGGGAAGCTTGTGTATCAGTTCTGTCATAACGTTCCTCAGCGATCGGTGATCAGGTCCATGCTGTCCGGTGCCTGTGTCTCTGCAAAACCTGCAGTTTGTTTTAAAAGAGCCTCTGCATCGTGTGCCGAAAACGCCGCGCCTCGAGTACCTCGCTAGTGTGAGGGGAAGTGTGACTGAGGCCTTCCTGAAGGAGCGTACTGAGGGGGCGTACTGGCCCATATAGGCACCCCCTCATACCATCTCTGATGAATGAGGAAAGGGGTGTTGGCCAAAAGCCACCAGGAAGAACAAACAAAACGGAACAATAATAATTGTAAAAAAAACAAAAAACAATAATAATAATAATAAAAAATATCCAGGAACACCATTGAACTGATGTCGTAAAGTCTGCACTCTTTCCTCATGTGATCTCGTCACATGTCTGCAGGGAAGCTTGAGGTCTTTAAATCACCATCTGGAGGTGCTGGAGAAGTGTACTGTTGTCATGTGTGCCTGCAAAAACAAAAAAAGGAGAAGAAACAATAATAAAAAATAAATTTTTTTACAAATACATTTTGATATATTGTTAAAGACTAAAAGAAACATGGTTTTATTCCACTAGAGGGCAACACAGACTGAGTATGTTAAGACCTGACTTTTTTTTTTTTTTTTTTTTTTAATAACAGAGAAAAATTAGCTTACCATTCTCACCTCCGTGCAGGGGGGTATAGCGAAGGACCAGACGCCTGCTGGCTCGCGACAATGGCTGAAGACGAGACACACACACACAAATCAAATTAGGTTGAAAAATACAATTCCATTAATGAGTCCATCACTCAAAATGTTTACTCGACACCTTTTATTCCTAAGCAATAAATTACTTCATGGGGTTTCACAGTCACAAATATAAATAGATATATCTATCGAGAAATCCACGTTCAATGAACATCAAGCATAGAAAATAAAACCCCAATAGAAATGCTCCCATCCCTCAAGAATGAGTCACAGATTCACATGGCATAAAAGCTGATGATGTAATGCATTGATTTAAAAAAGTTGACCTTTGTTTCATGTGGTTGTTTTTAATTACTAAAAACATTTATTTATTTATTTATTTTTAGAAGTAGATGCACTTTTTTTTTTTACTATTTACAAACTGACCAATAATTTGTGACCAATAATTTGTATGTAGATGGATTTCTCCTCGCTAAACGAATAGAATACAGGCGTGACCTGAAAGTCACATGGAATATAGATTAACATGGCGTAAAGAGGTAAATCTGCATCATCCTGGAGACAGAACAGGGAAAGGACATCTGACTTTTTCATCGTTATTATTTTTCTTTGCACTATGATGGAATTTATGTAAATTGGAAGTGAACTCAGTAACTCAGTGGTTAACTCTGGTTCTGGACAACAAGGTTGCAGGTTCACATCCCAAATGTGCCAAATGCCATAAATGAAAAATGTATAATTGGTTGTTTATCTGAGCCAAAGAAATAAAAGGGAACTCTTTGCACCATAAAGGACTGCATAGCATCATATTTTCTCCATTGCATCGTATCAAACTGAAATCAGATCTACTGCATCATAATAGAGGTGAATCATTTTGCAACACATCGCTAACTGCTTCACATGCATTTTTAATATATTGGATTGTGGGCTATGCATGGAAGTGCACATCTAATAGCAATGTAAGTCTTGAGGGATTCAGCTGCATATCTTTCTAAGACAAATGCACCAGTTTTGAATGGCGTTGTGAATTCATCAATGCCCTAAAGAGCCTAAAAATACCTTTTTTTCTTTTCTTTTTTTTTTAAAGAGGTGGACGTGGTTTTCTATTTTCAAATATTGAGGTCTTTTTTGCATCGAAATATTCTAATAAGAATTGGAAAAGATATTGCTGCATGAATTCTTTATTCACTCACCAGGGGCGTAAGACAAATCGTACTGTCCGGAGATGAGCGAGTAACCCAGGTGGTGATGGGAAGGCATTATTCTCTGCGAGGGAGAGGATCGCGGCCGGTCACCTTCCCGGTCTCTTTCACCTCCACTCCGCTCTCTGTCATGAGATGCTTTGTCACCCACCGTGGGAGATTTGCTCTTGTACTGACTCGCGTGCTGATGCAGAATATCTAAGGCTTTTGAATCCGTAGCTGATTTGCCAGTTACTGTTGGACTGGCACGAGCCTTATCGGCGTCTTCACCTGGTGAAATCTTAGTGCTGTACGGTGAGAATGAGTAACCTGCTGGAAGGTAGGACCCTGTAAAGAAGATGCAATAGTTATGATTGGGGATAACTGTTATATTAGAATGAACGAAGCTCCACGTTCACAGGTGCCAATTCTTTATAGTTTAAGACCAAAATATGCCATCAAAACTAAGCTTAACACATTATCCTTAAAACAACGTAAAGGTAAACCCGTGCTATGGCTCCTGTAGTGCTAGAATGTAAAACTAATTTTCATTGGTACATACAGTTATAATATAATAAAATATACAGTAATAATGCATTATAGCACATTGAAAAACAATAATTTGCACATTTTTAATTTGTTATTTTAAAAAAGAAAAAAATCTGTTACGGGTGAACTACGCATTTATAATTTCGATACGTTTTATTTGAATCCCCCAATAATGAAAGAATGAAATGAATGATTTAATGTCAATACAAATGAAAAATTGTATTTCGACAGAGGAGATTTTTGTGGATTCTGCAGTCAATAATCAGTTGTTCTAATTAGTTATTTCTAATGTTCTTAGGAAAAATCCCAGAATGAGCACATTTGTAAACCTGAATCATGACTTTGTGAGGAAAGACTGTAACCTACCCGGATAGTTCTGCATCATCACAGATGGCATCCCTCTGTATCCCGGGTGACTTGGCTCATACCCCTGGCTGTAGGGATAGCCGTGCATGTATGGCATATAAGACTGGTGTTGAGGCAGGGCTGAAGAGAACTGCATATGAGCTCTTGGGTCTTTACTGATCCCCCTGTGCTCTTCAGAGACCACCGAGGTCCGTGGCTCAATAATGTCTTTGCCTTCATCTTTAGGAGGATCTTTTGGACGAGATCGTTCTTCTTTACTTTTCCTTTCACGCTCTCGTTCTCTCTCTCGCTCTCGCTCTCTATCCCGGTCTCGTTCGCGATCCCGCTCTCGTTCTTCCTTCCATCTCTCGTCCTCTAACTGTTTCTGAGCTTCGGGGTACTTGCTGGGGTAAACATAGGGCCATAGTCGAGAATCAGGCTCCTGGAAGGAAAGAAATTGCTTTTGAATCTTTTTTTTTTTTTTTCATAAAATGCAAAGAAAATATAACAATATATCCAAATGATGTATAAGAATTATTGAAGGAAAAAAAAAAGCCTAACAGGACACCTCCAAATTTCTCTAACCTACGTCTGTATTTTATTAATATACCGATTATTTTTTAAATGCCAGCATTGATGCCTATTTCCACAAGATCAAATTGGGAGGTGGTAGCTCAGTGGTTAAGGTATTGGACTCTAGATCACAAGGTCGAGAGTTCAAATCCCAGAACCAACAAGCTGCAACTGCTTCAGCCTTAACCCTTAACCTCTCGGTTTTAGGTCGCTCAATGGATGAAGGGATGAATAAGGGCAAATAAACAACTAACCTGTCTGTACATGTACATGGCCTGTTCCATAGATGATGGCCTTCCAGATTCAATAATAGACTTCTGCTCATCTTTTCCATGGTGTCCACCTTCAGTCAGCTTCATTTTTAGGCCTTCTGGTGGCTGAGCTGATGGCTTCCCATCTTCCGCCTTAGGGATGATGACAGATTTGGCTGGCTCAGAGGTCAGCTCTTTGGCCTTGCTCTGGGGTGAAGGCTTACCAAGGTCAGAGAGACTTGGTGCTTTAGACAATGTTGGAGGTATTGATGCCTTTTGTTTCCACTCCTCTGACTTGACGGAAACGTCCCTGTCCTTTTGAATTGCTTCGGCTTTTTTCTCACCCACCCGATGTTGCTCAGCAACTTGCCTCTGCCGTTCCCACACTGCTGCCTGTAGCTTGGATTAGTATTCATCAGATGATTATGATAAGCCTGGTCTGGAGAATAGCCATAGGCATATGCGTACTGATTATAGTAGAGAGGTTGCATGTACATGTTCGACCGCTGCTGGATGACAGATGGCTGCTGTTGCTGTTGACTAGACGTGCTAATATCCATCTTGCGATCTTCAGGCTGTTCCGATTTGCCTTTTTCTTCCACCATGTCTGGCTCTTCTTCTTTCTTCACTTTTACAGTGCCATCCTGCAAGAGTACACCAGTGTTAGAAACCCCCGGGCTGGGATTTGGATTGGCATAGTTGGGTGAATAGTAGGTTTCAAAATTGGAGTAGTAGGGAGATTCTTTGTTTGGAGGCTGAGTGGCAAAAAGAGCCTTTTTAGCACCCTCTCTGGGTGTCTGATCTTCAGATTTAACTTTCACCCCCTCCACTCTGCCCTCCCCATCTTCACCGGCATCGGAAATGTCAGAGTAGGCTGGGCTGTTGGTTTTAACGGAAGCGTTATCTGCCCCATTTTGGGTGACTACATGGAGTGGCGTGAGCGGTTGGGGCATGCCGCCACTATCTATACGACTGGCTACGCCGATTGATGGACTCGGAGCATTATCAGTAAAGCTGTAGATTTTATCCGCTTCAGCCTTAATACTTGCCAAGCGACTCTGGTGAGGGTCTGCTGAACCATTGAGAAGGCAATCACTCTTGCTGCCTGGGTCTGACGACTCTGAGTAAGGACTTTTTCCTTCCTCTGACTTGCAGCCCTTTCCTGGGGCTTTGGGACTGTCGCCGTCCTTTCCACCCTCCTTCTTTTTCTTGTCTTTTTTCTTTTTGTCCTTAGAACCAGTGACAACTGGGTTCACTGATGGATCTCCGCTTACAACAGGCTTAGGCTGGATGGCTTTCAGCTGTGGGCTTTTGGGAACTGACTGCACCACTGTGCCCATGCTAACAGAGGAACTGGAGTTAGGTGCAGGGAAGTTTGATCCTTGTAACCCATAGAGCTGCTGAGGAGGAACGGATGGTACAATCGGTCTTGCGGACTTCACAGCCTTCTGAGACAGCTTGTCTGCTTTGGAACCAGCGCCAGCTTTCTTGGTCTTGTCTAAATTTTTCTTGTCATCAATGCCATCGTTGCTGGCCTCGTCGGTCAGACAAGAGCCATCTTCACAACCATCTAAATGCACTCCGGAATCATGGTCAGCCTCAGCCTTCTTTTTGCCTGCCTGTTTGGAGGTGTATTTGCCTGATGAAGGGGTTGGGCTCTGAGCCTCAAACCCCCTGCCTTTTGGGGTAACAGACCGTGCTGGAGAGACGCAGCCTTTCTGAGAAATAGAGGCTCCGTTGCAGCCGCCTGGTTCCGGATGCAAATTGGAATCCTCGCCGTATTCGCTGTCCCCGTCCATTTCCAGTTTAATATCATCGTCATTATGGGCGCGGGCCTGGTGGTACTTCAGGCCATTTATGTGCTTGTATCTTTTGTTACAGTTGGGATGGGGGCAGTCTATAAGCACTGGTGAGGGGCAACTGCGATCTAGAGAAGGCGGCAAGGGCTCTGCTTTAATAATGGGGATGGGCAGAACCGCATGAGGCAAGCCACTATTTGAGCTGGTACGCATACGTTTGCTACCTTTGGTGTCCTCTGAGCTGGAATTGGGCTCCATGTCAGATGCAGGCTTGCTCTTGCGTTTGTTTATAGATGACGGACTAGCCTTGATGTCCTCTGTGTTACTATTCGGTGGTGTTCGGCGCTCTGAAGAGTTCTGGCTGCCTCGTCGTCCTTTGTTGTTGGACGCTGCTCGTGTTTTACTGCTATTGCTCCCCTTGTTGTCAGAGGAGTTGCTATTCTCATTAACTGGAGTGTTGCTATTGGGTCTCATTCTTTTCCCTCTGCCTCTGCCATTTTTTATCTCCATATCACTTGTTGGTGATTCACAAAACCTGTGTGAATAAGAACTATTAGTTAGGAGGAAAAAGTAGCCAGCGACAAAAGAAGTAATCAACTGCTTACTTAACAAACCAAATAAAAACAAGCAAACCTGACAGAAGATTTCAAAATTCGCTGCCAAAACTTTGTGGACGATATAGGACACTAACTGTACGAGACACACTGGGTGGAATAGACTCTGCTCTGAATCGTCTCAATTTTTATTCTGAAAGTGCCACTTTGGCAGCACAGAGATGTGCTTAGTTTTTTTTTTTTTATCCTTTTGTTATCCCTGATCTTGACAGCAGTGTTTGTTTTGATGGATGGTGTGCTGCAAGATTAGGATATAGTGACCTGTCCACTGATTAGATATGTGGTGATAACATTCTCTAAAAAGACAGGGCATAGGCACGGATAAAAACAGCCAGAGAGCTCAATCAAATAGACACCTCATTTCTTTTTGCTGGCTCAGAAAAATAAACTATGAGAGGTGTGTGTGTGTATATATATATATATATATATATATATATATATACTATATATATATTATATATATATATATATATATATATACATATATATATATATATACATACACACACACACACACATAAATAACTACACATCACATAAATAAAAAAGCTCTGTTTTGGTAGTTATCTTGTTCAGATAATGGCACGTAATAAACTGGGATATTAAAAGGAATAATTTCATCAAAACCTTGATTTCATTGTAACCGACTGTCATTATGAACCTGGAAAGTAGGTCAAACTCGAACATGTTGAAGCACTTGGACTCAACAATGGCAGGATCAAACAGTGAAATCCTAACATGCTGAAAGCTTCGGCTTTTGATGCTTCGATTCAACAAAGAGCAGAAAGAAAAGCGAGGGGAGGAAATCAATTTCACCCTGATGTTGTATTTCAAAAGCACATATTTCTGAGACATCAAGCTCTGACAGAATGCCAAAAAGACACTCTGCACACATGCTGTTAATGCCTGCTCTTTCACTCTCTATTCAGCTGATAAAGACAGACTCATTTCAAGCCTATTTAATATGCAGATAATAAATGATCTGTCCAAATGTAATTGGTGTTAGATGACAAATATGTACTGCATAAGATGTAGGATATCATGTAAACAGCATTTATTAATAAAATTAATTGCACACTTTATTATTAAGTTTGTTATGCATTTGTCATCTTTCTTATGTCGGTGTGTGTGTGTGTGTGTGTGTGTGTGTGCAATATATATGTATAGATACATACATACATATAAAGGTTTCACTGTTTATCAGGCAAACAGCAACATATGCTTTGTAGCAGTGAACTAGTATAACATGTCTATATATACGGCATAGCTTAAACAGTACGATACATAAAATTACTCTGGTTTGCTAAATTATGTTCCATAGTTTACTACATTATTAACATATTACAGAATACTACATTTACTACCATGTATAAAATATTTTTCAAACGTAACAGATTTCTCCTACCTTGGAGGGGCCCAGTCATGTCTGGTACAATCCAGAAGAGTTCCCACATAGGTTTTATTCCTCCAGGTGACATTCACTACCAACATGCCTGTAACACAAACACATCAAATATATAATAAACACTCTAGAAAACATTGTAAAACAAACATTTCCATCTTTAGGTTTTTTTGTAGCCAGCTCTTTTTAATAGATGTCAAACAATTCATCAGTTTTGCCGATTAATCGTTACGATTGCTGTTCACAAAAACCCACACAGACATTTTTCCGTCTCTCATGTTTTGCTGGAGTCTCTGAGAAATGGCAGCTGTTATTATGACATTATGACTTTAGAGGTGAATCTCTGACATCACCTGCTGTTTATTTCACACACACTCCACAGAGAGAGCACAATGCACAGAGCGAGAGATTTATTATTTAGAATGTATTAATTATATTATTTTCCAAATTATTTAATTTATATTGACATTAATTTCATTTAGAAATGTGTTAACATTTTTTAAATAAATTCTTTACAGTTTTTTAACCTAAGCATGAGCAATTGTAAGATCGGTCGAAATCAAAACCCAAATGTAAAAGGTCTGGTGCAAATTTTGACTCCAACAATTGCTTTGTATTCTGCATGCGTACATCATTGTCTCAATATGAGAAGCACATACTCCACCCAGGTCCATTTCTCATTTAGTACTGAGCTGCTACCCAGAATACACTAGCAGGAAAACGCAACCAGTCATTAGTATGCTAGCAACAAAGACAGCAAGGGAGGGAGGAACGAAAGAGGAGGGGGCATGTGAGAGAGAGAGAGAGAGGGGGGGGGGAGAGAGAGAGAGAGGGAGAGGGAGCGAGCGAGCGAGCAAGAGGAAACGCTGGTCGGCAAATGTCCTCCACCTGACATTGCTGCAGCTCAGAAAAGCCTGTATTTTTGCATTAGGTAGGAAACACCTGAAGCATGTAAACGAGTTCCCCCGTCCCCACAGTGCCCGAGTGCAAATGGTCTCTCCATTGATTTGTACATCATGCAGCTGACACAAAGGACAAGCAACAGCAAGTGTTCGGTTGGGGAGAAAAAAAGAACAGCAATCTGTGTGTGTGTGTGTGTGTGTGTGTGTGTGTAGGGTATGCAAAGAGAAGAGTTGATGTGGATGCCTTGGTTGCTTGTGCATATTTAACACAAGGGGGCGGCAACTGTCACATTAAACATCAGTTTCTGAACATTGTGTCATCATGCTCAGCGTACTAATCCCTTTTTCTGACATCAAGATCTTACTAATATTCGAACCTCATACAATAAACCTTACACCTTTCCCCTGGTTGCACTGTTGTAATTTACATTATAAAAGTACCAGCACATGCTTGAGGAGACTCTTTGTACGGGAAATCAAGGTGCGGCACTTTTATAAAGACAGCTTATCTCTAATTGTGGCAGGAAACTGAAATGATTTGCTCTCGCAAACACTGGACTAAACCATCCACACTGTTCAGCCTTTCATACCACGTTTCCTTGACAACCAGAAATATCTGAGCCGTTCGAATGAACTTCATTCCATTTTAGTGGAAAACCTGAAGGGGGGGTTTTGGGACAAACAGAACACTAGGATCGGCGTTGTTCATTTGTCCACACGGAGTCGACGCACACAGAGACAATGTGTTGCATATGCAAACAATTAGCATGACATCAGCGATTGCTGGAGAAGAAACTCTTAGTCCTGAAATTATACCCAAGACCACCTAGAGGGCAAGGTGCACCGGGGGAAAAACAGCAAGCAAACAAGCAAAGGCTGCCAATTTCATGTCGTTTCCTAAAACGCAACTGTAATTCCAACGGGACACGAGTCATGGAGCTGAAACTTCATGGATCATAAAGGAAGTCAGAGTCTGAGCCAAGGAGTTTCTTTAGGGCTAAAGTCCATTTCAGAGCCCATTAAAAGCCACTCAAACTGTTCCAAAACAATCCCATAACATAACGGCAGGGAAAAAACAGAATCTTTCCAGGAACAACATGGAGCTCTACATGGGTGTACAGTTGGAATGGTTTTTTAGTGCCGACCATTTGAGCACAAATGTCCTTTAAATATCTTTTGCAGACCATGACCTGTGTCTGAGGGGGGAAAAAACCTTAGGGGTAACCATAGTCTGACTCATCTGCTTCGACATGACATTTGCACTACAGGATAGGAGTGCTGTGTCCTGCAGCAGACTAATTCATAAGTCAAGAGGGAGCACAACAGGACTCTCAGCTTTCACGCCAGAAAACAACACCCCTCTCTCTCTCTCCCTCTCTCTCCTCTCTCTCTCCCTCTCTCTCACTCGCTTACTCACTCATCCATGCAGAGCAGAAGCTTCGCCATCATGCTGCAGTGCTGTTAAAACGCTTTCGTACTGACTCTGAATTCCACACTGTACTCTCTCTACATGATCAAATCCACTGTGTATACACACACATACACATATACATACATATACATATATATATATATTTATATATATATATATATACTTAGATTTGACATATATGTGTGTGTGTGTGTGTGTGTGTGTGTGTGTGTGTGTGTCTATAAGTCTTTCTGTGTGTGTGTGTGTGTGTGTGGGTGTGTGGTTGTGTGTTTGTGTATGTATGTGGTGTATGATCTATATATACCTCTACTATATATCTATAAATTATATAGATATATATATATATATATATATCTATATCTAACACATACATACATACACACACACACCTATATTTTATCTTTTTATCATTGTCTTCTTTTCATATGTTAAACATATATTACTGATATATTAAAAGTCAATAATGTATGACATACTCATGACATATATGCACCTGACATTAATGTTGATCAACTGCATGTTTGTTGAGAGGAAATTTTGCAAGTAGTCAAAAAACTAAGAAAGAAATATTGAATTGTATGTGTAAAAGTAAGTGAAGCCTTTCTTGTGACACTCGTTTGCCACCTTTAATTCCACAAATGATTTTCTGCAGAGCTTGTTACCTTCCCCATACTTATGGGCTGTCATCACCTTCTTCCCCATGTCCTCAGATATCTCCTTTCTCCATTGTTTGATTTCTTGACACTACAGTAAATTGGTTGATTTCCTCGTTCTTTTAATCAGTGTTACCCAATTACCATTAATTAATCACCAAATGTGTTTCACCGGAATCCGTTCCCCACTCGACTACCAACATCTCAGACTTCCTTAAACTGACCTTTAATTTAAAATTGAAATGATAAAATAAAATGATTAAGGTAAAACAACAGAAAAGTCTGAACAGCTCAAGGGTTTCACAAACTTTCAAGAAGCACTGTGTGTGTGTGTGTGTGTGTGTGTGTGTATAATACACACACACAGTTGACACACACACTTGCTATCACAAAGAGATCGAAATGAATAATACAAAAAAGGTCTGTAGCAGAGTGCTTTCTCTGAACTACATGCATTCTGCCTGTCAGTGATAACCATTCTAGAGTGAATAAGCAGGTTGTGACATGAGACAATTAGACAACAAGGTAGGGATTGTGTGTGTGTGTGTTGGGGGGGGCACCGAGAGATGTAAACTAAACCGCAATTGTAAGCGCAATCTGCTCAGGAGAAAGGGGGTTTTGCTCGCCTCTTCAAATTGCCCAATTAATAGTAAAGTTTAAGTCCTTTCCTTTTCTCTCTGTGGAGTACAAAGGAAATAAAAATGCCACGGGCAGTTGGTTCCTCTTATCTGAGGACATTCTTAAGATGTTACACATTTCCTTGCTCTTTGGCATGAGAAACATAAACTTATGTAATCTCTAACCATGGAAATGATGTACAATAGGATCATTGAGAACAAACGAAAACAAAATACAATCAGGAATCATATCAAATCTTTACAATAGTTTATTATTCAGTTTTTGTTCTAGTACAAATATTGCATGTAAGGAAAAAATCCTCTCCAAAAAATTTTTCTTTTACGCATTTCATTCATTTTTCCTTTTATATCACAGAGGGTCTCTGTACGGCTGTTTTGCATACCTCTGCGCAGCCCGCCTGCCAAAGTGGTGCAGCAGACAAGCCCAAACGTAGACAAAGCTTAGTTGCAGGGCTCAAGAGAGAACTAACCAGCATGCCTCAACTGCCAGATTTTTCTCATCTTCCTTCCTTCAAAAACACATGTTGAATCATTATACGAGGGTTTTATTCCCCGTTCTTGTTAGCTGACCGGTTCACGAGAATGAGGTGCAGTCAAGGCTATTTTTAAAGTCAAAATTAATTTCTTCAATGATGGATCAAGTTCGGAAATAAAACTAACAGCCGTTTTGACGCGCTCTTAAAACCCGTCTAATTATACGTGTCGCATGCCGGAACGGGAGAAAGAATGTCTGCCTCTTCTAGTGCATCAAACCAGGCCTACTATTGTACCCACTGCTCTTTCCTCTCTGAGCAACAAAGGAAGCCACCTCAATCGCAACAGGGCCTTTAGTTCGCTTTTCCCCCTCAACCCCATCAAAGAATACCTTAATAGCAACAAAGACCTGACAACTGACAAGCAGCACAGAAAAACAGGGGCAGGTGCCTCCCTGGCCTGACTGGGTCACCAGTTCAATTTTTTTCACTGAAGAGCTGCATTAATGGGTGAGCATACTCTCTTTAATCTGCCCCCTGAGGGACGAGCTCTGCAAGACCGGGGCCCCCAGGCATTGACCTTGTGCCTCAAAGCACATTCTCATTTAACTTGTCTTTTGCTCTAGTTTTCCTTTTCACCAGTAGACGCTCAATCTGGAGTAAGTTGAATGAGAGGGGGTAAAAAAAGGCAAGTCTATGAATTAAAACACACATTACCTGCAAGCACCTTTCTCTAAGACTCCTTAACATTCCATACCCAAGATTTGGTGGGAAAGTGTTGTTAAAAGAATACTTTTGGATAGAGAATACATCATTAACTAAAAAACTATTTAAACAGTAAGCTGTTAGGCGTCTTTCAATCCTTGGAGAAGGGGTCCACATTTGGAATGGTCCTCTGAACAGCGCCAGACTTATAGCTTAAAGAAATTCCTTTTAAACATGTTTTACTCATATGATATCTGTATCCGACAATAAAGGTTGGCTTTGAAACGAAAATTTCTCCAAGTTAATGTAGTTTTATTCTTTGTCAGATACACCTACCAACCAGCAGAATAACGCTTCATCGTAATTCAGCAAAAAAAAATCACAATATTCACAAACAAATAGACAAACATTCAGGAAATACAAAAAGGTATTTAACCAAAAGCAGACAAGTGATAGTTTTTTGTTCAGTGGAAAGAAATTGCTTTGTCTCATCTGCAAATTGGAAATTTGTGTCTGAAAAATTTCCATTATTATAGTAATAATACTGTTTACACGTATCGCTTAAACCAGGCATGTCCAAAGTCCGGCCTGGGGGCCAAACGCGGCAGTCTCCGTCAGCCCACAGTCTCGTCAGCCCACTGCTGACCAACAGTATAAATTACAAGAATATAAAAAAGCTATTTTAAGTTTCACCAGAAGACCTGTAACTCTCGCGTAAAAGCTCAGAGAAGAAGGAGGCAAAGCCATAAAATTACACTGTATTCATCAATTAAGGC
>JACRUU010000005.1:13253627-13411127 GCA_030449085.1 Kryptopterus vitreolus | reverse complement strand
GCAAATCCATCTATGAACATCTATGAAAATAGTATAACACAGGACCAACAGGTAGTGTCAGCAATTACTGTCAATTAGTGTTGGTTATATGATTCTCTCTCTCTCTGTCTCTTTTTACAGACATACAAAGGTACGTACGCACACACGCATGCACGCATATATATATATATGTATGTATGTATGTATGTACCGTAAATTCTGGACTATAAGCCGCTACTTTTTTCCTAGGTTTTGAACCATGCGGCTAATAATAAGGTGCGGCTATTCTGCAGATTTTTTCCCGACCGCTAGGGGCTCTAACCGGAATTAGAATCAAAACTAACATAAAATAAATGCAAAGAAGAAGAATGCGCTAGTTCCTCTTTAGCAGATATAAGTGGGTAGAAGCGGATAGAAGGAGGACAAACTCTATCTTTACAAGGTTAAGGTGACGTCATTTCACACACAGGAGAAATGAAGATAAATAGCGGTTATTTTCTCTTGGTTCTGTCCCGTTTTAATCAGTAAAGTTTCTGCTCAGTGCTCTCTCCTCCCCTGCTCTTTTCCCCCCACACACACACACACCCCCACACACACACACACACACACACACACACACACACACACAAACACACACACACGCACACAACACAACACACACACACACGCACACACACAATACAGCCTCAGCGGTTCTTGATTTTCCCTCTTCCGATATAAGCCCGGTTCACTCTACAATCCCCGTCCGGGCTCGTAGCACATACCTAGTGTCGCGGACACGGACGCTCGATATATGTTTATGCCTAACCTTTGTCTGTTCCCGATTCCCGGACTTCCAAGCTCTCCGGTACTCCCGGTACCACGGCGCGCAGAGCGCAAGGCTCCCTAGCCTGTCTGGCCGCTCCGTATGAGCGGCGTCTCCTGAGTTCTTTATTCTAATAAATCCTGTTTTGTATGAATTCCGGATCTCCGCGTCTCTGTGCAGCGTCCACCGTTACACCGTGTTAAAATACAGGTTAGGAAAGGATCTATTTAGGTACATACATGTACATTTACAATTCAAAAGCGGATGCGGCTTGTATGCAGGTGCGGCTTATTTATTATTTTTTTGGGTTTTTTTTTTAAATAGAGCAGATGCGGCTTATATGCAGGTGCGCTTTATAGTCCAGAATTTACGGTATATATGTATATATGTAAGCGACAATATCCATGTAGCCTTGAAATAAACGGCCATTTACCTTCTAATAAAATAACATGAACCTACCAAAGTCACACATATATGAATATTGTTTATAAGTTACTAATTATAACTTTGTTGTACACTATGATTATAGTGAAAGCCAAACTCGACACATTCCTCCTTCCTTTATTCTGCACAGAAACTCAATTGGCGTCACCTTGACACTAATGACAATAAACAAGATCTTTATAACTATGAACGCACACAAGCCTAGAGGGTTACATCATCATATACATCAACTTCTGCAGTTCTTCTACAGTTAGAAAGCTCGGACACAAATAAATAAAACGATGAAGTGAGCTGCTGGCTGCTCAAACGAAGAACATTCGCTTGTATTTAAAAGGTGTTGCTTTACAGTAGTCTGCATTACACCTATCCTGTGAGAAAAGACACTGAACCACATAAATCAAAAAGAAAAAGATTTTCCAGGAAAGAAAAAAGGGAGAAAAGGTTAATACTGGGTGAAGAGAAGACACAAGACACAATGGAAGAGATGTTGCAAGGATTCTGCGGTTTGGAATCCATGACACTGAACAACACTCATATCACAAACCAGATGTGGTGTAATTACTGGGAGACTGTTTTCCTGCCATTTGTGGTTTTTCCCCAAACTGTTAACACAAACTTAGAGTCGCACAATTGTACAGAACCATCTTAGGAAGCAGGTGAATTCATTTATTCTCTTCACTTGAACTAGGACACCAAAACCCACGCTTTAAATGTTGGACCTGTTTAGAGCTCGTACCTCAAAACTCTGTAAAACTGACGGTCCTGACTATTAAAACCGTTACTGCTGAATGAACACAAATCTCCATAAACATATAAAGAAGCACATGCAAATCTTATGACCAGGTGTCTATACATTTTTATTCATAATTTATTATTATTATTCATGACATTTACATAGAGCTTTTCTAGACGGTCAAAGTGCTTACATTATGAGAGGGGGATCTTCTCATCCACCACCAGTGTGCAGCATTCAGCCATGGTGCACCAGAACACCCACCACACACCAGCTTACTGGTGGAGATGAGACAGAATGATGAAGACAATAAGTAGATATGGAGATCGCTAGGAGGCCATGACGTCCAATGGACAAATATGGCCAGGATGCCAAGGACACATCTATACTATTTTGGATGGACAGAAAACTGATGGCAGTTGCAATTTATTTTTACATTCTGGAAGTATCACTTTAATGCAGTGTGACTTCTACAACGACGATCATCAAACCAAGAAGCAATTGAAGAGCTGAAACGAGTAACACGAGTCCATAGCCACCTCAGGGAAAACGCAGAAAGGAGTCTGATGGACTGATTTAATGATCAAGGAACATCACTGACAAAAAGATAACGCTAATGAATGTTTTTGCATGCTGCTAGATACTACTCTGATCATTTCTGGTAAGAATGCATGTATGGAGAAAAGCGGTTTATCACTGTGTAAGCATAACAACTCTTGTGTTGTAAACGAGTGCGCACAATATTACACCAAACCGGTCATTTCAGATCTCTCAGATCAGAGCTTGTTTGAGGGCATGACTAACATCAAGGGTTTTATCCAATGGCTTCTGGTGTAAATTAGGAATAAAAGTAAACTCTTGTACCATTTATTGAAGGATGCATTAACTTTATTGCAATTGTGGAATAAATGTTTGTGCTGCGGTAATTAAATTCTCATTGATTATTTGTAGCTTTGCTTACAGGAATGTACAGGAATGATCGATATCCTCAACCAGCTGGATTTGGAGTCACTGATGACACTTAAAATGACTACAGTATATATTTGGGAACTCGACTATCAATATCTACAGCAATATGAGTAGTGTGTTGTGACAGACACTGACAAAAGCAGCCCTGATAATCAGTAACATCAGGACTTTCATGGTTCCCAATAAACAATCTCAGTAGTTTGGACCAGACTATTATTTGAGAAACAATAATAAAAAAATTATTGGATTATTCACACCACTGGTGGCCATTTTTAATACAAGAAACACTATTTTTCTATTTCTTCTTTTATTTCCTTTATTCTTTAACAAAAAATAAACATCTTTCCCCTTTAAAATTAATTTAATTTATTTTTCAAACTATACAGACCAAAGTATTGTGGAATGTGACGTTTCCATCCAGTTTGTTACCACAAAGTTGGAGACACAAAAGTGTAAGTCTCAGGATTCTGTAACATGAAATTCTCCATTTACCTTGACTAGGAGAAGCAAACGTGTTCCAGAATGGCACAAAGCAGCTCCGTGAAGATATACTATAGTAAGTTAAAGTGAAAGATGTTGAGTGTACTGCTATAGAGCTGGACCCGACCTCAGCACCACTAAACACCTTTAGAATGAATTGGAAAGCGGATATACTAAGGCGGCTGAATGAGCATAAATCTCCATCAGCTCATTCAAAAAGCTAGTAGAACATCTTCCTGGAAGAGTTGATCTTATTATAAGTGCGAATGGGAACTAAATGTGATGTTCAAAAAGCAACCACGACTGATGATCAGGTGCGTATGGTTTATACTGAGGGCCGTTTGTTTCAGGAGATACTATTAACATGCACATGTGCTAATCGATTAGCCTGTGTGTGTACACATTCACCAATCAATATTTCTACAGCCTTTCTATAACGAATTATCAGTGTAAATCCGTTCTCTTAAAGGACCTGCAGAAGCGTTACTTTTCATTATAGGGAAAAGAAGGACAGACATTACAGAGTAAAACAAACTCAATAACATACACTAATGAAACCTGAAGCTGGACATGCTGTTGTTTCCTGAACACATTCAGGAGTTGAAATAGCGATCTATTAAATCGATAAATGACAAGAGCGATTTTTACAGATAAAATACTGATCAGAACATGAACTCAGGGGTTTGTAAAAATGTCCTTGTTCACTAATAGCTTTACCAGCATTCAGACCCTGTGTTTAACAAGTCCATCTTTTTTATTTGTTCCATTTATATTATAGTATTAAATCAGCATTTGAATACTTCTGATGGTTTCCATTCATTTTAATTGTGTCGACTCTGCTTTTCGATTCCAACACTTATAAATTCCCAGTTTCGTTGAACCAGTAGAAGATGCTTATTCATGTTGGTCGTGACACCTTTTCATATTAAATTAGAAATTCACAAGGAACAGGCCGTACTGCACAGCTGGACGGTGAGAAAACTGAGCAGAGGTAAAAATGAAACGGGAGACATTCAGCATGTCAGGTAATGTAATATGCAGTACAGCTTCTACCCACTATCGCTATTCACCATGTCTCAATATGTCCGTCTTTTCACCCCTCCAGCATCGGAAAGCATGTGAACTTTGACCTAAGCCATAATAAATGTTCCTGTTCAGGACAATACGAGGACACCGAGTTCACGAGTGGCTACTCATCGTGAGACCATGCCGACGTGACGAAGCATGCTGGTCACTGTTATGACAGCAAAGCAACACCGAAGCAATTTGACGCTCGTTTGCTCACCACAGCCAGCCAGCGTTTCAGTAAGAGAGAGGGATCGGGGGGGGGGGGGTGCTGTCATTAATGAGCCGTGCAGGAAGAGAAGCACCGGCTTTTTCCAGTTTCACGTCTGGCTGCTTCTTCACCAGAAGCAACAAGCTCCCAGCTGTATTGAGATGAGAGAAGAAGCCTATAATTGAGGAGGCAGCTGGTGCACTCAGCAGACGGCAGGATTTCTGAGAACACCTCATGAGGATCTTACTGTCAAGGATATTATTGAGCCCATGGTGCCAGAACAGATGTCTGCACTTGCAGGGAGTAGAAGTAGCTTATATGTGCTAAAATTATTTCTTTATTTAAGAACGATTTGAAATGAACCAGTCTGATGGAGTAACGGGAGAGAGTGAAACAAATTATAAGAATACTGACTCTTATCCAAAAAACCATCAGTTGTCGGAGGTACTGCGAGATGCGCTAGGGGTCACGCGCTTTAATTTTAGCCACATCCCGCTGGTAAGCCTTGCAGGACTGCTTTATTACATAAAAGGACAAGGATTTCTTTGGGGCTGAGGAATGTTAATCCTGTTGAACAGCAGCAGGCAGCAGTCATTCTTCAGCAGCTTTTATGAGCACAGTGGCTGGACGGCTGGGACGTGTAAGTGCATTCCGAGCTAAGTTCCTTTTTAGACACACTGGCATGCTGTTCGCTAGGCTTAATTCATTGGCCACACTTGTCACTTCATTCTGGCAGGCAATAAGAAAACCGAAAAAACTACCAGTATAAATCAGCATTCACTCGATCTCTGTTATTCAGAGAAAATGAAAGTATTCCAAGGCAACGAAAATGTATTGAAGAGATCAGGGAAAAAAGCCTGGACGAATGACACCATTTACTGGGCAACCTTGATGTTTGAATTGTTTGTTAAAGGCTGAGATTTTTACCATTACCAGTTACACAAAGATGAAAATACTAAATGGGTGGAGTGTCGGTAAAAACACCATCATTTCTAAGATTAACATCAAAGAGGAAAAAAAGAGAAAAAAATTGCAATTACTGTGAAAAAAGATCCAAAGGACTTTAGTACCTGATTGGAGGCGTAACTTTAGGAATAATCCCAATTCATGAGCAATAACTGAATCTCAGCGTTACTTCTTCTCTAAAATAAATCTGAAAACGTTCTGCCAACACTTTTGTTTTCAATTATTTTCCAAAAGTTGCGCATCCACCATCTGTTAATACTCACCTCCCTGTCGTTTGCATGAGTAAACTGTGCGCTGCTTCAACCTGTGGCATTTCCGCCTGGTGTTTATGTGCTTTCCAGCTCTTTGAAAACGCAGCGGCAGTGAATAAATGTGCATGGTTGTTTTTTAAAGACCATGTGTTTTTCCGACAGTCCGCAATGCGACACGAAAACATGAGGTTTTAAATCCATCCACTTTGAAGAGCATTTTCAAAAAGATTCATTATCGTAGAATACGATAATGATGCTAATATGATGGAATATTATCGTAGAATACGATAATGATGATAAGGAAACACAATCACGGTGTGCACGGATGGACAAAATGGTGACAAAATTGTGTGTTTTCAAATGAAACATGACCTAAACGTACTTCTGATGGAGAGAAGCTTGTTAACTCTAATCCCAGCATCACTCAATATAAATACGCTCTCCAGATTTGCCTCTTGTGGACTTTAACCTGTTTCAGCTCAAAATTTTAATGCAGATTGTTAATCGTTCATTTAGCGCAGAATGAAGAAGATTCTTCGACACATTTCAGAAGTGGCAGGAATTCTGGGAGAGCCGTATTGTTGTGCAAAAGGTCTATTTTGAAGGTGATGGAGTGTAAATGTACATTAATAAAGTACTTTCTCTTAAATGAGGTAGTCTGAAAGCCTAGAATATTTTTGTTTAGTTTAGTCTGAAATCATTTCCTTTTTTTGCACACTGAAAGAATCATCACAAAACAAACATTTAAAGTATTTTTATAAAGCTGTTTGCTGTCAGTTCGGTACACAAACACATATTTCACACACAAAATCTCATAGAAATGACTTTCTATTCCAATGTGAAATAACCCACAATTCACACTGTATATACTGAATACTTGTGTTGACACGCTTGAACGGTAAATATAAAACAAACTGCGGGAAGGAATTCGACAAGACAGTTAAATAAAGCATTACACAGGAAAAGCGATTCGACACTTCTCTACTGAAATACCTGCATCTTAAATAGCATTTGCTCAGGCCTTTTTTCAAGTGGATTCAATATTCCAGGGCAATGAAAGGACGCATCAAATGCACAGTAGCAGGAAAGGATTATGAAATAACTACATGAAAAAAATTGAACTGAGCTGCTGAACACATTTAGCAACTGTGATATTCTGATTAAAGAGTCAATGAAAAAAAAAACCAAAACACTACAGACCTCCTACAATCAAAAGCCTGGTGCCTCCAGACCAGTGAGTGAAGCATTCCAAACCAAAAACCCATGCTTACAACTCGAAAGCACGACCACCAAACACTAACCATAAGCAACTTTGTTCTGGAAAAGGGGGACACAACCACCACAACGGCCCTCCAACTCAAATCCTTGCTCAAAAGGGAAAGGCAAGTTCAGGGAGGTGCAGCTGGAGAACAGGCACTGGAAACAAGACCCAAATTAATATGGAACCGTAGTGGGAACGACAGAAGTGTTCAATAAAAACAGTCCAATTCCAGGCTCTGTTTTCTCTTTTGTGGTTTTAAACACACCATTAGTGGTTCAGAGCAAGTTTTTCTTCAAGCGGTCGTTGAGTTCCGCCAAGTTTTGCGTACACTGGCCCTGCACTCGGTCCACACCCTGGCTTTCCAAACCCTGCTCTGTGGTCAGCATACAATTAAGATTTTCAAACAACTGACATTCGAAGTCAAACGATGGCTTAGCCGGTTTATAATCCAGACTGATGACAAGCTACAAGCTTTATCAGGAGCCAACAATAAGCAACTTACAACAACGATTCATTCAGGAATCAAATGAACGACTACTGTTTCTTTCTTTCTTTTTTTTTTCAGTAGTACAGACCAGCAGCTTGCTTGACATAAAGCATGACATGTAGAAACAGACCAGCACCTGACAGCATGAATCATGAATACAGAAATCAAATGTGCATTTGCATAAATTCTCACATCACAGGGTTGGACTAGTAAATGCTTCTGCACAGTCTTGAGCTTGGAATGTGGGGAAATTTATTTGAATTAATTGTGTTTAAACTGTCGATCAAATCCAACAAAAGTGGATCTGTGGGAGTTTTTTATTAATAATTAATTGCTGTCAAAGATTCAGCAGCCAAAAATTATTTTTATTTTTTTTTGTCCCAATTCATTTTGTCTGACTTTAGTTTAAGTTTCACAACGTTTGTGTCATTCAGGATCCAAAGTGTGTATAATGAGCACTGACTTTCACACACAGTTTCCGAAAAGCTACTCCGTACAGGCAAAAGTATTGGGACGCCGTGTTTTCCGGGCTCCATGAACATGTGGTGTACATGTGTTAGACATAAAGATCTTAAATGACCTATTCACCTCATCTGACTTGGTATATGAATAAGCACATTTTCCAAAAGCTCATGCAAATCGTATTGTCAAGAATCCTCAAACCAATGTCCATACAGTGTGCTATAATAAAAACACAAACACCACCACCAATGTACTGAAAACATCTTGTGAGTAAATGTCCTCCAGGTGCAGACCGCACCATGACTTTTCCCAGTGAACTTATTTGACTGGCTGCTGTATTCAAAAATACATTCCTCGGACAAGGACAGCATTTAAACCACTACGCGTAAATTATCAGAATCATTTCCTATTTGGAAAAGAGGAATTTCATACATAGGCTACAGTGCTTCGAGCCGTCTCAGAAAAGATCTGCTTTAACTATTACCAAGCAATCTTTTTCTGATGAATCTTCTTCTCATCTGCAAAGCCATGACGTGAAAGTGTTATTGGTGTATCCTACAGGGGAAGAGCTTTGAACAGGGTCACCTGACCCCGTGTGAGAGTCAGAGACAGGCCTCAGTCTGGAGAAGAGTTCAGGTCGGGTCAAATCTTGTTCTTAAAGAGTGCACAACCCCCAAATGTGGAAAAAGTACATCTGCTCAACAAGTCACGACCGTTAAGCAGAGAAACCACGTCTGTGTTTTTATTACTATAAAACAAAAAGACGAGGGGAAGGAATATGGAAATAAAAACAGCTGAACGGTCACTAAGACAATACGAGATGTGCTGGGACGAAGAACAGCCCACGTGGATTCATTTGCCAGATCGGCTTCAGTGGCTATTTCATGGCAAATGCATTTAACATGTTTAAAGTTTACTTGTGACATTTTTGAACATTTTTCTTAAAATAAACATCTTTGCGCAGTCCAGAAAATTGGTTTTGCAGTGCAGCGGGTTTATACTACTGACAACAGAGTGATTCTTTACCCTTCAATAAATATACAAGGGACAAGTGAAGGAAATTAAGCAAGTAATCAAAGTGAACTTTACATCCTGCATAATCAACTCGGCCTTCAACACATTTAATGTTGATGAATAAATAATCATATTTGTCAGATTATATGAGTTTGATTTCTACAACAGCGTCTCAGACAGTTGAAATGGACTGCTGAGGAAAAATCACAGGCTTTGATTGACTATATAGTTGAAATATATTTAATATAGAACAATTATTGTTTTATTAAATTATTAATTGTTGACATCTTACTATTTCAACTGGGACAAAAACCAACCGCTACCAAACTCAAGCACTACCTTCTGGAAAACTCATATCCATTTCCCCCAATTACAACAGCACCATCATCACAACACACAGGGATCCACTTTACTGGAGCAGATCAATTCCTTTTTCTTTTCTTCTTCTTCAACCTGATGGTGTTGACAGAGTTGAACTGATGTCAGGTTATGTTTAGAAAGACTAGATTCTAAACTCCCTTCCGGGTGAACATCATCAATCTGTGCTACATAAACAACACAACCAGTGAAGGGTTTTAAAAGCTGAAGCAGGACTCGGACAAAAGGGTGTAAACGTCCCCCGGTGAAACGTGCGTCCTGAGCCACACAGGTTAACTATGAAGATGAAAACGATGACGGAGATGTTTCTTCTGCTTTTTTTTCCAAAATTCCAGCTGATAAGAGTGATAAAAAAACGGGTGTCTGAAAAACAAACACCGAACAGGGAAAACCACATATTTGGTCATTAAACAGAACCACTTTTGCACAGCTAGCCAAAACACACAGCTTTAATCTGGTGTTCTTTTCATTTTTTTCATTTTTTTCCCTTTTATTCCAAGCACTGATTTTCACGATTAAAGGAAACAAAGCTGCGCGAGGTGTAAGGTACACAAAGTGCTCCGAAAACAATTCAAAACAAAACACAGCGGCTCAGTTAGCGCTCGCCCGGAACGCTACGGGAATGCTGTGCAAGTCTAATGAGCCTCGATTGTAAACGATGCAACAGAAAACTTTTTTTTGTTTAAATCTTGGCACAGAACGGATCATAATAGAACAGACGATACATTCTTCCTTCTGTCACGATCACTTGTTCAAGTTCTAGGACCTGGCTATGGACCAGACTACGCCGATACCCCCCCCCCCACCATAAAACAAATCGGGTAAAACCAGCCAATAATTAGAGAGCAGGAATTACTGAGAATCTGATTCATGGAAACTGAAAGCTCTCTGTAATTTGAGTTGCTCTCGAACACACCACATTTGAGGTGCTAAATTAGTAGGTACGAAGATGCCGATCAAACCCCCCCAAAGTCTGACTGTTAGAAAGGCAGCTCGAGCGGTGTGAGGCTACTAAGCGACAAGCTGCAATATCAACCAAACGCACAAACACAACCACACAACTGTCAAGAGAAATGACATGACTGTTAACCACAAGCTTTCTGCAGCCTGAGTCTTTTCATTTCAGTCTTACAGCACAGAAAAAACACACATCACTTGAACAGACTGGAAAACCCCACTGATGCTGAAAGTAACACAGCAGGGGGAAAAGAAACCGAAGAAAAGCCAAACAAACTCATGAACGAACCTTTAACTCAATAATAAAAAACACAAGTGAGATGAGTAATGTGTGTATAATGGATAGTGCGTGAATAAGGTCAGGTCTTTACACTTCACTTATCCGGCATTCAGCGGAAACACGGGTCAGAAATCGTCTCATAATAATCGCAGATTCGAGCGAGCCGTCTCACCTTCTGCACACAAAATGCGACACACTTTCATGGCAGCGCGGCCGGAGCGAAAAAGAGAAATGTTTCCACCACGGTTGTCTCACGGACAGCTGGATCTCTGCAGATTTCCTGTTCAGGTCTCGTCAAGATGAAGTGTGGAAGTGGCCTTTGAGGTTCGCCCCACTGCCGGATTTCAGTCATTACCGAGCGAGTGCTCGGGCGATTCTAAAAGCGTGGGAGCCTGGCGCAGCAGACGAATGCCACGCTCGGGTAGGTAAAGCAGGTGAAGAGAGAACGGTGGGCAGGAAGATGCCGTCTAGGCATTTACATACCGCAGTGTAACCAACAAAACATGAGTGTAACATGCAGAGAGGATGTGCACAAATAAAACAGATTACAGGTTTTGAACAGAGTGCCTGAGCCATCCGAAATATCAGAAAATATTTTAGGTGCTTCATGACATTCTAAAGGTGGTGTTTGGAATTTCGTCTGTGCTACAGATTAGTCCCTTCCCTCCTGAAATTCAATTATGGGCCAATGAGAAGTGCAGAGCCAAGCAGTGTTTGGCAGCACAAGGCTTTGGCTCCCCATTGTTTGGAATTAAGTGCGTGAGGCCAAGTGCAGGGCCTTTTAGAGAGGAGAGAGAGGGAACAGGGGGGAGGGGTTAAGGTTCTCAGCAGGGTGTTTCCCTAAGCTTCCCCTACCCTTAAGAACAGCTGCAGGGAATCCGATCGCCTGCTGCTGAGACGAAAGCAAGCCACACGTCCTGATATCGCAAAGAAACCAGATCGGGATGGAAACCATTAATCGAGGGGGATTGAAAAGGAGAAGATAAGTGCTCCTGGCCTCCGCTACGACAATCCATGAATCCGTCCCGACCTTTACCTGAAGAGAGAGAGCGGCCTGTATCCAAAGGGACGAAACAAAAGGTGAAAGCGCAAACAGAAGGTGGTGCCTCGCTGCACTGCCGCGATAATAACTGCTCACTTCTGAGTGGGTACGAGGTGTGCATGTGTGTGGGGGGAGGGGTGAGTGAGAGAGAGAGAGAGAGCAAGGGAAGAGTGTAAAGCATGGAAAATGAAAAGACTAGCAGAAAGTAAGGAGTGGCAATCTCACCAACACCTGCGCTCTGTGGTGAGCAAGCTCAAGGCTTCTCTCTGCAAACCAACACAAACTCACAAGCTAATTTGGGGACCAAGTGAAAAGAAACCTTGGAGACACGTATAATTCTCTCTCACACACAATTTAATCGTACAAAGCTTATTATGTGCTCAAGCGAGATATATGGGTGTGGAAATATTTCTCCTACAATCCCCTTTGTTCTCTAAAACCTGCTCAAAACAACAAATGGTTTCTTCCACCTCCTCAGATTTCTTTTGCTAGCCGTTGTGAGCAGTGATCCGTCTAGATTAACTACAAGGTTTACCTAAAATATAAATCAATAAAACAATTTCTCAACAAACAGCATTAGTGAGCATTTATCCTGGCTCCTCAAAAGGGACGAGGAGATGCTGTACTCCAGCTCGGGTTCATGTCCAGGGTCTGTGCGCTTGACAGAACTGCAGGCCTTTTATCATCCACTCCACCGTCATGTGCATCGCTTCCAGTTCAAACTAACAAACGCGCTCAGCCGTTACTGCTCAACTCTTTATAGCGTGTGGTTTCTGACAGTTCATCTCGCTGTAGTTTCCCCCTCCAGCAGTCTGCCACTAAATACACACAACACAACGCCGAGGATGTTCAGCGACTTTCAAGTGTTCTTCAGAAACCTGGCTTTTTTCTGTTGTTGTCGCCGTTTAGAGAAACGTTCTTCTCTTCTTCTCTTACGTTGAACATCCCAGTGGAACTGATATAAACAACACCGGGTTACGTGTTAGAGCTCGGATCAGCTTCACACGCAGGAACATGGGTAAATGTTTTTATACTTTAGCACCAAAAAAACCTTAATCACACTGACTCGTCTATCAGAAAGAGTGTGTGTGTGTGTGTGAGAGAGAGAGAGAGAGAGAGAGAGAGAGTGAGAGTGTGTGTGGGAGAGAGGAGAGAGAGAGAGAGGATAGAGAGAGACAGAGAGAGAGGGAGAGAGAGAGAGAGAGAGAGAGAGAGAGAGAGACAGAGACAGAGGGAGAAAGGGAGAGAGAGAGAGAGAGAGAGAGAGAGAGAGAAGGGAGAGAGAGGAGAGAGAGGGAGAGAGGGAGAGAGAGAGAGAGAGAGAGAGGGAGTGAGAGAGAGAGAGAGAGAGGAGATGAGGCGGGAGAGGAGAGAGAGAGAGAGAGAGAGAGAGAGAGAGAGACAAAACATAAAAGAATCCTATTAGTGGAGTAGCTGACGTTTCAATAATAGGCTGCACATTTTGCTTTTCATATGTGAAAGAAAGAGTACGAGTAAAAGGAGAGGGAGGAGAGTGTGTCCTTGGAAAAGAAGTGAGATAGAAGAGAGAAAGGGGGAGAAGAGAAGGAGTGAGTTCATGTTCGTTGAGAAGGCAGACAAGGCGACTGTGCTGTATCTGTTTATCCCGGCTCTGATGCAGCACTCGAGGACAAATGCTACGGGGGCGATGGAGACCCGGACCATCCCGAGGAACAGCAAATCTAACGCAGCACTCAGAAAAAATCCTGGAAGCTCTTTCTCTAAAAGCTGGTGAGATGAACAAAAATGTGTGTGTTTGTGGAAGATAGAGAGAAATGACAGCGGGCACAAGATCATCGCTGAGTCCATAATATTTACTATTTATAAACTATTTTACTCTCTCTCTCTCTGTATATATATATATATATATATATATATATATATACACACACACACATATATATATAATATTATATATATTACTATTTGACTATATTATTATATATAAACGTTACTATTTAAGCTTTGAATGTGACTAAATCTGTGAAAACTTGTGAAACTGAAAAGGCATTTGGTGTCTCAGTGCTGACGGGTGAAGCCCCTCCCCTCCGTCTCTCACATCAAGTCCCTTTGACAGTTAATCAGTTATTCTTTTTTTTCCACAATACTAACAGGAAGTGATTTTACACAGAAACATGTTTTCTAGTGATTGTTTCCAGTCTCAGACTGTGTTGGAATCCTCGAGCGGCCTTAGTGGACGTCTGGTTTACGCTACTCGCTCGTTTAATGTCTGGTAGACACTTCTCTTAATAGTCGGGTTTATTTCATATCATTTACTGTGCAAGTCCCATTTTTTCCTGCCATTTGTTGGAGATGAATAAATGTATGAAAGGTCGGAGGTCACAGTCGGTTTTTTCTAATGTGCGCCCATTTCTGACACTTTCACCAATCCAGCATGACTTGGAACCCAACAAAATATCACATGGAAGTTTGTTGTTGCAAATTCTCTAGTTTAGTTATGTGGAGCTCAGTGTTTACAGATTTCAGTGCTCAGAGGCAAAACTGCGAGCCAGAAAAGAATGAAAGATTTTACTGAAGCCCTTTTCAGGTGTAGTTTCTGAGTCTCAGCAGTGAAGGTGGAGTTTAGATCTGGGATCTGTGATGACTGAGGCTGCTGAGAAGCTGGTGTTAATCTTTGAGCTTTCTGTAAATGCATTTCTGTTTAAATGAGAATCTTGTTGACATTCGTTTGGTTGAGAGAGAGAGAGAGAGAGAGAGAGAGAGAGAGAGAGAGAGAGAGTCAGTCAAGATAACGTGTGGCGTTTTCAATACCGTTTTAAATGGTCCAGGTGGCTGTTAAAGGTCTCTAAATGTGGTTTAATAAATGAACTGAATTCAGTCTAGCTGCATTAAAGTCGAGACGTTGTGGTGGGAACACAGCGAGGGAGGCTGGATTTCGAATCAGCACACACTGCACAGGAGCACACGGAGGTCCGCACCATATTTTGTTTTAGCCAATACTTTCGGGTTTATTCATCTTTTATGGAAAGTTTGTTTTCCTGAAAGCACGTTTGATATCCAACATCATTCCCAAAAATGTAGTTCTTTACAATTCTAATGGGTTTATCTTCCATGTGGAGGTTCGGGTCGTGAGAAAGGCTGAAACTGTAACGATTCCTCGAGTAAATAGATTTCAATTCAATTCAATTACAAAAAATCATTGAGGCAAATTGATGATTCGTTTAGTGCATTTAACTAAAGACAGAGCAGCGAGTTTCCTGCACACCAAAGTGCATCATTTTTTGGATCAGCAAAAAATGGTGAGGAGATAAAATTATTTACCTTCATTTGCAAGAAGAAAAGTTACAGTAATGAAATGCTCCTGTACATAAGTTACAAATAATGCATGTGGTTCTTCTGCTCCTCCACAAGCCGCTGTTGTTGAATGATTAACCCTTTGTTGTTGTGTAATTGCATCAAACTGCTTCCAGGCCGAACACGGCCACATTAACATATATATAATCCTCCAATGCCAGATGATGTATATCTGACAACCTGCACAAATCAGATTGGAGGCACGAATTTCACAATTACAACACCTGCTTGAAAGCAAAAACACACATAATTCAGGCATCATGGGGTTAAACTCTTCACACGATGACATGACTGCTCTGTGTAGAAATATCGGCAGGACAAAAAAGCATCTTTCATTCACCGATCATTAAAAATGAAATATCTTTTTTTTTTAAATCATGTGCGCACCAAACCATAATAACACTGTTATTTCTATACCGTGCCTTCAAAGTTGTGTGTAGAACAGGAAGTGGAGCACGTTTTTATTGGTGATAAATACACAGATTCTGTTTGTGGAAAATTTCAAGCAGAAATTCTGGAGACAGGAATCCCACATCACTATACTGTCTAAGATTTAATAAATGAATAAACGAGTGAGAATAATAATGTTTAATTAAAGACCTTGTTTCACTGTGAATGAGATTTTTCACTGTATAAATGAGTTGAGTTTTGTAAATGTGATCCACTTGTACGCAATTTCAGCAATAAAATGCAGATTCTTCTAAAAGGAAAAACAAATTACTTGTTCATTTTAAGTGACCTGCATTATTTTCTCTCTCTTATTAAGTATTGCTCTTTAATAAAGAAACTCTCTCATCTTAAACTCGATTAAACAATGGAATAATCATTAGAATAGTGATGAGTAAAATAATCGATAGGAACAGCTCTGGTTGAGAGTAGAGAAGAGGGAGACGTATATAAGTCTGTTATATATATATATATTTATTAGCATCTGCCCTCAATTATATTCATATTTTACCTGCTGTATTTGATGCATGTCATCAATGTATATGTATATGATAATGTATAGACTCTGGTTCTGTTATCTCAATTATGCTAGTGATTATAGTGCTGTAGTGATTTTATACTGAAAGGAGTGACAAATAATGCTTCCTCGAGGGACTTATAGTTAAACAGCAAGAGATAAAGAGAGAGGATGTGAATGAGAGAGAGAGTATGAAGAGAGTAAAAGAAGAGACGTGCGAGTGAGAAAGAGAAAAAGAGGGAGTGAATGAGAAAGAAAAGTGTGAGAAACGGGGAAAGAGCAATGTAAATGAAAGACAGAAAGAGTGTATAAGAAAGAGAAAGTGTGTGTGTGTGTGTGTGTGTGTATATGAGAAAGAGCAAAGCAGTTGGGGGTTAAGGGCCTTGCTAAGGGGCCCCAGTAGTGACATGCTTGGTGGTGCTGGAATTTGAACTCATGACCTCTTGATTTAAAGTTCAACACCTTCACCACTGCACCAGCGCTTCCCACGCACAAACCGCAGCGTCAGTGACACTACTACTGTGTTACTAAACACACTGAGGAGAATATACAAGCTTACCTAATCATACATATTATCATCTTAAATAAAGATATATATGTTAAATATACATTTGCAAAGATTTGAAAAGGTTTTTACTGTTATAAGAGAATGACAGCAAAAATAAAAATGAATGATTTTCTCATGAATAAAGAATCTACCTCAAGAACAGGTCAATGCTGTCAGTATTGTGCAATAAAAGTGTATGTATAATGTAATGTATTAAACTTTATGAGGGGGTCGGGTTGGTCGGGTCAAATGGTCCGGTCTTTCTCCACCGAAGGACAGCGAATCATCTCGTTCCTGACAACTACAGCAGGTGTGAACTTTCTTTTTTAATACCATGTCACATCGTGTCTCTGCCTACATGACATCCTACGCTTGGGTTTGTGTAAAAGCCGCACCGAGAGAACGCACAACATTCCTGTTACACTGTTACACAATTATCTTGATGAATTGCTTGTATATGAAAAAAGTATTTTAAAATAAATAAATAAATAAATAATTAATTTTCCTCACCCACCAAAATAACAAGAAGAATCTCATCCTGTGACATCATGACAGCTCAAGAGGTAAAAGAGAAAAACAATCGTTTTGCACTTGCTCAAAAGACTTCTGTCACCATGAGACAGAGGAATACTAATACTAAAATAGTAATTAAAAGTGGATAGACATGGAGTCAATCATTCAGACAAATACGCCATGACCGAGAGACGAAAATAATCTGTCAAAACAATCTGTCAGAAGCCGTTCCATTCCTCCAGGAACTCTCATCTCATTACTCCACCCATTTCCTCCATGTCTAAAGCTTGACTCACCCCACAGACGAGGTGTTTATTGCAGAAGGAATCAGGGTCAGTCTGGAGACCAGGGGCATTATGGGAGGAAAGGGGAGGAAAGGGTGAAGAGTGAGAGGATAAGGAGATAAAAATTCCTCAAGCAGAGTTGAGACATTTCCTGTTCAGAAGTGTAGAAGGCAGTATATTGGACGAAATCCTCCGTATTCCAATATTCTATATCGAGTATTCTAACAATTATTCCACTGATTAATCAAGTAATCAGATAAGAAATACTTTTTTTCATTAAAGAGCAATAATAAATAAGAGAGAAAAAATAAGTCAAGTGACCTGCAAATAATTTATTTTACTTTTTTACAAAAATCTGAGTTTTATTGCTGAAATTGCATACAAGATTATCAGTGAAAACTAAACATATTTAGTGTATTTAATTGCCATATTACATCAAAATACAAACAGAGTGTGTTTAAAAAGCCCCTCGGCAGTGAGCGTGTAGAGGTCATGGGGAATCTACTTGTGTAATTAAACTCATTATTATTCTCTTTCATGTATTAATTGATTCAATCTTAGACAGTATAGTGATGTGGGATTTCTGTCTCCAGAAAGAACTGCTTCAATTTTTCCACAATTTAAATCTGTATATTTATCAGCAGTATAAAAACATGCTTTACTTCCTGTTTTACACACCACTTACAATACATCATACATAAATAACATTAGTGTAGCGGCTCACAGTTATTAACGGCTCAATCATCTACAAGGGGTTAATAAGAGAACTACAGCGAACAGTGCAGGAGCAGAGACTTCTGTAAGGGACTTTTTAATTACGGTAACTTTTCTTCTTATAAATGGAAAGCAAATTATTTTTCTCCTCATCATTTTTACAGATAGAAAAAAAATGATCCACAATGGACTGTGGGAAACACGGTGCTCCGTCTTTAATGGACTAAACACATTTTTGTAATCAAATTGTATTGTTCACTATTTATTTACAGTAATAATTTAGCTACTAATTAGTATTAATAATAATTAATTTAGATTAATTTATACTTATATATTTATTTCTTTTATTTATTTTTTACTGTATAAACTTATTATATAAACATCCTATACATTAAATACAAGTAAATGCATATCTAAAATTCATATACATATGTGATGTAGTCCACAGGAAGCGTTTTGTTTTTGTTGATTCCCAACGTCTATTCAAGGCATTTCCTCAGTGTCAATTATCCCAATTACGCCCTTAATCAGACCCCAACACCGGCGGTGGTCTGTACCAACATAAGTGTTATTAGTCATTACATGCCAGGCTGCACTCAAACATTTCCATTTTCCTGGGTGAAAACTCTCAGCTGGAACGTCTGTCGCCTTGCGTGTCTATCACGCTTTTATCTTACAATTTCATCAAAATGAGCCGTGAGAATGTGTGTGTGTGTGTGTGTGTGTGTCTTCTCTGAGATGAAGTAGACATTGGAAGTGCATTAAACATTATTAAGGTTTCAGATAGTGACGGACGACGAGAGGTTTACACTTGTTCAGTGGTAAAACATGACTGGGATTAATGGTGGTGAATCAGTACACAGAAACCAGTAGCACTCCTGTTCCACAAACATGGCCAAGCTACGCATTTCTGTTTTCATATAGTAATGTCTAACAGAGACCTTTATGCTACATGTGAATATGTTTAAGAGGAAAATGAATAGATTAAGTGAACATTAATAAAAAGATCCAACATAAAGTTGTGTCGCTGGAATGATGACGTTGAATCTTATTAGTAACGTTCAGATTAGAGCTACAGGAAATGTGAAAACTACATTCAGAAATGTTGATGAAAACCTAACCATCACATTCATATTTGCTTTCTGAACATCCCATTTTCAGCATTTAGTCCCAATATGCTGTTATATTCACCACTCTACTGGGAAGATGTTCCACTTGATTTTGCAGTGTAGTTGTGGAGATTTGCTCATTCAACCAAAATGAAAGAGAAGTCAATATGGTTTAAATAGCTTTTATAACGGTTTGGATGAAAGGCATTTCCCAGAAAGATGGGAAAGTAAATACATGTTTGTGCTTATAGTTAAAACTCTATACTGGTCCCTTTGAGGGTAACTGTAATGCTCATGTGGCCCACGTTGACAATGAGTTTGCCACCACTGATCTACGTTGTTGGATGTCCTGTTTTCCTTTTCTTATTGCATTGGTAAATTCGAGTAGAAATCTCCTGCTTCGACGATTTCGGATTCCAACTCCTACATGGCCTCAATTCCCTCCGCAGCACGCGCACACTTAAAAGTGCCTTATGTGATTGCTGTATTAAGCTGCCTATTATCTCAGTCTACCACAGTCTTGAAACGGTTATTATTTGCCCCCCCCCCCCCCCACCACACACACACACACACACACTATTCCCCCTCTGCCCTCCTCCTGTGTCCTGAAAAAAAGGGTTAAAAAAAAAACAGCCTCTCTATAAAATCTTCGAAAAGCTCCACACTATTCGTGATTATACAGAGAGAGCAGGGACATTCACTTATTCACCCAAGAAAGAGAGAGGGGGAGAGAGAGAGAGAGAGAGAGAGAGAGAGAAGGAGGTAAAAAAAAAATGCCTACGCTTTAAACAAGGCATGGAATCCAGTTCCAGTGCTTTAGTCGAGCTTTATCTGTAGCGCAGCAGAGCAGCAACGACTCAACAGAGCTGAACTTGAGTGCCAGGGAGGCAGAGGCACTGCATAATCAGGGAGTTGGCTGTCCCTCGAGCTCGAGGACAGAAGCAGGAGGAGGGAGGGAGAGAGAGAGAGAGGGAGAGAGAGAGAGAGAGAGAGAATGACACAGACAGACAGACAAGCAACCTATTTATAGTGGTTTGGAGGGCTTTGGGCTTTCTCTTACTGATCCACAATCCAGACTGGAGAAAGAGGTCAGCCTCAGAGAGAGGGTGAAAGAGGGGGATGGGGAAAACCCGAGACCCCACCACAACCCCCTTCACGATCATTTAAACTGACAGCTTACATTCTGAGTGCTTGGGACTTGAAAACATGGCCACCAATCACGGTGGAGGTGGAGTTCAGAGCAAGGCGAAAAGAAATACCAAGGACAAAGTAACACCCGTGATTAAACGCCACAATGGAAGCGAGGGAAAGCACCATGTTTCAGCATGTCATTGGACTGAGCTTGTTCAAGTGAGCAACCCGTTTCCAATTTGCTCGCTCACTTTCTATTTAGTCCACCAATGATCATTAGTGGAGGAGAAGTGAAACCTCTCTCTTGTCAGGCAGAGTAAGACCTGTCGTAGGTCTGAGTGCAAACAGATGGACCAATTATGTATCATAATTCTGCACAAACTATATTTAGGGAGAGTTTAGGCAGTTCTTTGGGTTTATAGTGCACGCTTTACACAAGCAACCTTGCACTCGGCCTTGTGTACCACTGGTTTGAGGTACAGATAAGAGTTACACAAATACCAGTTTTAACAAACACACGCAGAGACACTTGTAATCACTGTCGCGACATTTCAGACCTGTAAAGTAAATAAACATACGGCGTAAATGACGCGGGTTGGAGCGACTTCTGTTTTGGTCATCAGCACTACATGTACATGGACATTTCCAGTGTGGATCAGCAACTTATGGGGGGAAAATAACTGAAAACGTTAACACGGATGTTCAGCGTCCTTTATACGGAAAAAACAAAGAATGTGTCGTGTATCCCAACAAACATCAAATGGACAAAAGTATTGGGACACCTGATGGCTTTTCCCTTTTTATAAACACGACTAAATCCTGTTATAGCATATACATATGACATTTGGCACTTGCCCATATCCTACAACTGAGCACCTGAGGGTTAAAGGATTTGTACCAGAGCCCACTAAACGCTGTAAACGTTAGTTTATTACAGCTCTGTTGATTGCTTGGTAAAATATCCCATTAGTTTAAGTTCTAAACATTTGCCATTGTTGCACAGAGGTGTAAACATTAGGAAGTGATGATGGGAGCAAATTCATAAAATCAGAAAGTGATTAGCATTATTAGCATTATCCAGGTGGAGTGGCAAAGACAAAAGAAAATAAATTCATTAAAATAAACTGCAGCATCTGTCGCCACTTATAAATAGCTAGGCTCCATCAGACTCTTATAACAACGAATATACAGTGTTTTATGCCAGTGGCATTAAAATAAGTAATTTAGTGAATTGCAGCAGGTTTTTCCTATCAAATCGCTCCAAAGACACACAAAGCTAAAAGGAATTTGTGTCTTGCATTAATCAGCGCAGTGAAGGCAAAGAATCTGGCGTACTTGCGGGAGAGAGAGAAATCCCACCGCTCGAGACGCTCTGCCTCATTAATGTTTGTGCTGAATTATAACACCACTTTACTTTTACAACTCGTTCAGCAGATGGTTATTAACCAAAACGACTCGCAGGTGAGGCGGAATACAGAGTGGCACCTGGCGATTTATACTAACGGACCAATAGCAAAGGTTCAAGACAACTCAATGAGGCACAATTCCACATTCATGTGCAGCACATTGAAATTTTAGCACATTAAAGGCCAAGTGTCCCGGAAACTTCAAAACAATACAACAACGCAAAAGAGTAATGTTATATAATCTGTAATACCACAAAAAACACGGCTATGAGGAGCACAAGAATTTGGAACAAACATGGCCAGTACCTCCAGTGGAGGGAAGTGATAAAAGTGGGAATGCTGGGAATGTCACAAGTTCAAATACAAGAATTTACATTCACAGCTTTTGGCAGATGCATTTTCCCAGAGCAAATTACAAATGAGCAGTTGATGCTGAAGGGCCAGTGTTAGCAGCTTGAACATGATGGGATTTGAACTGTTGACCTTCCGAGCAAGAATCCAATCCGAATTCCAACACTTTAACCACTGAGCACGACCAACCTGTTACAGCCACATGTGCTTTACATTTTTCCTTCCCTTACAAATGCAGCCCAATGATGGTTTAAATTAGTTGGATCTTGAATGGCGTGATAAAAGAGCTCATGTGGAATGAAGACAAAGGTCCTCCTCACGCTCACCTACATATATGTAGAGAACGTGCGTCTGAATGAGCACAAATCTCAACAAGCACACTCTAAAATCTAGTGGCACATCTTCCCAGAGGAGTGGAGCGTATTCTATTCAGCAAATGGTAACTAAATATGGAAAGGAATGTTAAAGCACACACATATTATTATTATTATTATTACACACATGTTTGTCCATATAGTGTCTCAATCTTGAAGTTTAATAAAAAAAAAAAAACAGTAGAAAATTTGAAGAAGGAAGAAAGAAAAGAAAATGATGAGGCTGCCTTGGAATGTTTTCCTCAATCGTCCTCATGAACAGTTTGGGAATTCCTGCCGAGGTTTGTACAACATTCTTACACACTTTTACATCTTTATACATGTTCAAGCAGCTTATGAAGGAAGTGACACGATCCAACCAATAAGTGAGAAGTGTCTGAAATCATGTGTGCAGTACAAGTCTAATAATCATGCACTGTGGATGCACTCAATTATGCCATTCCGGGCGATTCTGTATCGAACAAATGAACGGAAAATAAATGATTGAATGCTCAGTGAAATTGAGCGGAGAAACCATTTTCGCTTCATTATCTGCCGCCATGTGTTAATGAAGCGGCAAAAAAGAGCAACATCGAAACAAGCAAGGGCACGATGTTTCCAGACGGAATAAAACGATGTAGTACAAGATTAGATGCAACATGCACCAATAAATGCCACTTAATGTGCTGAATTCTGTAAATAAGGCATGTCTTTATTACTCATTATTCACTGCTGCTGCCTTGGAAAAACAGAAATAGTAATGTTTCACAACATTTAACACGAACACTAAGCAAGAGCAAATAAAACATTTTAGATTAGATATCAGATAATCGCTGTCTAATTAGCAGATACAATAAGAGACCTAATTCAGGGTTACTCACTTACACTATTTATGATATACATAATGATAATGAGCTAGTGAAAGAATTTAATTTAAATACACTGGTCCCCCGGGTTACGATTGAATCACGTTACGATACGGGATCCGATGATTTTTCAGACCCATGTTACGATGTTTTCTTCGTGTTACGATACCGACATCTCTTCGTGGTTGTTTTCAATTTCACGTTCGGTGTGCGCGGCAGCCGACCTCATACGACACTATACGCACCACCACTGCGTCCCTGGAGGAGGGCTCCGAAATCACATCGGGAGAAATAAGAGAAGCTATGGGGTGAACTTAATCATTTCACTGAGAGTCAGTACAGGTGGTATTATAAACAGTGTTAATCACAAGCGCATGAGTTATTTTAGAAACATTTTGAGAGTTTCGTCAGAAACAGGATTCTTTGGATAAATATTTCTCAAATGTTAGTGTTAAAAAGGCAAGAAGATGCAAGTGTTTCTAGTAAACAAGCTAGGAAGGACAGCGACGACGAAGAAGTGTTTTTAGAATAGAAACAAGAACATCGTTTAGAATTTAAGTGCTAGTGTATACGTTTAAAGAAATCATTTTTTATCTTAAGTGTTTATTTTAAGTACAGCAGTGAGTACACTAACTGTACAGTTACATTTCTTACAAGTTTTCATATCCGCTATCTACTTCTCCCTCCGCCTCTTGCCTCCGCCTCCTGCCTCCGCCTCTTGCCTCCGCTCTCCACCAGCTGCTGTCACGTCAGTTGCAAGGTAAATAAAGTTGCATTTTTCCTTTATTATTTATAATGTTATTTAATTTATAACATGTTTATTACATACATGTGGCACTTATTATACAATTTCTAGCCTCTTTTGAATAAGTTATATACAATTTTGATGTTTTTATCTGGGGGGGTGTGTGTGCATGGATTAACGAATTCCCATAAGGTTCTATTGTTCAACATATGACGAAATCATGTTACAATGTCGTGTCTGGAAGCAATTAAAACTGTAACGCGGGGGACCAGTGTACTTTCATTATCCGTGTTACATTTAGACTGTTACATGAGAAACAGTGATCTAAAATTAGATGCTTGAAGATTAGACCTTCAGAATGGGATATAGTTTACCGCATTAACACCTGCAAACAATGGAACAGACTTGACCCACACACACACACACACATATATATATATATATATATATATATATATATATATATATATATATATATATATATATTATATGTTTTTTTTTTTTTTTTTTTTTTTTAATTCATCACAGACTTGCGATTGAAATGCGTTGAAATTAATTCATTGTAACTTAAATAACGAAACAGTCGATACAGGAGAAAATCTACAGAATGGTGAATCCTTCTGCATATACGCTGTTTGTCTGCTGTATGAAAAAGTCTTATCTTTTTACAATTTTGTCAAAACGAATGTCATCGTAAGATTAAAAAAAAAATCTAAACATCATAATTTGGTACGTGTAGATTTTAACCTGATCCATAGTGATTTACAAAACTGTTCAAGACTGTCAAATCATAATGCTAGTGACTTTTCAAGCATCAAGTGGAAGTTTGTTTCACTCCTCATGTGCCAAAATAGAATCTTACAGTATGTACTTTCTGTACCGTGAGAAATGGTGGGAGTAGTCGTGCAGTGGTTTATGCACCGTCTGGTAGAGAAATGCTCTGATGTACTGGGGAACTGGAATGATTTTAGCTTTGTAGGTAAAAGTAAAGTGAGAGAGCTAAATATAAGTAAAGTGAGAGAGCTAAATATATTAAAGTATGTGAAGATTTAAAGAGAACAATGAAATGCAAATGCAAATAGAATTCTTCCCTGACAACTGGATGAGGAAAAATCTTAAAGATTTCTTAGAAAACTGAAAAAGAAAATTGGCATTTATTAGGAAGCAGATCACAGTAACGATGTAATGAATATAAGAAAGACCCCGTAATAGCAATCAGCAGAAAAAACTCAATACCGAATACTCAAAAACCCTGGCCATGACTGGAGACCCGCATTACACAAGACATAAGTACCTCAAGAATGTATTACGAGAGGTGATCTGATGGAAAGCCACTAGCCCGAGGCCTAAAAGCTCAGAACCCATTTGGATGTACAAAAATTGGGATGAAACGCCTGACCTACAACCAGCATGGCAGATACGCACCATCTGCTAAACGTTACAGCCAAATCCAAACCACTTTTTTAAACATTATGTTAATTTGTGGAAAGACTTGAAGCTTGAAGATTTTTTACACTTTCACTGAGCAGTCCTTTCTCCTCCTCGGGTTCCCGATCCGACCCCTCTTGAATCATAGACATTTCATACAGAGCGTTTTCATGTACATCATGTACAGATCATGTACATCCAAATCCCAGAACATTCAGGAACTGATCAATCACTGCATCTAATGAATCTCATCAAAAGCACAGAGGTAAGAGAAAGTGCACACTACTGCCATGGAGAGAGTTTACATTAACTTGGGTAGTAGTTCATTTACAAGTTTAAAACAGGACAAATTATAATAATAAAGAAATGCATGAGTGAGAACTAACTTTGAAAACAATCCTAACATGCAGTTTAAATAGACAACTATACACAATACTGCACACAAACACACAGTCAGATGTCAACCTTTATAGGAAAAGCAAAAGGAACAACAGAAACAGTATTGATCTGCAGACAAACAATTTCCACCTCCTGACTATAATCACAAACAAAAGAATCTGACTGCACACTGACACATCATGCCAACCATCACCAATCCTTTTCTTTTTCTGGACTACAGCAATTGAAGGTAATCCTTTATGGTGTATACGTGCTGTGCTGCACGACTGGAGACATTCACAATTTGGTGACTTGCGTTCTGAAAGATTCGTAGATACTTACCAAAAGTATTTGCACAATCTTGTTCTGGATCTGGTGTTGTATTATTATGTAATAACTTCAAATATTAGCATACCCAAATCAAGACGCTTTTTTTGTCATTTCAACTAAATAGAGCGTATAAACACAGTGCACAGTCAAATGAGACAATGTTTCTCCAGAACCCTAGTGCAACATAAGCATACAGAACAGCTACATACAGAACACAGAGGGAAGGACTAAAGTAAGTCGTCCTAGACACATAAAGTGCATAATTTGGAACCTAGTGAAAGTGTGTGCATTATATCCATATATTAGGAACACAGCCTATGACTTTCTTTCAGTTGGAATTAGAATACCAGGAAAATTATGCAGAAAGACATAGAAAAGATATAAAACATAAAAAACACTGCTACACATTATTACTTGCAAGTCTCTGTAATAATAATAATGTCGCTCTGATTTAATAAAGAAATTTGGGCCTAAAAATTCTACACCTGAAGTGGATTTTTAGAATTGCCGGGTGCAGGATGCATGCCAATACAGATGAGTAAAGCAGAGAACCCACATGATCCTTACATGGTTAACACAAAAGCATGCAAGTTCTTGTTTCTCTGGGTTTGTTTTGGTAATCTGTGCTGGACTCTGGGCCTCGAGGAATGGATTCAAGAACTCCTGTGAACGCTCCTTTTCATCCAAAGCCAAAGGATCCGTTTACCAAGAAACGGGAGACAAAAAGAAGAAAGACAAGCTAAACTTTCAGCTTGAACTCAAACTGGCGTTAGAGAAAGAGACCGACTGACTGGGGTTCAGTCAGTCAGAAAAAAGGTTTACTGAACACCACATGCTGAAGCTATTTTTGACTGTTTGCATAATGTTCCAGAAAAAAATTCATGCATCCCAGAATACTTATCACTGTCACTGGAATCCAAACACTAACTGTACTCAGGCTAATTTAAGGATTCTGCAGGGACAGTAGAGACTATTCACACAGTTTGGCCAGGTCCAGAGAGAATGATCCAAAATTGGGTTGTTGGAAAAATAATTTTTAGTAAACAAGTAACAAGACAACAATAGTGCAAACAACTTTAGGCCAAATTGTTCATTCCCAGCAAAGCATGTATAATGACTCGCTGGCTGCAATGAGTCTAAGCATATAACGCTTTTAAACCTCAATACCAATTACTGACCCTCACTAGAGCAAAACAGTCTTTCAAATCCAATATGCATCCGAAACAAAACAGTTTTCCTTTTCTACATAACATTCATACAACGGACAACTGACCATATATGTGGATTTTGAACATCGATTTATACATTTAGTACAAACTCCAACAACCTTTATTCTAGATATTGGAGTGTGCTTGTGCACATTTGTGCTGATAAAGTCATGTGAGGAGGCGTAGAGGGCAGTCAGGCGTTCCAATAGATGTTCCTAAAGATGTTTAATAGGGTTGAGTTCTGTGGAAGGCCACTCAAGATCTTCCATTCCAAACCATATTAACCAGAGATCTGGAGCAGGTCTGGGTCTCCAAGTTCCTAAACAATTGTGTGTCTTTATCATTATGCTAACAGTTTGGGAAAGAAACTTATATGGCGTAAAACAAAACAAAAAAACAAACAGTTCTTTTATTCACTTTTATATTGTATTTCACACTGGATTTACCTCATTGTACAGAAACTGATATTTTTGTTTCAGCAAGGCTTGACTGAGTGCTTTATAACCTCCCAGGTCTGTCATTGGCTTACAAGGTTTACAAAATGAAACGTTTAATTACTACAATTAAATATTTTAGGCACACTGTATTCTCAAAACAATGACATGTTAAAGAGAACTGTCGCTCATCCAAAAGGAACAAAGGACTTAAATGGAGTATCGGTGCGGTCTGTACGCTCATATAATCATCACAACTCTAAATACAATATGACTTTTTGCAACGGAAGATAAATATCCAAAATGTTTGTGATGTCAGGAACTATGAAAACAAGCTTGGTTAACCTTTCAAGGGTCTTGGAGAAAGAATTCTGGGTAAGAATGATGAAGTGTCTCAGTGGGTCTCTTTCACCTTCAACAGCTCTGCTCGAGTTTCTGTCTGAGAAATTACACTAGAAATGATTCAACTGGCTCTCGGCAGGTAATGCCTATCCAGGATTGGGTATGTATGGGGGTGTGGCAAATTCTGGGTAATATTACAAAAATGTTGTATAGGAACTTGACATGGAAAATTGTGGAAATATTCCAAGTTGGAAGCATATCAGGAATTTATGGAAATGTATTGGATATAATTAGAAATGTGTGCAAATGTATATAAAATGTATCTTATAAAATATGTATGCTGTGGCCAGCAGGGGGCGCTTAGCCTGTGGTCTGTGTGGGTCCTAACACCCCGGTATAGTTATGGGGACACTATACTGTCAAAAAGCACCGTCTGTCGGATGAGACGTTAAACCGAGATCCTGACTCTCTGTATTATTATTATTATTATTATTATTATTATATAGAAATATAAAAGAACATTTCTGACTGATTTAATTGTCAGTTTTATTGCACAATGGCTTACATAAAGCATGAGGAACTTAATCAAAGGTATGTAATGTTCATATCATTTATGTTGACATTTTTGGACATTGTTTTGTGTGATGGAGTGAAGAGATTATCTGTGCTATGTGATGTGGAACAATGTACTGTACATGGAACAATGCAGTAAGAGTGCTGTGTGTATGTGATTGTTGAATGTTTAGGGAAGAAATGTAACTTAAATTGATTAAATCTGTTTTTTTTAGCCACACTTTTCCTACTGTAATATTTTTCCTACTACATTTAAGCCTTCTGTTATTGGTCAACCTGCAATTTTGCAAATCCCCATGGAAAGTTTCCAGACTTCAATTTTGCAACCAGGAATTTTGCAACCAGTGCATTGCAATCCATTCCACACACTCTCCATTCCAATGTGAACCATTTTGAAGCGTGATGGTTAGACAGAAATAAAGGCCGTGCACTGACATGCATAAAAAGAACATCAGCAGCAGAAACCGAGCCGAACCGCAAGAACAGCCGATCTCACACGTTGTTGATTGTTGAAACTAAGTGGAATAGCGAAAGATTTTCCTGGAGTGCTTTCGATTATGTTCCATTCCAGATCACAGTATGTGCTCGGCAAAGATGTAGGAGCCATCTACCAAATACTCATGGAAAAGAATAATAGGAATGCAGGCTATGTGGTTGTGCTAAGAAAAAAGAAAAGTTGTGGGGCCATGGTACTCTGTGCTTCCTGTTTAAATCCACCTGATCCGCCTCACTTCAACAAATAACAGCTGTGTTTTTGAACAAGGAAGTGGAACAGTGCTGCAGCCCTGCAGTGCTATGGAATTTCAAACTTTAGGACAAGTCATGTACACATTTAAATTATAGCGCTAAATCCATAAAAGCCAAGTAGTGGCACATGTATAGTATTACAGGATTAACCACAAACAGTCTCGGTATGTAATAAAGATAAATCTTTCTCATAAGGGCTGTGACGGATGAGATGAAGGAATGCCATGAACGAGGAAAAAGGTGTCGCTGTTCGGTTTATTGAAAATCTGAGACCGACACGCTTTCTCTGTGTGAAAAAAGCATGGAACTCTGGCACTTTCAATAGAATAACTTTCACTTTAACTTGGCCTGAAACTTGGATCTGTAAAGATCAAATATTACATCATCAAAATAATTCATAAGGGTTTCCAGGATGAAAAGAATGAATGAATACACACAGGGGGCGTTCGAACAGGGAACTTTTCACTTAATAAAATAAAAGAACAAATTTCCAAGAGTGGAATCTGCATATTTATTTTTTGACATTCTCTGTCAGTATTTACACACTAATCCAAGTGTTTAAAGATAGGAAAGATTCAGGATAGAAAGATTAGTCAGTACGCCTGAACCATCCTAGAACTTCCTGCTTCACACTCCTCCAAAGCCAGTGTCATCACATGCATGACAGACTCGCTTTTTTTTTTTCTTTACTGCTGTTCAATGGAATTTTTGTTGCCATTGGAAACCAGCTCACTTCATCCCAGTTGTTTTTTCTTTGGACCTCAGAGTCACAGTTGCAATCTCTCACTTCTGTAATTTTATTTAACTATTTTAATGACATGCAAGCCTCCTGACTGTTCACGTCTTATTTTAATGGCTGCTGTTGTCATGGTAACATCTTGGTTCTTGGTTCCTGGCCAGCAGCTTTTTTTGCTAGTGGAACAGATTCAGATCAGTCAAGTGTAGCCTCTTTTATGGGGAAGGAAAAAAAGAGGCTACAAGGTTGGCAAAACGAGGCAGAGACAAAATACGAATAGTGGTTTTTCTGATCTGACAAGCCTATCTTCCACAACAACACAAGGGTACGTTCCCCATTCTTCATTTAGAGGCCACGAGAATTGGAGGATATTTTAAACCGTCTTCAACAGTCCCCTGAAGACTTGCTGTGAAACATAATGCTGAACAGAACACAGCTGAGTGCTGGGCCGGGCTGCTCCTGCATGGTGCATGCATTCCATTTAATCACGGGTGGGTTTTTTTCCCTCCCTAAACAATGGGCTGATGGAGTCGCTACAGACGGATGGTGGAATATATGGTGTGGTGGTGTAAGCAGAGCTGTTTGGATGATAGCTTCCAGGAAGCAGAATTGAAGGGCTGCATGCCAGCAGCTCTCTTAGGCATTGGAATGCTAGCAGGTTCCGTAGTGAAGAACACAAGGTCCACTGTGTGTCCTCTGAACTGCTACAGATTGGTGGCGAAAGGAGGCCCTGTGTCCCTCTCCATATAAATGAAACTACAGGCACACATTGAAACAGGCAGCCAAATTTCCACCAAACAAGCTCTCAATCCAAATCTGTATCATTTAGATTCATTGGATTTGGTAGATGCCCTTATAAAGACTGAGACTGACTTTATCACAGCAATGGTGGTTAAGGTCCTTCCCCCAAACCCCTGTGTGTGTGTGTGTGTGTGTGTGTGTGTGTGTGTGTGTGTGTGTGTGTGTGTGTGTGTGTGTGTGCTTTTATACTCTCTCTCTCTCTATAGAGAAAGAGAGAGAGAGAGAGAGTATATAAAAGCACATACACAATATAAATATGACTAAAACTGAAGGAGTTTAGGACTTTCCAGCGATTTAAAAAGGTTGCAACAATGATGCAAAGAATTATTTGAGGAAAGATGTTCCTATACGCCCAAACTCGTTCACTGTGAGACATCTGGTGTTTTTCAAGTGTCTGGAAACAGATACTCTACAGTCTGTAGAGCCGTACTTAGGCAGTGACAGGACAGTTCGTCCCTCAGGAGCAGCAAAAGTATCAAAGGTTCATGTTTTCGCCTCAACAAATACGCTGACTCGGGTGAAAGGTGGCAGTGCAGGAACAAGCAGGTTTGTGGAGACCCTGACATACAGCACAGATAAACCCTGAACCGAAGACACATTCCACACTGCAGCAGTCACAGGGAGCAACCGCTCGAGCACAAAAGCTGTTTACAGCCGGCCAGAAAGGTTTAAACCTACCAAGTGAGTAAGAGGCCACAAGGGCTTTAAACAAACACCTCATAAATCTCACCCTCCTTCTCTCGCTCGGCCTTTAAAGCCCTGTTTGGCAATTAGTCAGAGTCCAAACAACAGGCAGAAGAAGCAACAGAGCAAAAGCTGGCAGTTATCAATAAGACGAGAAGAGAGGGATTAGGATCACAATCATGATCATGAAAGTTCTCCTTCTCTTTTATGCAGCACAGCTGGCAGAGAACGACAAGACACAACAAAGTGACATTCTGAAAAACAAAAGCTTTAACAAAGACAAAACAGAAAACTAGAGAACACAAACAGGGAAAGTAAAAATGAGTCACAACAGAGGGAGTAAAGAACAACAAGAACGATAGTTTATCATATCGGGTTAATATTCCCAGAGAGAACCCCGGCGCAGGGCTTGTGCCATGTGACAGATGAGAGGAATTAAACTCATAGAGATATACGATGTTAGCCTGCCTGATGACTTTACCATTTACACCTAATACATTCACCCATCAGATTTTCCACGGGCACTTTGTCAAATGCCAACAAAACTTCACTCTGAAACACAGTGTCAAATTTAGCTTGTGCTTTTAAAACACAAACACTTATCCTGTCAATCTGTCAAGCAGCTGCCATACAGCAAATACAACGAAAGGCAAGTACAGTATGTACTAAAAGAAAAGAAAAGAAAAGAAATACATACATAGATATATATATAGATATATATATATACTATATATTATATATATATATATATATATATATATATATATATATATATATATATATATATATATATATATATATATATATATATATATATATATATATATATATAGAGTTTCCTCTGACACCTAACTGAACTTTTGTGAGGTGCTAAAGTTTCAGTGTCGTCAGCAGCAGCCGAGCGGCGTTAGGAGACGGTGAGCCGTCAAAAGCCTAATCGGAGACGGCAACCGGCTTTAAACATTTATACCTGATGCATTTTTAACTGCCAATATAAAATAAGCATGACTTCCTTGTTTTCTTACAAAGCCTCATCCAACCTGACAAAACACACACACACACACACAACACACACACACACACACACACACACACACACAAAACCGGTGACGGCTATGACCTGTAATCCTGTACTCCTAACAGGAGGCTTCTTGCTTTTTCTGTCACTTATGCTAAAACTGGAAACCACACCTGTCACAGCAATCCAGCCCTAAAAAGATGTTCTCAAAGAACCGTGCTTCTTTCTCCCAGCGCTGTTCGTCCTCTTCCCTCAGTGTGATACCATCATTAAACGAGTCTCGCCGCCCACACGGACCTCAGCCGAATGACACAAGCTGACCAAATGAGATGCCTGCTAACCTGTCACTGTGTGTCCTTGAGCTGTCTGTTCATTTTCTACAGGATTCCCTAAGCCTCACAAAGTATACAGCTAAAAAGTGTCTATAACACTATGTGGATCTTTGCCAAACTGCTACCACATAAGCAGGAAGCAAAAGATTTTATAGGAGGCGTTTGTACGCCGTATAGTTTCCCTTCACTGATAAGATAAGACACCTAAACCTGTTCCACGATGCCCCTGTGTACAAGCTCTGTGTACCACTGAACCAAATTTGGAGGAGAAGAACGCTTGCACAGAGCCCTGACCTCGAGCGCTGACCTCAAGCCCACTGAAAACACCACACACGTATGGGATAAACTGGATTTCACCCCAGACCTCTCTCACAAACTGAACAAATACAGATCACAATAGCCATAATATAAAATATACTGGACACGTTTCTGTTCAGGGAATGTTTGAATTACTTCCACCAGATACATGCGGAATCAGGAACGTCATCACATTATAGGGCCAAAAGGGCAGAGTGTACTGTCAAAGTAGGCAAATGTGTAACCTAAACCCAGAAGCATGCCTGTATATCTCCGTAGAGTTTATGTTCTTCTACAATCGCCGCTCTCTAGCATCGTTTCTCTATAGGTGAGTATGCAGTCATGTGACTGTAAACAAGCGCTGCGCCATTTAATGTAATAGTTGATCTGATTTTGCTTTCGCTTTTTATCTTGATGCTGGTTATTTGTTGACATGCTGATGTTTAGAATATTATTATTATTATTTAGAATAAAATTATAGAATATTATATTATAGAATATAGAATATTATTTAGAATAAAATTATGTTGTGTACTAATTTGGACGTCTTTTATATTTAGAGAATTTGGTAGAAATACTACAACCAGTGTCTTTGACTAATCATTATTAGTCAATTGGACTTTTTAATAAAAGGTAGAGTATTAAACATTTATTTTAAAAACATTTTTAAACCTAAACTGATGCAGTGAGATATTTAACAACAGGTCACTCACTAGTATGTACAATGTAGGGAGGAAATGCAGAGGAAACGGTTTCTATTCGCATTAAATACATACTGAACTCTCGGGTAGGATCGATATCTTAAATGTGACGATCAATTCTCATTAGGATCGATCCGACTATCACTACTAACAGCACTTATGAATAAAATGACACACCTACAAACAATAAGCTCTTACATGTGCATCCTCTCACATCATGTGTTCTTATGTCCTGATACAAGAGTCCTTTTTTCTGCACGGATTGGAAATGGCCAAGTTTATTCCACATCCAGCGTTACTCGGAGTGGCTGCTAATCTTATAGTAATCTGTGGTTTGTTTGGTCAGTGGTTATCCGGTGAGAGGAGCTAATCATCAAACTCTTTATTAGCTTAAATGACAGCTAATGGAAATTGGGGTGGAAATTTATGACCAGGAACGCTCATTAATTATCCTCCAGCAGAAACACAAGTGTAAAGCCGTTTCCTTAAATCAGTTAGCAGATTTTTTCTGACAGCAACTATTAACCGTGTCACATCGCATCACATCACCTTCGAGTCCAGATTGTGAGAACATCACTCTTATAGAGTCTCTTGTACACAAGCCACTTTACTAATGCACAACTGAAAAGTCATTTCGTTTCCTTTCAAGTTAGTCATTCCGAGATTTTCCAAGAATTTTAAATATGTTCACTCTTTGCTATTTGTTATGCGATAAAAAACCTACGAGGTAAATTCCACACACCAAAAACACTACAACAGTCACTTATTGAAAAGACTACATGGCCTTCATGCCGCACCCCGGTGTTGGTCTTCACCCTGGGCTATACAGCGACTGCACGCTCACTGGGAATGTGGTGAAGACTGGTACCTTTACACACACACACACCACACACACACACACACACACACACACACACACACACACACAGTTTTTCCTGATTAAGCAGACGAGTGGTCTTGTACTATTTTCTTACAGCTTGATTTTGTGTGTACTTAAGTATGAGAATTAAAAATAGCTTATATTATATTCTATATTATTATACTATAGTATTATACTATACTATATTCTATACCATATTATTATACTATAGAATACTATATATTAACTTCTACTCTTCTGGGAAGATGTTCCACTAGATTTTGGAGAGTGCTTCTGAACAGTTCATTCAGCTACAACGGCTGTAGTAAAGCCAGGTACTGATGTAGGGTGAAGAAGCATGGGGCGCAGTAAATCGGGTTAGAGGTCAGAGTTCTAGAATAGGAAACTCGAGATCTACTCCAAAGCATGTAAAGCAGATCTTCATGGAGCGGGTTCTGTGGGAGTCGAGGGGAAATTTAATGCCACTGTACTCTATGTTATTGTGTGCCTACTAATCTGGGGCAAAAAAAAAAACACATATGACTGTAAAAGTCAGGTGTCCCAAAACGTTATACCCTAAATGCTTATACACTAAATGCTAATGAGAGTTTTCACCAAAAAAAAAAAAAACTTGCAGAAATTAATTTCGCATAATAAGTATTTTTATGGTTATAACAATAATAAAAAAGCAATTCAGAAATATCCGCTCAAGAAAGCGCAGCTCGGGGAGTACACATTTATTATGTCTCCTGTGAAAGCCAGCAGGTCTCTACGAGAATAACATCTGGATACACGCTTGAACGACTGCGCTCGTTCCTAAAATACACAAGGTTCGCCGCGTACCTGGTTAACGCCTGCCATGAGAGATGTGATTTACTGTACCAGGCCTTGCTTGTCTCCTGTCTAGCCCGCCATCCAAACACGTCTCATTTCAACACAGTTAGGACAGCACGGGGCGTTCCCCAGTCTGCCTGCTGAGCTTAAAATACCCCTAAGGCTGAGTTCACAGTGTGAGTAAGTTTTAACAGTTTGTCCGTTCTGACTGTCGCACTGTGCACATGCCATGAGAGAAGGGGGAGGGGTGGAGTTGAGAGACAGAATGAAAGGATAAAAGGCGGGTTGAGTCCTGTAAACAAAAGTGAAAACTTATGGTGGTGAGCGAAGAGAGAAAAAGATCAGGGTTCGGCGATGAGCTCTGAAAAAGGGAGGTGGGGTTCTGAGGACAACCTCAACGCTATGGAACACCATAGCAGAGCATGAGAGCAATCGTGAGGACACATTCCAGGAAAGGTTCGGCTCCCTGCCCCCTCTCCGCCCCCTAACTGGGACAGCTTTGTTCTAATGGAGCGTAGGCTTCCTGGCCTCGCTGAACTCTGAAACGTTTACACTGGGAAAAGGAGAACGTTAAACCGCTTCTCTTTGATTAGCGACCAGGGCTGAAATAGGATTCATGGCTTTTCTCAACCCTAGGAACTCTGAGATTCTTTAAATGGGTTTAGTAATGAATAACACGCTTATTAAATTCTTCCTTTACTCGAGAGGACTGGCGTCAGCTACAATTTTGGGCCGCCTAATTTGTATTGTTTTTAGTTTTATGATCATGAAACTTGTTTATTTCACTTACCTTAATTTTTTTTACACAAACTATATGGACAAGTATTGGAACACCGGACCTTCCCAGCCTTATGTGGTTCTTCCCCAAACGATGCATCTTTGGACATTATCTCCTTAGAGACAAAATAGCGACTTATCGTTGGTAAATCATTATTGTTGATTAATTTGAGTTTTTATCGTTATTAATAAATTGAAAATTGATTTTACGATATCACTTTGGTTTGGCACAGCGAGTTTCTGTAGTTCTCCGCCTCACATCCCTACACGTCCCTACATGTGAGAAACACAAAATACAATATGGCGGTGTTCTGGCGTATCCAAAGAGCTTTTTTACAAGGCGTGGTTTCATCAATCATATGGAAATGGTTCCGATTTGCAACTTCACACATTGAACAAGCCAAAGCCCCGCTGTAAAATTTGTCTAAAGTTTGTGCCAACTAAAAGAAGCAGCACAACTCATTTATTCCAGCACCTGAAACAGAACCACGTTGTTGAATGGGGAGGTGTGTGTGGTGCTGCGGGGTAAACATCACAGCTTCAGCCCCAAAAAACCTGCTGGAAAAAAAGGTAAAAATAGCAGACACATTTGCACACTGTATCCAAAATCCAAACAAAAAGAAATAGGAGATTCAATTTATATAACATATCGCTCAGCTCTAACCTCATCCATACTAAACACCTTTGGGAATGTGCCAGTTACCCTAGTAACCAAATGAGCAGAAATCTCTGAAACATCTTCCCAGTTATTATTACAAAAGTGGAATGGGATGTACAAAAAGCATTTACAAATTTTATGGTCAGTTTGTCACAAATCTTTGTCTATACAGTGCGTCAATTTTATGAACTAATTGAAAGACATGATTTTCAGGGTTCAGAGACGGACATTCGTGCATCACTCACTCAACCTATTCATTATATCCGACTCATTTATTCACTCGTCACATGTTTGAGAATCTAATTTCCAATACATGACAAACACTTGTGGAGGACAAATCGCTTTCTGCGCAATATGAGACATGAGGAGACACGAGGAGACATCGAGGTCATTTTGAAAGCATGTCGCTCTCGGGTTTCTGCTGTTCTTAATCCTCTTGTAAGCGAGTCACACGGATACATTTGTCTAGAATGGAATTGCATGAAGAAATATAACTTGATTGGGATTTTAATGTGTACAAGCTTGTAAGCAGCCTAGACACTGTTCAGAAGCCTGTTTTATTTCTAGGTTTGTTTTATTGTCCTATTTCTGCACATATTTATATATATTCATTTATGTAAAGAAACTCAAATACCCCCTCCAACTCAAGCTACACCCTAAGTGCCATTATGATAGTAACGACTGAAAAAAGAGGGGTGTTTAAAAATGTTTTTTTTTAATCCTGTGTTATCCCCAAATCAGGCCCATGGTGTAGAAAACCACAGACATCCATCTGATCTTACCCTCCTCTTATTTCTCCTGTCTTCCTGCAGTGCTGCTGGTGTTTGCCTCTTTTTCCTCCTGTCCTGCTCTCCTCCCCTCCCCCTCTCTTCTGCTTTTCACGCACTACTTGCGCATTGAGACGGACTAAGGGGCGAAAAAAAGAAAAGAGGCCCGCTGGAAACGTGCTGGCTGACAATAGAGCACAGCTGCTCGCTCGGCAAACGGGGCTTTTCAAGGGCTGAATTAGCAGTGCCAGCTAGCTTCTTTCTTCCCCCGCTCCCATCTCCCTCCCTCCTGCGCTTTCTCTTCTTTCCTGCTCTCTCTTGCTCTCTCCCTTTTCCACCCTTCCCCCAACATTAAACCCCATAGCCATCCAGACACACACACATAGCTTGTACATAGTTGAGTGTTGAGGGAAAGAGGGAGGGAAAGAGGGAGGGAGGGAGGGAGGGAGGGAGGGGAGAGGGATAGCAATGAGCAGAGGGAGGAGAAACCAAGGCAGCCATGAAAGGGCTTTGTTTTGCAGTCCTGTGATCGCTTTTATAGGCCTATCAGGCATGCCCCATGTCCTCACCATTCATCAGAGCCATGCTGGAAGCTGCCCTTTTATGCTCATGCACAAGCCGCTTGCCCTGCCCAACTCCTCCATCACTATTAGTGCACACAAACCTCTAAAACACCACATTCGCCACATTAAATACTATACTAGAATAACAAATACTCAAAGAGCTTTACATTTACAGTTTACACACACGCACACACACACACACACACACACACAATCTAATATGCCAACCCGATTCTACAATCCATACCTTTTCCTGTTTTCATTAACAGGGTTTCATCTGCAAATGAAATGGCACACACACACACACACACACCTATCCTGATCCTGACTCACTCTCCAGGTCTGAAAGGGCTAGAAAATGAAAGTGAGTCATCAATCGGCGTCTCCCGCCAAGCCACCCAACTAAAAACCTCAACAGCTCATACACTAACACTCAAACTCCCACTACCTCATTCTTACTCTCTACACGGGGACATTGCCATCTATCACTCAGGGCTGCACATCACATACATACGCACACATGTACACACGCGCGCACACACACACACCACACACACACACACACACACACACACACACACACACACACACACACACACACACACACACCACACACACACACACACACACAGGAAAACAAATACATCAAATATACTGAAATACAGTGCAAAATTACATTACACTATATATATATATATATATATATATATATATATATATATATATTTTTTTTTTTTTTTTTATTGCATTCCTGAAGCACTGGATATGGTTATAAATATATTTCCAGAAATCCTGAATTAAATATGAAAGCAAACATTAAGTAATTGTAATTAAACATAAAATATTTGTTAAATCAGTTAATATTTAATTAATAGTTTGTTAAACATAAAAAAAAAACCTTGTTAGCCAGCATTATTCATTTCATAATTTTTGTTTGACAAAAAAAATTTTCCTGCATCATTTTCCTGCATCATATTTTGATACACATGCATGCACACACGGATGGACACACACACACACACACACACACACACACACACACACACACACACACAAACACACACGGACACACATACAATCCACGCACACACACGGCGCCACGCCACCTTGCTCAAGGACCCAAGAGTGGCAGCTTGGCAATGCCGGGGCTCAAACCCCCAACCTTCTGATCAGTAGAACAGCGCATTAGGTCTGGAGACATACTGGTCACTCCATCACCTTCACCTTTGTCTGCAACATCATCTTACCATTAATATCCTTTCACCCCAGTTAAAGAGAGCACCATGTTCTACTTCAGTATTTCACAGAACATGTAATCATAGTTTCTCCCAATCATCTGCAGCACTCGTACAGCCCCAGACCATGATGTTACCTCCACCATGCTTGACTGTAGGCAACCAAACATTTAACAATTCTCATGGATTTCTGAATTTTGAACAATGTAAAACTAAGAAAAATGCAAACTCCTGAGGTAACCAAACAAAACATGAAGGATAATTTGGGACAAAATAAAAATACTTGGACTCGAACCACATGCTGTTTGATGAATCTGAATGTGCGCACTCCCAAAGCACATCATGATAAATAGAAAACTAATCTTGTTGCGGCGTGTCAGCCAGGATTACGGAGAGCTGTTGGACTGCCGAGCCTCCAAACAGGCTGTGATACACAGATTACCCCTGGGAAGCCACATTCCTTCGAATAATTAAGTCTGTGGAAATATGAGAAAAATGGAATCGAGGTTTGCGAGTCCACTAGGACAAGCTGGACAAGGTGAAAAGTAGTTGGATCTATCTGTTATCAGGTTCCCTTCAGTGATGATGGAGAGCATGCCTGTGCCTATTCCAGATGACTGGAGAGAAAACACAATGCTGAGAGTTCCATACTGAATACAATACTGTTTTCTTTTGGGAAAGGACACAAAGCTCGCCAGCTAATGATTTGACAAAATGATTCAACTTTTCATTTAAATTGTTCCCAAGTATGTCGAAGTAATCCCAATTTTAATATAATAAAAAAAGCCTGTGAAAATCTCCACTGTCTTCTAAAAGCACAAGACACTGAATCTGAGGCATTATAGTGTCCAGACCTTTCACTCAATTTTATCTGGTAAGACATTATTCACTGCCACTTGGCAAATCCAATGCGTTGCACATAATGGCTGCTAATTCCCCCGTTTGAGTTAGCAACAAGGACTAGCAGGGTGTGGATTAGTGCCAGTTCATTTTAACTCGAGCCGAGAGCAGATGTTGGACAGTTAAACATTTCCACATATTGAGCACCTTATGTGGTTTGACAACTATTTCCTGGATTGCTGTCGAAGCTCCGCTATAAAGTGAGCAACGCATGTCAATCAGGAGTACAAAGTCTGAGCTCGGGTCTTGTTCTGCACTGGGGATTAAAGGTTAATGTCCAGTGTGAACTGCAGATGGGGTTTTGGTGGGAATGTTCCACAACCAATCTAAAAATAACGTATGTAATGTGTTTTACACACGTTTCCGATACATTTCCAATTGTTATACCGGGAAAAGAGTGAATCTGATCACTGAGAATCTCTATATGCAAATAAAACTGAGACAGATAAAAGGTTTCTATTTTGGAAGATAAAGATAAATATTAGAATTGACTCTCATTTGCTTTTTTGATATTTTTGCCAAAAAATGCATTAAGCTTGATTTGCAATTCTTATATTTTTTCATTTATTAATAATATATTAATAAAATAATATATTATTTTATATATTATCATCAATAATTTTGGTGTTTTACAAAAAAATCTTATATCCCATATCTGTGCATGACCCAGATCTCTCACATGAACAACATTTTAATTTTCACTATTGAAAATATCTGGATGCCACTGATTTATATGGTAATCATCAAAGGCGTTAAAGTTCCACAAAAAAAAGAGAATATAAATTGGAAGATCCTTCACCTGCTGATCCATGCTCTGGATTCGAAGCAGCTAGCACTGAAAGAATTGCACGCACTTCAGTAGCTTCCATTTAGAATGGATCTGGGTTTAGTAACCACAATGAGCGCTTGTTTACACTCTGGAAATCCTGGAGCATCAGTTTGCAACCAGAGAAGACAAATGGAAATGGATTCACGATTATAATGGCTCTCATATTTTGAAGAGTTCTATTTGTATAGATGTAGGTTTAAAAGTTGTTATGAATGCTGCATGGAGGTGTACATGCACCGAGGGCAAATGCCACTGATCAGGAAAATAAGCAAGAAATCCTGTAGGTCTCGATCTCTCTGCACTATGAATTCTGCTTCATTTTCAAGACCCTGATGGACTGTATCAGGTGTGACAAATGCCTGAATAATGACATGCATTAAGGTAATGACATGCTTTACTACACTGGAGTGAACGCTCTTGGGTGTTGATCTATACAGCTCTGGGTGATTTTACGATTTGACCTTGGTTTGGCACAGCAAGCTTCAGCACAGCGACCCTGACCCACGTTACACTACAGAAATCAGAAAAACAACGTGGCATAACACTCTAACAAATCCAAAGAGCTTGTTTCAGAGACAGGAGTGGTTTAATCAGTTCTATGGAAATGGTTCGGGTTTGCAACTACAGACGTTCAACAAGCCAAAGCCTGCTGTAAAATGTATCTGAAGTTTGTGGCAACTAAAGGTAGCAGTACACTAATTTATTCCAGCACCTCAAACAGAAGCACATTGATGAATGGGTAGGATGTGTGTGGAGCTGCCATCTAAACATGACAGCGGCGACCACAAAACCCCTGCTAAAATAGCGTGCACATTTTCACATTGTATCGGAGATTCAATTTATAGGACGTATCTCGCAGATGTGGCTCTGACCATATAGACCTCAATAATACCAAAACCATTTGGGAAGATTTGGAACAGTGAGTGCACTCCAGGCCTCCTCACTTACATCAGTACCAGACTTATTATAATACACTTGCAGCTGCATGAGCACAAATCACCAGAAGCACTCCACAATCTCATGCCTATAATGCAGACTTTCCCCCAAGAGTGGAGGAAAATCTGGAATGGGATGTTAACATTTATGGCATTTGGCCAAGGGCCTCTTTTAGAGTGACATACAACTGAATGGTTGAGGGTTAAAGGTTCTGCACAAAGGCATATATTTCCGTACTTCTTCTATGACCCTTTCAGTTGCTTTGTCCATGTCCATGCTTTGTTTCTTCAGTGCGATGTTTTGCTTCTTCATCATGGACTTTAAAAATAGCGGTACAGAGAATATGCTGGAATATGCGTGACGTTACACCGGTAATACATGGGATGCTGCCAAGCTGCATCATCTTGTAGGCTACGCCATACATGCAGCAGGTTCTTGGATTTTTGTTACTGACAATTTATCACCAAGATCATTAAAAGCTTTAGTTAAGAAACTTGGAAATAAGATGTTTCCTCAGACACAGTATTTACCCCTCAATGATATATATATAAAAAAAAAACAGGGCTTGACATGTTTTCATTTCGACCTCAGTCTGAACACCACATCGCCACCCAATACAAGGCTGTGTTCCACAGAGAAGAAACAGCACCAAGCAGAAAAGGTGTTTTCTGACTGGAAAATGTGCCGTGTTTGCCGATGCAAGTCTGGCCATTGAGCCCAGATTGTCCTAAGCGAGAGTGAGGTTTATGCCGGGAGAGTCCTGACAACTCCCTCCAATGTTGCTGAGTCATGGGAAGCCGAAACCATAAACTGAGTTTAGAGAGGGTTGGACATAAAAAGCTCTGCTCTCGCTCAAGCTCACTTATTACCAACTTCTCATACCTTTTTTCCTTACGAGTATGACAAAAAGGTTCTACTTCCATGCTGCGTCCAAAGCCTTCCAAAGTGCTTCATCAATTAATGTTGTGGGCGAATGGAGCTGGCAGTGAGTGGAAAATGCTAGTTGTAAGAACAGTTTTGTTCCGAATGATTTTCCTCACCATGCAACCTTCAGCTGGATCACAGGCGGAAATTTCCACTCGCACATGGCTTCAAGATGTTACACCAAGAGAGTTACACCAGACCCCTCAATCACACATGGCCTATGTTCAGGCTTCAGCATTACGTTATTAGACAGAGCAGCTTCGGGTTGTCAAGAGCTGGTGTGCAAAAGAGTCACATCATTATTAAACCACGCACATGGAAAGAAAAGCGGCAACAAGCTCTAAACTAAACATGGAGCAGAAAAGCCAAACAGAGTTAGACCGTATTCCTGGCCTGCAATTCAGGGTTCATTTAGATCGTGCTCTCTTTGCACCTTATTCAAATCGACTTGGAAAAGCAAATGGGTCAGAATGAGAGAAACATGAGATTTCAGCAGATCTCAATAAAGGGAATGGGTTCATGGAGCCAAAAACCAAATCCAGGCTTAACTGCTGATCATACACAGAGAAAGCCTTGGCTAGGGTTCCAGATCATTCAAATTCTCTGCATAAACAAATCTGGAATCTTGGCAGTGAATTCAGAGAAAGAAAGAAAAAAATCACTAAAGCCTCATGTGACTGGAGGAGAAAAAGAAAGAGCAAAAAAAACAACAAAAAAAAACACTTAAAACAGGGATGTGTGTTGTTAAAACGGCTCCACATTGCACATGTAACTGGTTTGAACACAATGGCAGGACGGGATATGGTTGCCGGATTAAGTCTTTACTATAAACTGTCAAAGACTACTCCATATCTGAAAAACAGCTGGCGATCTTCCTGGAAGACATCTGAAGCTCGTCCTTATACTGTCATGGGTGTTTGTCGTTTTACAATCAGTCATCATTCAAAAATGTATTAGGAGGTCTGTATCGTAATGGTGTGACGCTGCTAACCCGAGAAAATGGATTGTGTGGGACTTTCCGATGACAGACAAGCAACAGGAGCAACTACACATTCAATAATAAAAAAAAAATGAATATATATATATATATATATATATATATATATATATATATATATATATATATATATATATATATATATAAATAAAATGGTGTACTGAGGAACTCTATAAATTTGTACATATCACAGAACATCTTTCAAAATTTTGGTTAATAACTTACTTATGATACAACAATACAAATGATTCATACACATCCAATTTATTTAAACCTTTCCACTCACGCTTCAGCACAAGCATACCGATTCTGCCATATGTATACACTGATGTGTAATGGTACCAGTTTTCATTAAAAAATTTGAGTTTATTAAGAATACGCTGGAGAATATATTAAGTGATTAACCTCCGCCTCGAGTCACTGCAGTTACTCGAGTCGTACCAAAAACATGTTTTTTTCCAGGCACGCGCAAAATCGCTGTAACTATCACACCATCTCACACACAGAATACTGTGACATGTGGATAGAATACTGACAAGTCAATAATTATGTGCTGTAGACAACGGTGGCCTTCAGGGGCTTATTTATTTAAAAAAAACGACTGCCTGACAAAACGACTGTCAAGAAAACTGTCAGGATCCAAAAAAAGAAAAACCTGAATCTAAACACATAATAATTGATGTATTCAGCAGTTCACACCTGTTTGAAAAGAGAAGGTTAGTGTGTTTTACATCCTCACAAACCTTTAATGAATTGGATACATCCCTGTCAAATAATAACATCATTAAATCATTTTTAATCGCAGCACCTGGAACCTGAGTAACAGCAGGGCATTTTTATACTTCACACCAATTCTGAAGAATTTCATGAATCAGTCTAAACACTAATGTTTAGTATAGTCTGACAGCGCTTCCATAAAAGGCAAATACATCTGAAGAGTAAACAAGGAAATGTGCAGTACAGTACAGGAGTACTCAGTTTGGTACAGTACAGGAGTACTCAGTACAGTACAGGACAGTACTCAGTACAGTACAGTACAGGAGTACTCAGTACAGTACAGGAGTACAGTACAGTACAGGAGTACAGTACAGTACAGTACAGGAGTACTCAGTACAGTACAGTACAGTACAGTACAGTACAGGAGTACTCAGTATGGTACAGTACAGGAGTACTCAGTACAGTACAGTACAGGAGTACTCAGTACAGTACAGTACAGGAGTACTCAGTATGGTACAGTACAGGAGTACTCAGTACAGTACAGTACAGGAGTACTCAGTACAGTACAGTACAGTACAGTACAGTACAGTACAGGAGTACTCAGTACAGTACAGTACAGTACAGTACAGTACTCAGTACATGGTACTCCAGTACAGGAGTACTACAGTACAGTACAGTACAGGTACAGTACAGTACAGTACAGTACAGTACAGTACAGAGTACAGTACAGGAGTACTCAGTACAGTACAGTACAGTACAGTACAGTACAGCAGTACTCAGTACAGTACTCCCAATAGCAGAAAAGAACATTCCAAGCATCGGAATGCACTGCTTATGTTTGCTGAATGTCAATCCGTTTGCACGAATTCTCCCTGGATCACCACTGGGGAAAAATATGATGCATTACAGCAATCTTAAATGGCTCAGGATGAGGATCAGGAAGGAGACTAGAGAGGAGTTTACTTTAGTCCTGACTCATTCTTCATATATGATGAAGCTTTTATTTATTTATTTCTATTTGAAATAAAACTGAAAAATGGTTGCCTGATCAAGAAAAGTCCTCATATTATGCTGTACTTGTGAAAGCATGAGGAAACCTCTCCGCAGAATTCTCGTCACCCCGAAACACTGTTCTACTCACCTTTTCACTCTTTACTTTCTTCAGGTTCCTACAGTCAGTGCTCTCCATGTCTTCCGGTTCACTTTTAATAGTCAATGGAGGAACTAATCCAGCAGCATCGATGGCAATATTCCCAATATGTTCAGTGAGATCAGAGTTTTGCCTTCCTTCAAACGGGGTATTGCGGGACTGCCCCAGAGTTAAAACTGGAGCTGCCGAGTCCTTTTCTGTTGTTCCGCTTGCTATTCCATCCGTTTTGTCCTTTTTGTTTTTCCCGGTCCCTCCGTCTTTGTCCTTTTTTCCACTTGGAACATTGCGAGGGGTCTTGGTACTTTTCTCGGCACCTTTGGTAGCGCCAGTCCCTGTACCCGTGCCTGAAACTGGGCCGGTGGAGTCACTCGACGTCCGCACCTGCGACTCTTTCTTTGCCCCATCTGGGGTCGAGGCCTTGCTACTATCCTTAGAGTTTTTATTACGCTTTGATTTAGCCTTACTGTCTTTGCCCTGAGTGGTCACGGGGCTCACAAATTTGATATTGTCCGGCAAAGCAGCTACGGCGCTTGGGGGTGCAGCCATTCCGCCCCCCTCCTTAGTGGCAGACATCTCGAGCTTATCCTTCTCTAGGTCAGCGTCAAGGTCGATAATCAGATTGCCAACTCCAATGTCCCATTCATCGCCACTGTCGTAAGTGTCCACCGCATTCGAGTCCACACCTTTCCCGCCTGCAGTGCCACTACTTAGGGACATCTTATTGCCAACGGCCCAAGCGCGCCGGAGTGGTGTCTGACCTTCTCAGACGTCTGGGGCAGGAAGAAGAGTGGTTACGCAAGCCTCAGGGTTGTCTTGGTTTCCACTTCCCAAATGCCCACATTTTTGCCCTGGAAGCAAACAATAGGGTAGAATTAAATTAGTATTCTTCTCCAAAGAAAAAAAAAAAACAAATATATATATATATATATATATATATATATATATATATATATATATATATATATATATTAAAATGATAAAATAAACAAAAAAATAAAACCCTAAAATATGTAGTCTAATATATAAGCATATTTTGTATTTATTTTAGTAAAATGTAGGCGTTTATTGCCATTTTGGAACCTTTACATAAACCATTTGGTATACATTTCACATCAAAGGTAGAAAATGGACCAGACTTTCCTCTCACACCCTCCTATTTACAACATGAAATATTTGTTTCTATTTGTAAAGAACCGGGATTTGTGCCGCTCCAATACAACGCAATAAAGAAGCATCTAGAAGAATCGTACATGAATCAATCGAACCAGAAACAACTTGTGTAATAAGCGATATCCAAACACAGTCAATGCCTCACACTCCAGCACCATGAGCTTGTAAGTGTAGAATATTAACCAGTGGAGGAAATGATGTCTTTAGAGCAATCACTGTTTGTTATATCAACATTATTTCATGTAACACTGCAGGAGATCAGTCAGATCACCAGTGGTCCTTTACACATGTAGTCAACAATAATATCTGAAAACATGTTTTCACAGGAAGTCAGAGTGAGTAACACGCCACAATCCGTTATTCCGTACAGAATCGCCACCATCAGCCGCTTCATACTGTTCTCAATTATAGGGAACGATCAAAAAGACAAAAGAGGAATTGATTTATATAATAGGGTGAAATGACTCGTACAGGAATAAGATGCATGCTAATCTGCCATCGAACCCTTACATTTCCAGGTCATCTGATACAATAGCAGTTTTTCAGTCAGGAAGACGTGAGTCGCTGTGCTTAGGCCAGAACTATAAGATGTAAATAGAGGGCAGTGTGGACCGTGCTGGGATTTTCATTTTATTATTATACTAAAGAAAATGCCAGACAACAAGCACACTCCAAAATCTCAATCACATCAAATCACAAGCACACAATCACATCTTCCCAGAAAAGTGAAGGTAATAACAGACAGCCAATGGACAGAATGTGATGTAGGTGGTTTAAAAAGAAGAGGTGAATCTTATGTTTCAACAAACTTTTGCTTCAACATTGAACAAATGTTTCCTGGTTGCACAGTTTCCACTGAAACACAATGTATAAAATGTCATGTAACTGCCTCTGTGCATTACACACACACACACACACACACACACACACACACACACACACACACACACACACACACACCATTCGAGACATTCAGGTTAATTAGGACACAGACGAGTAATACAGACAGACAAATTGTATTGAGGAGAGAAGTTCTCATTTCAGTATTGCTGTTTTTAGACTCTGTTTTAACACTGCTTCATTGAAGACATTCATTCCTGCTGATAAATATTTAAAAGAATCAGGAAGTTGAAACAGGAATGTTCTGGGAATAAGACTGGGTTGGAGGACAGAATCAAAGGTGACCTTGTAAACAATTCCAGGATTTAAAACTGGGATTAATCCAGGAATAATATCTGAGGTTTTATGACAATTTTATTCCTTCACATACTTTACATTACTCACTGCACAAACAACACTTCTGTTTTTAATGATGTGACAATAGAATCGAGTCCGTTGCTTTTGGATCAGCGTCGCAGTAATCAGACTGCTACTGAATGTGGTACAGAGTAGTACAAGATGATCCATATTAAAAAACATATATCCGAGCGTTATTTGGTGCCAAATTTCAATTCCGAGGAGAAAGAGATTACTTTAATCCACTGTAAGGCAATTGCATGTTTAATAATGCAAAAGCTTTATGATGCAAATGACTGCTTGGTGCTGATGGGGTCTTACAGGACACACTGTAATAAAGTGTGAAGAACAGACACAGCCTGATAACTGCACTCATAATGGAACTCTGAGCAGTTACAGTAAAAAGCGGGCCTGATATTTGCTTAACCGACAGATCAGTGCCTGTGTCTCCACACCGACCAGTAGATTAACTGTGTCTCTACACCGACCAGTAGATTAACTGTGTCTCCACACCGACCAGTAGATTAACTGTGTCTCTACACCGACCAGTAGATTAACTGTGTCTCCACACCGATCAGTAGATTAACTGTGTCTCTACATCATGAACTGTGTCTAACACATCAGTAGATTAACTGTGTCTCCACACCGACCAGTAGATTAACTGTGTCTCCACACAGTAGATTAACTGTGTCTCCACACGATCAGTAGATTAACTGTGTCTCCACACCGACAGTAGATTAACTGTGTCTCCACACCGACCAGTAGATTAACTGTGTCTCCACACCGACCAGTAGATTAACTGTGTCTCCACACACCGATCAGTAGATTAACTGTGTCTCCACACCAACCGTGTCTCCACACCGACCAGTAGATTAACTGTGTCTCCACACCGACCAGTAGATTAACTGTGTCTCCACACCGACCAGTAGATTAACTGTGTCTCTACACCGACAGTAGATTAACTGTGTCTCCTAACCGATCAGTAGATTAACTGTGTCTCTATACCGATCAGTAGATTAACTGTGTCTCTATACCGATCAGTAGATTAACTGTGTCTCTATACCGATCAGTAGATTAACTGTGTCTCTATACCGATCAGTAGATTAACTGTGTCTCTAACGATCAGTAGATTAACTGTGTCTCTATACCGATCAGTAGATTAACTGTGTCTCTATACCGATCAGTAGATTAACTGTGTCTCTACACCGACCAGTAGATTAACTGTGTCTCCACACAGTAGATTAACTGTGTCTCCACACGACAGTAGATTAACTGTGTCTCTACACGATCAGTAGATTAACTGTGTCTCTATACCGATCAGTAGATTAACTGTGTCTCTATACCGATCAGTAGATTAACTGTGTCTCTATACCGATCAGTAGATTAACTGTGTCTCTATACCGATCAGTAGATTAACTGTGTCTCTATACCGATCAGTAGATTAACTGTGTCTCTATACCGATCAGTAGATTAACTGTGTCTCTATACCGATCAGTAGATTAACTGTGTCTCTATACCGATCAGTAGATTAACTGTGTCTCTATACCGATCAGTAGATTAACTGTGTCTCTATACCGATCAGTAGATTAACTGTGTCTCTAACGATCAGTAGATTAACTGTGTCTACACTGACTGTCTCTACACACAGTAGATTAACTGTGTCTCTACACCGATCAGTAGATTAACTGTGTCTCTACACCGACCAGTAGATTAACTGTGTCTCTACACCGACCAGTAGATTAACTGTGTCTCTACACCGACCAGTAGATTAACTGTGTCTCTATACGATCAGTAGATTAACTGTGTCTCTATACCGATCAGTAGATTAACTGTGTCTCTACACCGATCAGTAGATTAACTGTGTCTCTACACCGATCAGTAGATTAACTGTGTCTCCACACCGATCAGTAGATTAACTGTGTCTCTACACCGATCAGTAGATTAACTGTGTCTCCACACCGACCAGTAGATTAACTGTGTCTCCACACCGATCAGTAGATTAATTGGATGATCAATAAAACGTTTTGTTTGCTTCATCCGAGTGTCATCAGGTTCCATCCAGAAGTATATAAATGTTACAGTCTAAATATCTATTAATGCAAGCATGCTCTCTTTGTACTGAGAGAAAAACCTCCTATACACTACTCATCATGTGTGTAATCACTCACTCCATCACTATCACTCCATCACTATCACTCCATCACTCCATCACGGGTGTCAATAGATTAAAATATTTAATTGTGATTAATCCCACGATTGCCACAAGTTAACTCATTAAGTATACTTATGTATACTTATTGTGACAGATGTTATAAATATATCTAGTTCATTCAAAACATCTCTTCTAAATAATATTATTAATTAATTTGTATTTTCACTCAGGAAATTATTCTTTTAATATTAATTTCTTATTCATTTCCTTGTAATTGTTTTCCTGGTAGTTTTAATTGTTAATTATGGTACGTGGCTCCTTATTTATATGATACAGAATTATTACATTTATATTATACATTATATACATGTAGGTAATTATAGTGAATATTGTGATTGGATGAACGTTGTTGGCTGTTTCTTGTTAGTAAAACACATCTATCAACTTTTATATTCCATCTTAATATGAAAAGTGGAAACGTGGCTGAATAAAGATCAATTCTGAAATTTGCCACGGACTGAAGTTTCCTTATTCATTTGAGTTTTTTATTTGTCCAGAATGAAAAGCGGCCGGAGACGTCTTTGTTGTCTCGTTCATTTGCCAACACAACGTAGAGTGAATGAGCAGATCACTCGCATAGTAATGCACACTGCGTTAATCACATTAGTGCCGTCAAAAAGTTAAACGTGTAAACTTTGACAGCCCCAATACACACACACACACACACACACACACACACTATATATAGATATATAGATTACCCTGATCTTCAGCTGCAAAACATTAATATGCATCGTTGTCGTTCTGAGATGTACACTAATGTCCATGGCCAGGTTTCTGCAGACTTCGTGATTATGTACAGTCGTGGACAAAAGTTTTGAGAATGACACAAATATTACCGTATTTTCACGACTATAAGGCACATATAAACGTCTTAGATTTTCTTCAAAATGTGCGACGTGCTCTATCACGCAGTGCGTCCTATCGCGAAGTGCGTCCTATCACGAAGTGCACTCTATCGTGAATTGCGTCCTATCGCGCAGTGCGTCCTATCGTGAATTGCGCCCTATTGCGAAGTGCATCCTATTGCGCAGTGCGTCCTATCGTGCAGTGCATCCTATCAGGCAGTGCGTCCTATCGCGCAGTGCATCCTATCGTGCAGTGCGCCCTCTGTGTGTCGTTATTGTAAGGCGGACGTGTTAGAGAACCATGAGGCGGACATAGTAGAGAACACGAGAATGTTAAATGGGGAAGTGTGGGCGTGGCTTGTGTATAAAAGAACAGGGATGTGCTTTATGCAGAACATTGCTGTTTTAACAACCCTGAAAACAGCAGAGACGCGCTTATGAAGCTCAGTTTAAACTGAAGGCGATCGGCTACGCGGAGGAACGCGGGAATCGAGCCGCCGCGAGAACATTTCACATGAACGAGTCGATGTTTGTAAGTGGAAGAATCTGGAAAACGAGCTGCGACGGGTGAAGAAGACGCGGCTGAGTTTCCGTGGAAATAAGGCGAGGTGGCCAGAGTTGGAGGAAAGACTCGAGCAGTGGATCACTGAGAAAAGAACGAGTGGGAGGAGCGTGTCGACGGTCACTATTCGGCTAAAGGCAGAAACACTAGCGGAGGAAATCAAAATCGAACATTTCCAAGGAGGTGTGTGTGTGTGTGTGTGTGTGTGTGTGTGTGTGTGTGTGTGTGTGTGTGTGTGTGTTGTAAGGTAGAGACGTACGTAGTAGAGGATATGTATATAAAACCCGCACCCCATCATCAGGTGTGCCTCATGTGTGTGTTAAATACAGTAATGGAACACGTAACTGAGACTGCGCCTTTTAATACGATGAGTCTTTTGGTCGTGAAAATACAGTAATTTTCACCAAGTTTGCTGCTAAACTGCTTTCAGATCTTTGTTTCAGTTGTTTCTGTGATGTACTGAAATATAATTACGAGCACGTCATATGTTTTAAAGGCTTTTAGGCTTTTATCGACAGTGGGATTACAAAGGCTTTTCATTTATGCAATTAGAGATGTCAGCCCTTCATTTATTTGCAACAGTGTCAGTGTATTTGCAGTGTTGGCCCTTCTTTTTCAGGACCTCTGCAGGATTTGGACTGAACATGCTCTCAATCGACTTCTGCTCCAAATCCTGACTGATAGAAACCCATTCTTTCACAATCACTTCTTGACGTTTGTCATAATTAGTGGGTTTTTGTTTGTCCACTCGTCTCTTGAGGATCGACCACAAGTTCTCAGTGGGATTAAGATCTGGTGAGTTTCCAGGCCATGGACCGATGGACCCCGAGCCACTTAGTTATGACTTTTGCCGTATGGCACGGAGCTCCATCGTGCTGGAAATGTGTTGTTCTTCACCAAACTGTTGTTGGATTGTTGTTGAAGTTTCTGTTGGAGGTGTTTTGGTACCATTCTTTATTCATGGCTGTGTTTTTGGGCAGAATTGTGGGTGAGCCCACTCCCTTGGATGAGAAGCAACCCCACACATGAATAGTCTCAGGATGCTTTACTGTCGGCATGACACAGGACTGATGGTAGCGCTCACCTTTTCTTCTCCGGACCAGCCTTTATAAAGTTGCCCCAAACAATCAGAAAGAGGCTCCATGGGAGAATATGACTTTGCCCCGAGACTCAGCAGTCCATTCACCATATGTTTTGCAGAAGATCAATCTGTCCCTGATTTTTTTTTGGAGAAAAGTGGCTTCTTTGCCGCCCTTCTTGACACCAGGCCATCTTTCAAAAGTCTTCCCCTCACTGTGTGTGCAGATGTGCTCACACCTGCCTGCTGCCATTCCTGAGCAAGCTCTGCACTGGTGCACTGGTCCTGCAGCCGAATCCTCTTTAGGAGACGATCCTGGCGCCTGCTGGACTTTCTTGGACGCCCGAAAGCCTCCTTAAAAAGAATTAAACCTCTTTCCTTGAAGTTCTTGATGATCCTATAAATTGATGATTGAGGTGCAATCTTAGTAAACACAATGTTCTTCCCTGTGAAGCCATTTTTATACAACACAATGACGGCTGCACACGCGCGTTTCTCAGCAGGCCGCCATGTTTAACAATGGAAGAACAATGATTTCAAGCATCACCCTCCTTTTAACATGTCAAGTCTGACATTCTAACCCAATCAGCCTGACATAATGATCTCCAGCCTTGTGCTCGTCACCATTCTCACCTGAGTTAACAAGACGATTACTGAAATCATCTCAGCAGGAACTTTAATCACAGCAATGAAATGCAGTGGAAAGTTCATTTTCATGGTAAAGAAGGACTTTACAATTCATCTCATCACTTTTATAACATTCTGGATTAAAACATTAGGTTCCCACCACCATGATGGACAGTGGGGATGGTGATGTTATAGTTGAAGCCTTCTCCTTTATTTCACCTCAATTAAAGCCTACATCATTGTGGCCAAACAATTCGATTTTTGTTTTATCTGATCATAAGACAAAATATAAGAAGTCGTCTTTGTCCAGATGAGCATTTGCAAAGTCCAAGCAGGCATTTGTGTGCTTTATCTGGAGAAGTTTCTGTCCTCCTTGGTCCGCGTCCATGGAACCCAGCGCTTTGTAGTGTATGTTGGATTGTCTGGCTTGAGCAGCAGAGCCCAGATTGATCAGGATGTTCTTGGTGCTGATCCTTCCAGTCTTTCTTACCTCTTTCACCATCCTCAGCACAGCACAGGTGTCACTTTTGGCTTCCAACCATGTCCATTTTTGACACTGGAACTTGAGAACCTTTAAATATGGTGCTACAGCCTTTTCCTGACTCGTGAGCAGCTGCAGGTCCTCAGTGATCTCCTCTGTAGTAACCATAAATGTCCACAAACCAACAGCAGAGCGTGTCTGTTTTTCACCTGTTAGCTGGATTGAAGCTGCTGTTCTCAGTGAATCCGGCTCATTAGGATGCAGTACAACAGCTTGGACTCTTTCAAACGGTATAGAACTTTGGATTTTCACATAAACTGTGACAGTTTGCAAACAATATGAATAATTTAGGACGCGCCAATTTTTTGTTCAAATGTAAATAAAAGATTTTTAACACAATGATGTCTCTTGTAGAATCGTCTTATTCTCTATTGGGAGAAATCGGTGTCATTTCAGGGCCAGAAAAACATTTTGGTTGAATAAAAGCAAGTCAGAATTTTCCAGTTTATGAATAAGTTTGGGCTTGACACACACACACACACACACACACACACACACACACACACACACACACACACACACACACACACACACACACACACATCACACATCAGGCACACACACACACACACACACACACACACACTCACACACACACACACACACTACAACACACACACACACACACACACACACACACACACACACACACACACACACACACACACACACACACACACACACACACATTAGTGGATTATATGTACCTTTAATGTGTTGTATAATTTGGTATGCATTGGGATATTGAAATAAATAAATGCTCCCTGTTTGGATTAATGACGCACAAACTAATTTTATTGCCACAGTTTTTTTAGCTTATTCTTTCATTAAATTGAACACAAAAAGATTCATAACACACACACACTTTCATCACAAAGCAGTAAAAGAGGGTATTTCATCATTCTCTCACTCTCGTTCACTCTGACTCACGCTCATTCTCACTCCCTCTTTCAGTCACGTTATATCTCTCGCTTGCTCGGACTTCCTCTCAGGTTTGGTCTCTCTCTCTCTCTCTCTCTCTCTCTCTCTCTTCTCTCTCTCTCTCTCTCTCTGACTAAATCTCCTTTTCTCTCGTTCCCTCTCCCCCCTGCAAAGAGACCTAAGGAACTGTAAAAAACACTGCATTAGTGCATACAGCCCGAGGGCACAACAGCAGCTCGAAAACAGGCCATTGCTCCATTACTGACTGTGATATGAAATCGGTGGTAGGTGTGTGTGTGTGTGTGTGTGTGTGTGTGTGTGTGTGTGTGTGTGTGTGTGTGTGTGTGTGTGTGTGTGTGTGTGTGTGTGTGTGTGTGTGTGTGTGACGAAACTGAACACCAAATATACAGTTTTGACTAAATAGAAACTAAAAATAACATCAGACATTGCTACTGCACAAATAAAATAACTTAAAAATACATACAGAATAGAAGTGCAGTTATGTATGAGCAACGTTCCAACTACACCTCAGTACAAGCTTTAAAATTAACCACATTTAGGAGTGTGTGTGTGTGTGTGTGTGTGTGTGTGTAGCACATTTAGTTAATTCACAAATATATATTCATAACAACACAGCCTTTATCATCCACACAGTACTGAACCCATCCCTCAAACACCACAAACACAACAACAAACCTAATACACGATACAGACAAACATTTGTGGACATCTGAGCATAAGAAGTGCTTTGTAATCACACTGTTCTACATTTCCTCCATATTCACTCTTATAATAAACTCCATTCTACTTGGGAAATGTCCACTTGAGTTTGGAGAACATTCTACTTGGGAAATGTTCCACTTGAGTTTGGAGAACATTTGTGCACCTTCAGCAGAGTCAGGCAGTAATGCAGAGTCAGGCAGTAATGCAGAGTCAGGCAGTAATGCAGAGGCCGGCGTTCAGTCAGTATTCACACTCATCCCAGGGTTGTGATTGGACGTCTGTAGTAGGCCGCTCAGGATCTTCTACTAGAACTCATCTTCATTCAGCTGGCTTTGTGGCCTCCACGTGCAAGTGCAGGGAGAATTTAATATCATGTACAACTGTGTGTCTTTAGGTTTGTAGTAACAGTGTGCAGTGAGTGTGGAGTGAGTGTGCAGTGAGTGTGCAGTGAGTGTGCAGTGAGTGTGCAGTGAGTGTGCAGTGTGCAGTGAGTGTGCAGTGAGTGTGGAGTGAGTGTGCAGTGAGTGTGGAGTGAGTGTGGAGTGAGTGTGGAGTGAGTGTGCAGTGAGTACAGAGAGTGTGCAGTGAGTGTGCAGTGAGTGGCCAGAGAGTGGCCAGAGAGTGGCCAGAGAGTGCGCAGAGAGTGCGCAGAGAGTGCGCAGAGAGTGCGCAGAGAGTGCGCAGAGAGTGCGCAGAGAGTGCGCAGAGAGTGCGCAGAGAGTGCGCAGAGAGTGCGCAGAGAGTGCGCAGAGAGTGCGCAGAGAGTGCGCAGAGAGTGCGCAGAGAGTGCGCAGAGAGTGCGCAGAGAGTGTGCAGAGAGTGTCCAGAGAGTGCAGAGAGTGTGCAGAGAGTGTGCAGAGAGTGTGCAGAGAGTGTGAGTGTGCAGTGAGTACAGTGAGTGTGAAGAGAGTGCTCAGTGAGGAGTGTGCAGTGAGTGTGGAGTGAGTGAGGTGTGCAGTGAGGTGTGCAGTGAGTGTGCAGTGAGGGTGCAGTGAGTCCGCTCGCACTTCCTGTCCGTCTCTCTCCCACTCCCGCATTTGGTTCCCTCATCCAGACAGACTCACATATATAATTCCTACTCAGGAGGTTATACATGTCAGCTTGGTGTGGAAGGGATTTTAACGCAACATGCAGATCCAAAATCAATGACTTACTCTCGCACCATAACCACGACCCTCTCACAGCCTTTTAGTGCTCGTGAGAAAAAACACATTAGTGTAACGCAAGACGCATTTCCACCTGTCATTTATTTACTTTCTATTTCTTTGCAACAATGTGGGAGTTTTTTTATAGCCTCCATAAACACTGACATTTAAACATTGTTAAATATATCCACTATACAGTGTTGTCAAAAAGATACGTTTTCATTCAATTAAAGTGTAGTTTAGAAAGAAGAAAAACTTTTCAAGTGTAAATATGTAAGTGTGGACATGACCTAACTCACTAATCTCTTTCCCCACACACTTCCACACACTCACTCGCTCTCACTCTCATTCCATCCTTCTGTGAAAAGGAAGAGGCTTTGGCGCCAAGTGCCTTTAAGTGACGCTAGTTAGACGAAATTCTGCACATAAAAATGAGAAACAAACTGACTTATATACACACACACACACACACACACACACATGCATTCATTCATTCATCTTCTACCGCTTTATCCAATCTTCCCTCGGGTCACAGGGAGTGTGTGCCCATCTCACATCTATGGGCATTAAGGCAGGATACACCCTGGATGGAATGCCAACCCATCACACACACACACACACACACACACACACAAGGGACAAATGTCCAAGGTGCCAATCAACCTACCGTGCATGTTTTGGTGTTTTGGACCGGGAGGAAACCAGAGAACCCGGAGGGAAAAAAAAAAACCCTATATATATATATATATATATATATATATACTATATATATATATATATATATATATATATATATATATATATATATATACTATATACACACACACACACACACACACACACACACACACACACACACACACACACACACACACACCTCAAAAAAAGTCTTGCTATTGCGATATCTGTAAAACAGTATTTATTTTGTGTTAAGTATTTGTGTTGCATGCTTATGTTGTCCAGATTTGACCAATCAAATCAGACCCTACTATCTTTACTTACTTACTATCCCAAGTAGTCACGATTACACTATTGGCTAGACCGGGCCTGAAGGTGAACCTAGCGGATCAGTGCAGATAGTGGAGAGACGAGCCGAGACGAGACGAGCCGAGCCGAGACGAGTTTGGAAAATGACAGTGACGAACTTGTGACAACTGGGAATGGTACTTCTGAAATATGGCAATATTTTGGCTTCAGGAGAGACGACATGTCGAAAACATCTGTACCTTTTAAGTCGTGCTGCACACCAGTGGTCACGTGGAGATAAAATAACTAATCTAACCCTAATCTGTACAATCACTCGTAAACTGAAAACGTGTCCGTTATTCTGACCTGTTTTTAGCCGGTGTTTCGGGGCTGCAGTGGTTATATTTATCCTGCAGAGCCACACACACCTCCCCAAAAAACAACGGGTTTGTTTGAGGTGCTGGAAATAAATGAGTCATGCTGTAGTTTTACCGTTACTTTGTCCCTTTAGTAATTACTTAGTCGTTAAAATTCTATTTTGGATACAGAGGGAAAACATGTCCGCCATTAGCACCTGTTTGTAGCCGGTGTTTTGTGGCTGCAATGATCAAGTTTATCCTGCTGGGCCACACACACACACACACACACACACCAATATGGTTCTGTTCGAGTGACTGGAATAAATTAGTTGTGCTACGTCCTTTATTTGAGGTATTAGGTATTATTCGAGGACTTTGTCTCGAACACCTGAAGTTACAAATCTGAAGTGTTTAAATAGAACTGATGAAATTACACGACTCTTGGAAATCTAAATCTGGTCACAGCGCTGCCATGTTGTATTTGGTAAGTACCAGACGGGAGGCGGAGAACTGCGGAATGGAGACCTGCACTGCCGCAGGACTCAACACAAATGTGTGCGGCCTGGGACAAGATCTGATGGTGAACACAGGTGTGGGCAGGAATATATTCATATACTATATAAACAATACAATAATACAACAATAAACTGTTATGAATCTACTGCAAAAAGCAACAATGTCAACTAAAATGAAAATAAATGATATACAGGCACAAGAGTCAGGAGCGATTTAAATATAGTCTTTACTGTAGAAGCTCTCTGTGTCAAACCAACATGAAATCGAAAAATCGATTTTCGTTTATCATCGGCATAAACCATAATAATGACGATTAATCTCCCAGTTCTACCATTAACTCTTTATTTCAGTATGATATTTATATATATATAAAATAGCAAAACAATTTCGTTCAATATTCGTTCAACAATTTCACAATATTCAACAACAATATCGCATATTTTTACAAAATCGTGCAGCCCTAATATATACACACATATATATGTGTGTGTGTGTACGTGTGTGTGTGCGCGTGTGAGTGTTTGTGCGTGTGAGTGTGTGCACGTGTGTGTGCGCGCGCATGTAGCTATCTAAAATCACAGATCAATGATCCCCTTTACAAACACCCTCTAACCCCTGACTATAGCAACATTTCAATAGATCTGGAACAAGTCGTCCTCTTCATTACACAAACACACACACACACACACACACACACACACACACACACACACCGCCATCTGTTCAGTGTGCAGCTACTGGTGCCCTTCCAGGAGCTGTAAATAACGACTCCAAACTAATTTAGCTCCCTGTGCCACATGCCAGTGAGCGCTGGGAGAGAACACAGAAGAGAACCAAACTGATCTGAAAACTGCCTCTTCTTTTCTCTAGACTCTCTCGCGACACAACAAGAGACTAAATCATACAAACATCTAAATAATACAAATATACAAACCCCAGTGAATAGGAAATACTTTTTTTAATAACTTTATAAATGCTGACTTTTTTTTAAGAGACGAGAGAGAGAGAGAGAGAGAGAGAGATAATCCTCAGTCTGGATGATTTAAAGTTCTTAAATACACAATATCAACACCAGGACACCTCCATTATACATCCATATTCATCATCACAGGCTGTTAACACACAATCACAGCTGCACAACTGCACACGAGGTCTTTGGATGCGGTCACATAAGATTTTCTCTTTTCATGAACTAGGAGACCCAAAGCAGGTCAAACATCACAACGCACCAGTGCAGAAATCCAGATCCACTGTGATGGATTGAAATGAGACTCTGATGAGAGTCTGAAGAATCTATGAAGACTATGGCAAGTTCAGGTTTATTTCTACAGTGCTTTTCACCACGGACATTGTGCTTTACACACTTTAGATTGAAAGTAAGCTCACTGGATAAGGCATTGTCCTCTGGACCGGAAGAGCTCAGGTTCAAATCCTACAACCACAAGTGGGCCCTTGGAGAAAGGCCCTTAACCCTCAATTGCCCAGTTGTACATGGCTCTGGATAAGGGTGTCTGCCAAATGCTGTAAATGAAAGAATTATAGATACAACATTTAAATTCAAGTGCATTATAATAATGTCTCTTCAATGTGCAAGCCTGTGGTGACTGTGCAAGAAAAACCAACATCAGGAGGAAACCGTCAGAGGAATGAGAGTACAGGAGGGCAATCTCTCCTCTCCTCCACACCAACACTGTGATTCAAATCAGAAAACACAGAAGTTCAGGTTTGGAGATGTGACGGTTTTACTGAGAAGATCAGCTGAGACTCAACAAGCACATCATTAAACTCATGATGAACGGCTCAGACATCGGATACTTTTCCAGCGATCTGTGTGAGACTGTTTCAGGAGCCTTAGGTCACCGTTCTGGGAATCTGCTGTATTTTTCTATTCACTTGACATTTTTTTCCTGAAAGAGATCAAGTGCAAGCAAACATAAACCCGGTGTTGGAGGAAGTCTTGGGTTTGCACCACCGTGCTCTTCCTTTTGGGAGGGATGGCGTTCATGTTCCTTTGTGAATTGTTTGTGCACTGAATTGCAGCATGGAAGCCCTTAAAGATGATCACATGGGTTACATATGGACTCTCATTGCCCAGGTGAATTTGAGTCCCTGGTTTAGGGACTGGTTTAAGCTGCATCGATGTTACCCATGCAGGAAGAGAGTGATCGATCCGAGCGCAGGGGGAAGGAAGCAGCTGTGCGGGTCTGGATCGAGTTGCCACATCACACCACAATCCGAAGGACGGAAACTTGAGCGTAGCTGATCTGTGGCGCCTCTCGCCAATACTGAAACATTCGGAATTCGTGTGACGGATAAATAACAGGGTTTCTTGTACAGCATTTATCCAGACAATGGCTGGACACAGAATTGTGTACGCGTCGCATTTCTATACAAACTGCACAGTTCGCAATAAAGGATTAGTTTTCCGTCTGCATTGTGCTGCAACACCCACTTCATTTGGAAAGAAATGGACTAGTTACTGGGAGAACGATTCTTCACAGGCGGAATATCTGTGCAGTCTGTGGGCAAGAACACGGAAGAACATTAGGCGTGGAGAAACGTACACGCATTAATCTCTGTTTTTCTGTTGATTTGGCTCGGTAGGGGAGAAGCGCTACTTCCATAATCACCAGCAGCGCTATGCGAGCACGCCGCTGCTTATCTGATCACGAGCGCCTCCTAAACAGCACACCACCCCCACTGGGAGTTCTCAGAGTAGCACTGATGAGGAGACTGTGACTAATCTACTGTTAGAAGACACGCCTTAATCACGGCAATCTGCCATCAATTTTCCGGGGCAGATCTGTACTCGGATAATATCCTCGTATCATGAGAATCGTTTAAGCTCAAAGCTGAACTAGTTCTTGCCTTAGTATATTCTAGGTTTCCATAATTGAATAGTTTGCTCCCATAAACTGTAGTAGCTGTATTCTGTATTCTCCTTCTTGATCTACAATTGTTTATGGACACCTGACCAATAGATTTAATTTCTGAACAACCAATTCCACATTTAATCCTCATCAACTATTAAAATGGAGTCCACAATTCAGGGAAGGTGTTCTACGAGAGGTTCTCTGTGGCATTCAAGGTCGCATTCAGAATTACAGTTTAGGCCAATGGTGCTCAGTAGAGTAGGGTCAATCAAGATCTTCCACTCCAACCCATGTAAACCATATCTTCTGGTAGCTCCAAATTCAAGTCAAAGATCTCACTAATCTAATCCTACCATTACCAAAGACCATCTATACAATTGTGTGCTTCAGTATGTGGTATCACTTTGGTGAAGAACCACATGACTGAAAAAGTCAAATGTCCCGGATTTATATCTCTCTCTCTCTCTCTCTCTCTCTCTCTCTCTCTATATATAGATATATAGATATATATATATATATATATATATATATATATATATATATATATATATATATATATATATATATATATATATATATATATAGCTATATATATATATAGTGTATAATCAACCTGAACATTGTACATCCAGAAGAGAAGGGCTTCCTCTCAAGGTTTTCTTCATTGTGGTGGTGTTGCTTAATCACAAAGTCTATTGTGAATAATAATAAAGTGGTACAGAAAATAAATAAAAAAATGTAACTGAAATTAAATGAATCTGATCTAACAGTGTATGAGATTCTTGTTTTGATACAGATGAGTACAAAAATACAGTGTTATTCACATGTACAAGGAGTAAGTAGTTAATATTATTATTTCAATAATTAAAATATAAAAAATAACATACACAACACACTCGGGTGCTTGTTCAACACCCTCTCTTGCTGATGTGCTTGTTGTCTCGTCATGACATGTGAACGTGAAATGTTTGAACAGGTTCGCAGCTTGTGGCTACATAGACCAAATACAGAAAAGTCCACGAGTTACAATGGTCCAACTTTTCTGATCTTGTCATAACCAGACATAGACATGTATCTGCACAATGATACAATGACATGCTGCCAGGATTTACACATTTCCAGCCTTGTGAGATGCCTTCCTCTATGCAGCGGTCGACAGAATTAATTTCTCCATATGTTAGTGTGTGGATATGTTAGTGTGTGGATATGTTAGAGTGTGGATATGTTAGAGTGTGGATATGTTGGTGTGTGGATATGTTGGTGTGTGGATATGTTGGTGTGTGGATATGTTAGTGTGTGGATATGTTGGTGTGTGGATATGTTGGTGTGTGGATATGTTGGTGTGTGGATATGTTAGAGTGTGGATATGTTAGTGTGTGGATATGTTAGTGTGTGGATATGTTAGAGTGTGGATATGTTGGTGTGTGGATATGTTAGTGTGTGGATATGTTGGTGTGTGGATATGTTGGTGTGTGGATATGTTAGTGTGTGGATATGTTGGTGTGTGGATATGTTGGTGTGTGGATATGTTAGTGTGTGGATATGTTAGTGTGTGGATATGTTGGTGTGTGGATATGTTGGTGTGTGGATATGTTGGTGTGTGGATATGTTAGAGTGTGGATATGTTAGAGTGTGGATATGTTAGAGTGTGGATATGTTAGTGATATGTGTGTGGATATGTTGGTGTGTGGATATGTGGATATGTTAGTGTGTGGATATGTTAGTGTGTGGATATGTTAGTGTGTGGATATGTTAGTGTGTGGATATGTTAGTGTGTGGATATGTTAGAGTGTGATTGGCTCTGTTTAACTAAATTATGCACTGGAAATGTACAGTTATTACCAAATTACAGTCTTTAAGTGTATTCTTTAAGTGTATTCTTTAAGTGTAGGTTATACCAAGTTAGGATGGGACCAAGAGAACGTGTCACCATTTTAAATCAGGGACTATCTGTATTCATACAAACTATGTAAGATAAATTCACTCTAAGCAACAAATTGGTGAGGAGAAAGAAAAAGAAAAAAAAGGAGAAAAAAATAAGGATGGTGTCTAGACTTTATTGTGGCTACAGGCCAAAATGAGACATTTATAACAGCAGAAAAACAGCAACTCTCACAGGATCTTAATTACAGAAGCAGAACTTTTCTAACAAGCTAGTTCAGAGACGCAGAGCGATGGTGAGAAATTCGTTGCTCTGTATGGAGAGCCACACGAGGCTCGCTTGGGTAATTGGATTGTGTGCTTGACTGAAATAGAAATGCACTGGGAGGTCCAAGTGATTGGAATCAAGAAGTAGTCAGGTAGGTTCCCTCTCTGCAAAATGTCAGGGGCACACGAGGCAGTGGGGACGCGCTGGCAGGAGCGTTTAGGGGCGATATAGGAAAATAATGCGATAGTTTCAGGCACGTGTGCGAGTGCGTGCATCCAGGCCAACAGTTTTAGTCTCTACCTTGCTTGTCGTTTACCTCAGTGAGATTTAAGGACGTGCAATCAGCAAACCCGGGAAGCCTAGAAGAAAGTGTGCTTTGATATCGTCCTTGTGCCTACAGATAAGAACCAGAGAGGCAGAAATGAAACATTTCCTACTTATTTCATCTCAATTCCCATGATGCACGTTTGAATAAAGCTGGCTGCCAACTCAAGTCATATTTAACTCTGCCCAGTGAGCAACAGAAAGGGGGAGAGAGGGAGAGAGGGAGGGAGAGAGAGAGAGAGAGAGAGAGAGAGAGAGAAGCAAATGAAAGGCATTGGAAGACGAGATGACAGTCTCGGTAGGACACAAATTTCTCTGAGAGGAAGCGAGATAGGGGGCAGACGCTTTTATAGCTTTCATGTCACAGATCATTTCCAGCCTATTCATAGAAAGTGACGAAATAGCGATTTCACTCAACCTATAGAATCGTTCTGCGTAAGCCAAACACACTCCCAGATCCATTCTGCACACTCGCAGTAAGATCAAACAATGCAGGTGAACCTTCGGCCTCTGTGTCTTTATATTCTTAAAGCATTTACTAGAGTGTGATTTTACTCCACGCCCATTTTAGTGGCCATCGGTAAGAAGTAGCATGAAGGCTGTTATCTCTCCTGCCTTCAGCAAACAATCGCTCATGTTTGGCAAAAATCTACATTACATTTACATCATTTACCAGAAGCCCTTATCCAGAGCGACATTCAACTGAGCAATTGAGGGTTAAGGGCCTTACTCAAGGGCCCACTAGTGGCAACTTGGTGGTGGTGGGATTTGTACCTACAATCTCCCGCTCCAGAGGCCAATGCCTTAATCACGAGCTACCGCCTCCTGGAGGACAAAGAGGAAAAAGACGCTAAACTCAGAATGAAGTGAGCAGGGTTTCATTATCAGACCCTGACGATGGCTACGACGGCTGAATGAAATGACCAGGAAACAAGTCAGTTTCTAATGTCAGAGATGCAACAACTATTTTTAAAGCAAACATATCAGAGGTTTTTCACACCGGTCAGCCATGTGCACATTCAGGGGAGGAACTAAAGATCTCATGTTTCCTTTCACAGAATTTCCTTCAGACATAATTTCATGTAATTTTGTGAAAAATGATACAGCTGCACTTCATCTGTTTTGCACTTTGGATGCATCACTGTGGAAAAAGATCAGCAAGCAAATAGTCTTTCTCTTATTAGAGGAGTTTAAGATATACAGGATGGAGTGACACCTTCTGCAACATTCATTCATTCATTCATCTTCTACCGCTTTATCCGATCTTCCCTTGGGTCACGGGGAGTCTGTGTCTATCTCAGGGGCGTCTATGGGCATTAATGCAGGATACACCCTGGATGGAATGCCAACCCATCACAGGGCACACACTCACACACACACACACACACACACACACACACACACACACACACACACACACATTCACACGCTAGGGACAATTTTCCAAGGTGCCAATCAACCTACCGTGCATGTTTTTGAACCGGGGGAGGAAACCGGAGAACCCGGAGAAAAACCCCCTGAGACACGGGGAGAACATGCACAAACTCCACACACACATGACTGAGACTGGAATCGAACCCGGACCCTGGCAGTGTGAGGCGAACGCGCTAACCACTACGCCACCGTGCCCCGCCCTTCTGCAACATCTGCTCTCAAAATAGTACGCGTTTTTCTGCTTTGGTTTTGTATGTATTACGGAGGTTATCTCCATAACGGAGCCCAATGCAAACCCAGCCATACAATGGACTAAAGATGTATATGAAGCAGTTACTGATCTGATGCAATACGATTAACTATAATTTACTTTTGATTTCTATTACCATGGAATATGATCCGATTTCAATTAAATTCCAAAAAAATGGTGATTTAATATAATACGATATAGTTGAAAAAATATGACAATACATTTTAATATGGTGCAAATGGTTTACATTTATTTCTTTGGGTCAGACAGACAGCAAATTGTTCATTTTGTTAAGTGCTTTCTGACTTCTAATGCATGGCCCTTTCACAAACAAGCCTTTGTAGTGAAAAAGAAAAGAGTAAATAAAACAAGACTTATCTCTGTCATGTTAATCTCTAAATATTATACATTTCCAATCAAATAAATAAATGAGTGAGTGTCTGTCTGTCTGTACTCTATGTGACCCTCACAACGCACCTCAGCCTCCGCAATGCTATGATGTCATTCACATAACACCATTATATAAGTCATTATAACAGCAAATGGAAACTAGAATAGGTTGTATGTATGTATATATATATATATATATATGTGTGTGTGTGTGTGTATATACACATATATATGATTGAATCATACAAATAGATAGGTTTCCCCAAACAAACACAAATTCCCATCTGATACATGTCAGGTATGTTGGGTTTGCACAAATCAGTCAAACTCAATGCAATTATTTTCACTAGTCTTGGGCAGGATGGCTATAATCATGAACTTGTTTACATTTTAGAAAGTAGAACCAAATGTGATCACTGGGAATGAAGGTGTTCACAGCAGGAAAAAAGGGTAGGCTTGGTCTAAGGATTCAGCAGGGAAATATGTACACTGTATTCATATCTAATGCTGAAATGTCCATATGATGCTGTAGATTTACTTATAACAGAGTGCAAACATTTTAAATCCGCTTACAGAAACAATTAAAGCAAGTCATCAAAATCCCCAAAACTTAATACTTGAATTAGGAGAGGCAGAGAGGGGTCGTAATGACAAATAAACTGCTGATGCAATACTGCTTTGAGATGGAATACTGAATTTTTGTCAGAAGATACTTTTTTTTTTTCTATCAACAGACAGTCAGAGAATCTAAAACATACTGCCACACTGCATTTAACAATTTACAAGAGAAGAAATAGTACAATCATATCAGAAGCTAAACCCCCTGTTAGCACTTACAGCATTATTCGCAAGCCCTGTTCACACCTGGCATTAACGCAAGTGCTGGGAGATTGGATTACAGGTGAGAAAAGGGTCAAAGGCATCGTAGATCACTCCAAAACACCTGGAGTTAAAGTAAAGTAAATTCCAGTAAAGTCTGGAATGTATTTGTGGCTGTAACACATTTATAGTGTGAATGAGAATATGTCTTGATGGATCCTGGACTGCAGTTAAAGACTGTTGTATGTACAAAGCTCGAGCTAGAAAACAATCATTTGAAACTGGAAATCAATAAGAATTTGGAGTGGATCAAATTGAAATAATAGCCAGCCCAAGGACTAGTACACATTTTATACAGTGTATCTCAAAATAGGAATTGCCTGGACTGTACACTATTTAAACCTAATATATTAACTTAAGATATACACTTCAATTTAAATTTCATTTTTTTGGAATTGTTACTTTACTGTGAGTAAATGTAACCCAACATTTTCTCTGTGGCATCAATAAACTATTCTAATTCTGAGGCATCTACAAGCAAGTGGACTCTTCAGGTGTCAGGTGTTTAAATACTTCCAGTCATATAGTCTACATAGAAACAGATGATGTAATCTGTAAGTGGTACAGCAACGGTACGTGAAAGAATAGCATTTATACAGAATGCAGTATTCGCTATACTGTTGTGCCCGAGTTGCCAAGACAATGTTTTTTGATTAATATTTTTTATGTAAAAAAAAAAAGTGACCATAAAATACAGTATAAACGTTTTTTTTCCTAATAATCACATTCTTCTTAAACAAATGTGTCCTGGATGTAGAAAGCTTGAAGAAGGAAGTTCATGGTGATTACATAACAAGCATATTGGTTATAAAACCAGCCAAGAGAAAAGCACAATTCTACCTGTATACTTTCACATTCATGACAAAATCAAATCTACAAGAATAAAAGCATGTTTTAGTCATTTCAGAAAACTAGATACTCAATACTTAATCTGGAATCAGTCCTCACAGATTTAAAGTCACTGATCACATTTAGATCTCTGGTTTGAATGGATATATTTACATGTTCTCCGCTCAAATACAAGCACTGACTGAACTGAAATGCAAACCTTCGCGCTGCAATAAAGAGCAGATAACATGAGCTTGTGTTAATCAGTAATCAGGAGTGAGTTGAGGCGATTCGGTGTTTTGTCTCCAGCCACAGAACCCAGAACACCATGTAGGAATGCTTTACTGGACTGGACTTTTATTGGTTTGTTACTGGTTCACTGCGGCTGCTATGTGCATGTGTTTGATGAATATGCAGGTCAGAAATAAAACTCAAAATGAATTAAATATAGCTGTTTTAACCAAGATTGTCCTGCAAGTTTTTCCCCAATGACATTTAAATTCTCTGTTGTAGAATAACCTGCGATTTTGTAAAATGCCAGTCCTGTTAATTCCCATATAAAGATTCTGGAATATTACAACTCAAGTAGTTACACTTTATTAAAACTGCTCATGTTTATCTTACCAACATGGAACCGGGACTTCTGAAAAATCCAACAATTAAAGCCAAAACCTCTATAAAATTCTAACCTCATATTCAGCCCTGACTAGAGCCTACAAGTGTGATACTCATAAAGCATGAGCCATATCATTTTACAGCTTCTGCTCTTTTCTTTTCTTTTTTACAACACTGCAATTCTATATGCTTAGAGAAGAGCATCTGGGACATAAAAGACTCACTTACTGGAAATAGAACACCAGCGTTTTTAACCGTTACAGTCCACCTCTACTGCCATAATCATTTTTATATTTAAGGTTTTATGTATGGTTATAGGGATATCACGGTTCTTTTAGTGACTCGATTCATTCCATTTTTAAAAATTCATTGAGGCAAATAAATTTTCCATTTAACAAAACAGAGCACTGCATTTCCCACAGACCGTTATTACAGACAAACTGCTCAACTAGATATTGTGAGAGATTTAAAAATAAATACAAGTGAGAATACTTATGAGATTATATGTATTGTTCATTTTGGAATAATCATTAGAACACTCTGTTACTAAAATAACTGATACATGGTTATGTACGGTCGCTCTTTATCAGGCTTCAACTGGAAGACTTGACTGTGACTAGTTTTGAACCAACAATATTAAGTAGAATGAATATTTTTACAATTTTTACAAAGAAGTTACAATCAACTCGCCAACTTTGCTAAGTGCTCCGACATGTCAACACCTCTGCGCTGCCAGTGTAAGAGTAATACATATTATAGCGTGCAACATCCCATATTTTAACAAGGGATAACACAATACAGACTATGCTGTAATTAAAAAAAGAAAAAAAAAAAGGATGACCCCAGCATGGTGGAGGAGGAGGTGCTGTTTTGGTCGGTGGTTTTGTTAATGGTTATGGTTTCTATTTAGAGTTAATGCTGTGGAATGTCCAGCAGACAAGTTAGTTCCTGTTCTCACTCATGTTATAGGCGAGATAAACAGTCTCTCTAACACAGCAGCCGCGCTCAGATTTCTCACGCGCTCAGATTTCCGTCTCTCCCTGACGCTTTACGATTTACTTTGTGAAACAAGCTTTTAAATCCATTTATTGTTAGACGTGGAGCATCAAATAACGTTGTGTGAGCTGTTACTATAGAAACAAAAAGAAGGTATTAACTATAAACTAGGTTTATCCTTAAATCGGGAACCAAAAATAACCTTCTGGCCAGATACATGCATGAAGAGACACAGAAAAACAAACATGAATCATTTTAGCAAACCAAATATGATCATGAACTTTAACAATCCTCCTTCAACATGCGAGACCATTAGGAGCCTTATTTAGGTCCAAAATGGTTTCCTGGCAAAGATGATTTCTCAATTAAACTCTTAACTCAAGTCAAGAGCCGGCGACCCCTTTAGGGGACGCTTTCATACTGCAAACGTTTTCAAATGAGTTCATAAACCCTCTTTCAAAGTGCACCCATCCCCCATACACACACACACACACACACACACCAGATGTTACTGAAGGGAAAACATGGAGCGTTGATCAGGCGGGAAAAACCTGACATTTACTAGGCAGGCACACCAAGGAGAAAACGAGGGATGAACAGGAAAGAGCGAAAGACAATCAAAGATAAAAAGAGAGAGAGAGAGAGAGAAAGAAAGAGAGAGCAAGAGAATGAGAGAGCGTGAGAGAGAGTGAGTGAGTGAGTGGGAGAGCGATAGAGAGAGAGAGAGAGTGAGAGACAGAGAGCGAGTGAGTGAGTGAGTGAGAGTGAGAGAGAGAGTGAGTGAGAGAGTGAGTGAGTGAGAGTCGAGTGAGTGAGTGAGTGAGAGAGTGAGAGAGAGTGAGAGAGAGAGTGAGAGAGAATGTGAGAGAGAGAGTGAGAGAGAATGTGAGAGTGAGTGAGTGGGAGATAGTGATAGAGAGTGAGAGAGAGTGAGAGAGAGTGAGAGTGAGAGAGAGAGTGAGAGAGAGTGAGAGAGTGAGTAAGAGAGAGAGAATGTGAGTGAGAGAGAGAGAGTGAGAGTGAGAGAGAGTGAGAGAGAGTGAGTGAGAGAGAGAGTGAGAGAGAGTGAGAGAGAGAGTGTGCGAGAGAGTGAGAGAGTGAGAGCGCCTCTCCCCCCTTTTGAGTGAGTGAGTAGAAGAATGTGTGTGAGAGACAGTGTGAGAGTCGAGAGATGTGAGAGATGCGAGATTGAGAGTGAGAGAGGTGAGAGAGTGGAGAGAGTGCGAGAGTGAGTGAGAGAGAGCGTGAGAGAGAGAGAGTGGGAGAGAGCTGTGAGAGGAGTGAGAGAGGAGTAAGAGAGATGAGAATGTGAGTGAGAGAGAGGGGAGAGAGATTTGAAGAGTGAGAGGAGAGAGCGAGAGGTGAGAGAGAGAGAGTGCGAGAGAGTGAGAGTGAGCTGATGGGAAGTGAGAGAGTGAATGAGAGTGAGTGAGAGAGTGAGAGAGTGAGAGAGTGAGTGAGAGTGAGCGAGAATGAGTGAGAGTGAGAGAGCGTGAGAGAGTGGGAGAGAGTGAGAGAGAGAGAGTGAGAGAGAGAGAGAGCGAGTGAGAGTGAGTGAGTGAGAGAGTGAGTGAGTGAGAAATTGAATGATTCCAATGTGTTTTTTGGTGAAAGTAAACTCCACCTCGTGCTGTTTGGACATTATGTATTGGATCTTTATGTATTGGATCTTTATGTATTGGATCTTTATGTATTGGATCTTTATGTATTGGATCTTTATGTATTGGATCTTTATGTATTGGATCTTTATGTATTAAATCTTTATGTATTGGATCTTTATGTATTGGATCTTTATGTATTGGATCTTTATGTATTGGATCTTTATGTATTGGATCTTTATGTATTAAATCTTTATGTATTGGATCTTTATGTATTGGATCTTTATGTATTGGATCTTTGCAGGATGAAGAGACGAACGACAGAATGAAATATTGAGCGGAACACAAGAGCGAGTGGAGAAACACAATCAGCCTCCAAATTACGAGTAGCCTTTCGTTTAGACAGTGAACTTTTGAATTCGCCTTTTTTAGTCACTTTTTAATGTCCTTTTTTTCCTCTTTTGTTCAGTTTGTTTCTGTATACAATTTTCAAACAATTCTCTTGTTTGAAATCAAAAACGATCTTTCAGTCACAAAGTCATTGTATTTCTACAGTAACCGCCTGACGGTCATTATTTCCCCTTAACAGAATGTGTTTTATTCCCTCATACACTGTAGAATTTGCTCAATAATTTTATGAAAAAAAGCATAAAACACTTTCTGCTGGTCACAGATTGTCTACAAAACAAATTCCTACAGTATTACAAATGTTATATTATTTTTGGCAATAGCCTCAATGATTTCTATTGATTGTATTCAAGACAGGAAAAAAAACACCTCAGTGGAATATTAATGAGAACCTGGAAAACTCGATCTGACTCATCCATACATTTTATATAAATATCTGAGTAAAATCATTCATTCATTCCTTCATTCATTCATCTTCTAGCGCTTTATCTGATCTTCCCTCGGGTCACGGGGAGTCTGTGTCTATCTCAGGCGTCTATGTGCATTAAGGCAGGATACACCCTGGATGGAATGCTGAGGAAAATCAAACCAATGAAAATACCTAAATAATAGCTTTCATTCATAAAGAACACACTGCCAGATCCACCACATAATCCATGTAATGTACAAACGTTTGCAGATACAGACCTTAACATTTGCGTGTGCTTTTTGAGAGGAGGGAAAAATTCCATGCAACTAAATCTAAAGACAATTGTTTGACTGAGATTAGAGCTGGACAATGTCATGTACATTTAAATCTCCAATAGATTTGTAGATTTTGGACAGAGTGGGGAAATGTGTGGGCTGTTTTTACCCGCGGTCATGTTTATCCCACAGCATCACACACAACTCCCCATTCAACAATAAATGACTTACTGTTATTACTCTGTTAATCACAGTGTGTTTTCTCAGACGCGCCGTCAACAGAAACAACATGGAAAAATAGATGTTGATTTCTTCGGACAGTTCCAGCAATTACGGTTCTTGGAATTATCGGCCCTGATTAATCGGCAACAGCAGCAAAAGTCCGGACTATCAGAGACATGGCCCTAAATTTATGCATATCATGTCTTTTGTTTTGTGTATAATTTCCAAAAAAGCGATTTAACTGACTCTGAAAACTCAAAAATGTGTAAGAAGTCTTGGCACTCAGCAGAGTCGCAACTGCACACGGTGAGAAAAAATAACAAATTAGCAGCCAAAGATTTGTGAAGAATCAAATGTGAAAGTAGCAGGAACCAATTTTCCTCCAGTGGTGTCATATAACACCAACCTACCTGGAGTACAAGGTGTTCAGTGCTCAGAGACATGACCATAGTAAGGAAGGCTGAAACCCGACCAGCACAGAACAAGACGAGCTGAAACGTCAATATTGGGCCAAGAAATATCCGAAGACTTTCAAAGCTTCTATGCACTGATGAGATGAGAGTGACACACTTGACGGAGCGGATGGATGGACACGTGATTGGATCAGTAACGAGCTCCACTTCGACTCGGACGCCAGCACGGTGGAGATGGGGTACCGCTATGGGTTGGGATTAATAAAGATGAGGTAGGTGGACCGTTTCGGGTTGAAGCTGGACTCAAAATCAACTCCCAAACCTACTGGCAGTTTCTAGAAAACACTTTCTTCAAGCAGTGGTACATGAAAAAGTCTGCATCTTTCAGGATGATCATGATATTTATACAGGAAAACGCTCCAACACATGCATCAAAGTACTCCCCCTGCATGGCTAACCAGTAAAGGCCTTAAAGAAGAAAGAATAATGACATGGCCTCCTTCCTCACCTGACCCGAAAACCCTATTGAGAACTTGTAGGCCGATCAGAAACGGGCCATTTATAGTGAAGGACAATACAGCTCTCTGATCAGTGTCTGGAATGCTGTGGTTGCTTCTGCACAAAACATCACTGGTCAGCAGATCAAGAAACTGACAGACTCCATGAATGGAAGGTTTATGAATGATATTGAAAAGAAGGGTGACTACACTGGTCACTGAGGTTTTTTTTCTTTTTCTGTGTCTGAAATGTTTATTTGTGAAAAACAATAAAAGTGAAATGTTCATTTTTAAACTGTGCACACAGTGAACATCTCTGTCAATAAAATGTCCGTCGTGAAGGTTTGTATCTTACCGCCGAGTCTTACACACAGCTACGCTCATATATCAGTGGTCACCTGCCTCTGCCCCGTGGTGTGTGGTTATAATCACAGCAGCGACAGCATTCATTGTGTCCTTTTCACCCCCGTGTCCTTCTGAAAGGATAGACTGAGCCATCACTTTATTCCCACTGGGCAGAAGCGATTTCGGTCAGAAGTGTAGATTAGATACGCACGCCTGGTGTGAGTTCTTCGCTCAGAAAAGACTGTGCCATACGACTGCCATGAGGTCTAGAAAATTCTAGACATTGACAAGAAACATTGTTAATGGAAATGTACTCGCAAACATTCACAAGCTGTATATACTCATCAACTCAATGAACACATTTTTATTTAATCCTTCCTCAGGGATATTCAGACATAACAATCTAACCCAATTACTTTATCAATAGATTCCCAATTACTTTTTAGAAAGAAATGTCTTTCACTATTTACATAATTATTTTTTTAAATCAAATCACAATCTGATGCAACGTCAAGGTCTTGTAACATCAAACTCTTGTTAAGCCAGTTTCCCAGCAACCCACGTTTTAATAGGCACTCGCCAAATTGTACAAATGTCAGTTCACGCTGTGTAGTCTGCTGAATAATTATAGGTAATGATTGTCAATTAAAGGAGACCGATATGCCCTGCTTTAGCTGGATCAGGTAAAGCAAAATGGGTATTTCCCCCCCTATGATTTACACATGACTGATTTTCTCTTCAGCCAATTTGTACATGAATGAATCTAAAACACTCAAATGAAGATTTCCATTCCATTTCTAACACACGTTGTTAACCTATTTTATTCGATGTAACTTTGATAAGTCACTGAATAGGACATGCTATATATAAACAGAGGGGGAAATTTGTTAATTTAACATATAAATAATATTTTTGATGATTAAAAAAAATGGAAAAAGAGAATTTTATTGGAAATGTTTTAACAGCTTCATGTCTCTTATAAGGAATCGTTGACATTACAAAGAATGGCATATTGTTATTGCATCAATAATTTGCATTAGGTTTTGAACTCTACTGAATTATAAATAGGTTTTTCTCCATGTTTTATTGAACTAGAAAACTGCATTAGTTTAGCAGATTAGAGTGTTTTCTGTGTTCATTTAAATATTACAAAATCTATGATATAATGCTAGAATTAGTTTTAGATTTTTAGTTGTTTATAAAAAAAGAGTTTTATATTTAGTGAATAATCTCAAACAAAATTCACTCACAAAAAAAAAAACAAATCACATTAAAATGATTCCATAAATGTATCTGTACAAATCGATTATTTGAGTCATTGAGAATTCTAATTAGATCTGGGAGGTCGTATAATTTGAATCTCAGATTTTTATTATTTTTTTAAAAGACAAAATAGAATTTTAGATACAGTAGGAAAACATGTCTGCTATCTTTAGCTGTTTCTAGCTGGAGTTTCGGGGCTTAGGCCGTCATGTTTATCCCACAGCGACACTCACCTCCCCATTCAACAATGGTCTCAGGTAATAGAATAACTTAGTCGTACCTTTACTCAGTACCTTTAGTTTCCACAAACTTTAGATGAAGTTTACAGCAGGCTTGGGTTTGTTGAATGTCTGAAGTTGCAAACCTGAAACATTTCCATACAACTGATGAAACTGCGCCAATCTCAGAAACGAGCACTGTGGATGTGCCAGAGCGCGGTGTTGTATTTGGTATTTTAAACTACCGAAGTTCTCTGTGCCAAATCGATCTTCATTTTTTTCAACATGCCAAAATCCCATAAACACAAATGAATGGATAATGACAATCTCCCAGCTCCCAAATAATGCAATAAAAAGTACTTTTTCTTTGTCAAAGAGAAACACTAATTAAGAGAGAGAAAATAATGCAAGTCTAAACACTTTTTGTTATCATATTACATCAAAATACAAATACAGTGCATTCAAAAAGCCGCTCCGCAGTATTACAAAATCTAATTTAGCAAAATGATGTGTACCAAAACAAACAACCAAACTGTACTGTAGTACTGTACTGTATTCATCATGGAAACATCCCGCTACAGATGTCTGATTCATGAAACCTTAAATATATTATAACAATTTGTTGTTATCGTCATCCGGTATATCTGTAGAACAGGATGGACCACGATCGAGAGCAATCTGTCCAGAAGAGACAGTGCCTTTAGCGATGTGGTCATTTTTGAATGTGGAGATTTTAAGATTTGGAATCTCTACATTAAACATAAACAACACTCAGGTTATGTTACAGAATGGACTGTTCTCAGTGTGCCTTCTTCATCATTACATCACATCACGATCCCTGCAACAGCATGCCTCACTGTGTGTAACGAGAAGGTCAGCAACTAAACAAGAAAGCACACTGATGATTCCTGGAAATGTGAGAGCGCTCTACAGGCACTGTATTCATCTCCACAGCGACTGCAAAGGGAATCGAACGACACCAGCAGCGGAAAGTCACTCCGTGTCCTGGAGCGGTGTGCGTACATTTCGTTTACAAGTTCATTTATTCGTTTACACTTCATTTACAAGTTAAAAATTGAGAATACGATTTTAAATATGCTTTAAATGCTTTAAATAGACAATAGAAAGGGGGGAAAATAGTAATATTAGTAGTAAGTGATCAAGGAATTGATTTATGAGACTAATACAGACCAGTAGGAAACTAATAATTCGCCATATATATAGGTTTTTAAGCAATCTTTGAACTGATCCTATAATAGGCAAGAATAACCATACGGGTCCTGATCCATGACTGAGCGGGTAGATATTAATGTTGGCAAAAGAGAGCAACGGCCAGGATCTTTAACTTGGCTAGAACGTCCATTTTTCTCTAAATGATGATCCAGTGATTTACGGCACTCACACTGGATCTATCCGATCTGTCTGTGCTTTATGCTCCTTCTGCAGAATCCATCAGCGTTAGACAAAGCCTCCAGTGACGAGGCTGGAACCGTAGAACAGCTATAAAATAAGCTATTCAAACCACCCAAATACCACATGCCACACCACAACAGACACACACACACACACACACACACACACACACACTTTGTATGCCTGTCTTTGTCCCTGCTGACAAATTTAACACAGCATTTCTTTTCCAGGACACATTCACTAGTGGACACAGTGTTGGTAGATAAGTAACAAATCATGTTTCGGATTTTCCTTTCGATCTTGGAATCAATCAATGGACAAGCAGCGGTCATTAATATTCCTCATATAGGTTGGCTAGAGTGTATAATAGTTCCTCATTGGCTGTTCCAATAATTCTCATCTGATAATCACTGACATGTGACCGAGGGTCTTTACAAAGGCCAATTGTTCGGGATAAGAGCTTACACACTGCCGTAAACGTAAACACTCTGAGCAGGCGCTGAGACCGCCCCCTAACACTCAGCCATTCAAACAGCAGCTGACCAAATATTATATGGCTTTGAAATGATGAACTCACACCTATTAAAGGCCATAGCATCACAATTTCAACTTAAAGTGCCCTCTCTGAGGACTGTGGCATCACTTGAGTTTGCTTGAGTTACTTCCAACTCAGTTAGTTATCAAACCATGTAGCCTTCAACATGTTTAGCAGCATCACCAGGCCTTTCCATCCCTGTACAGCATTGCGGGTAACTTGTAACAAATAAAAGTAACTCTAAATTCCATTGCAAAAGACATTTTGGACATTAAACTTAGGACGGTGGAGTATCAAGAATTGCTGATGGATTCCAGCTTTTACAGTGGCTACAAAAATGAATGATACATTTTTACAAAATATGGAACAACAGCTTTAAGAACAAGAAGTCTTATTTTCCATAATGTGTTTACATTTAAAATACTGCATCCTATACTAACATTTATGAACACATCTCTCTTTCTCTCATTTAGCCAAGAACGTTATAGCTTACAAATCATGAAATGGATGTTTGGAAATGAAGCAAGTGAAAGGTGGCATAAGGAGATTTCTCTACAAATGTTTTCTCTCTGCTGTTGTGTCGTGATTGCTATCTATTTATAGTAGAAGAAATACAAATGGACCAAGAGTTTCTTATATAAGAACCAAGGAAAAAAAATAGTTATAAGTGATAATGTAATGCAGCTTTCTTTGGTAGATAAATTTGTTGAAGAAAAGCTTGTTAGCCACGCAAAGGTAGCCTACAATTGCTAGACGTATGCTGCACATTAAATGGCAACAAAGAACATTTCTTAATGTTAGAGGGCATTATATTTTTTCATTGTATTGACTGCCATTAATATCCATGTAAATGCTGGAACATCACATCACCCTGTGTTTCGGAAACTTACATTTTGGTGATTTTTGACTTGCAAAATGTCATGACACATAGAAGATTGACACATTTAATGGCATCTAGCAGAGAATCTTAAACAGAGCAACATACAAACTTCAGAATTATACAACAGAGCAGTTGAGTGGTACGTCCCCTAGAGGTGGCAGCTTGGTGTTGCTCAGATATGAACTTATCCTTCAAATTAAAAGTCCAAAAACTGATCTAGTTAAGTTAAAGATGTCGCCTCTTTAGAAACCCAACTGAAGGAAGAACTGATTAATAGTGACATCATTATTCTTTTGATTCTAATCAAGGATTCTCTAGAGCAGGCATAGGATTTCTAGTTTGACGAGTGTTAGACCCTGATGTGGTACCGTCAGTCCACATCTACCCTTGATATTCTAGCAGAATTATTTATGAGAGTGCATACATGGTGTACGAGCATAACGCACAAGCCTTCTTAATACAATTTTACCCCACAACGAGAATGCATGCACTTTGTTCTTTATAATTAAGCTTTCTCCAGAACTGTTGAATACATGGAAAGCACGTAGCAGAGGAAGTGCTCTCTCTGAGAACATCTCTCCAATTTACAAGTCACCAATCTGCAAGTAATGAACCCATTTAATCCTAAGGGTATTTGGCTGTCAATGGAAACGATGGCGATTCTTTTTTAAAACACCACCATTTCATTAAGGTTACAAAACCCAGAAGGCTGTCACCAGGAGCCTGAAAGAGTCATGGCAACAGTCTTAAAAAAGGAACATGCCAGCGACCACAAACAGGCAGATGCCAGTGTTTTGCTGATGGCCTCCCACTTGGCATTGTTTAAATTGCAATGTCCTTGCCTCACCATGACCCACTTGAGGAAATATGTAATTGTCTATGGCCCTTTGGGAATTTGCCAGGAAGAGGAGAAAAGCTGTGTATATGAATAAATAACTGAAGCAGATACATCACTCAAGGTTTGCTCTGCTGAGAAAAGAGCGTCAATTACACAATGGCCAGAGAGAAATAGAACAACACGAATAGCCTTTATTTGTGACATATGCATTACAGCACAGTTAAATTCTTTCTTTGCATATCCCAGCATGGGATCAGAGTGCAGGGTCAGCCATGATACAGCACCCCTGGAGCACAGAGGGTTAAGGGCCTTATGCAAGGAACTAAGGGTGACAGCTCGGCGATACCAGGGCTCGAACCTCCGTCCTTCAGATCAGTAGCCCAGCGCCTTACTGAAGTACACCCTCCTAATATATTGGTGTTATCCCCTCCCAACCTATGGACAATATGGATACACTTGACTTTTCTAACCATATGTGGTTCTTTACCAAACTGTTACCACAAAGATGGCACACAATTATACTGGAGGTCTTCTGGATGCAATACATTTTCCCTTCAGCTGAACTAAGAGACCGAAACCTGTTCCAGCAAGATAATACCCATGGATCAAATAAAGAAATGATTTACAGGGATTAGAGTTGAAGATCTTCGTTCTATATAGCTTTGAGTTCAATATGCGATTAAATGGAACACTGATATCCCCCAATCCTCCTCACAGAACATCAGGACCTGACATTAACAGCCTTGTGGCTGAATGGGCACAACGCACATCTTCCAAGAAGAGTGGATGTTGTTTATCGGCTTGACTGATTACCGGCGCTAATATTAAAGTATTTTTATTTTTATATTTTTATTTTCAAAACCGATTTGACAATAAAATAATTAAATTTTCAAGTGCACTATTTGGCTCCAACACAGCCTGTCAGGGCTCACCGCTCATCTAGAGCAATCTCTGCCCACCGCATATCTGATTTGTTGGGAGTCACGACTCTGACCAATCAACATGAAGGCTGAACTGTTCTCAGAATCACTTCATGAGCATTTGACTGTTTCATCTGAGTAAAACTATGGTTATATCATATACACAAGCTTTTCTATTAACTCATTTGATTAAAAGATAAACTAATGTTTTTGTGCTTTCATTTGCACTGTACTGTAAATAAAAACTAGAAATGGAATAGAAATGTGTAGTGTGATATAGGCCCAGGTTAGGATAACAGAAAACGAGATATTTAGGCTATGGAACTGAGAGTGCTCTTAATGTTATAGTTTTATGAAAATAGTTGTGGTCTTCTTAACATCTTCTACAATGGATCTATGAAGACAATTAAATTGTCTTCTTTTTAGATTACATTTAAATTGCATTACACCATCGGCATCGTCCCTGAAACACACATATCGCTCGACCCATAGATGTTGCTATAGATAGGGGCTGCTGTTATATGTGATTATAAATGGGGCATATATGTGTATGAGATTCAGAAAGCAAGCACTTACGGTTGTGTCCTTTGTCAATATTTGTGGTGCAACTGCAGTTGGTGTTTAAAAAGTACCATGGAAAAAGCGAACAGTTTTCAAATCAATGATATGGCTTATGCATTTCTTACACAAATGATCTATGGACGATAATATTAATAGCAGCAAAGGATTCAGAATGCAATCAGAAAAGCACAGCTGTTGGTTTAGTTGTACAGAACCGTCAGTTCACTGGTGTGTGTTTCTGTCCTTGAGGAAAATTAAATCTCATGTTGCAAGACAACGTTGTTTCAGTTTTAACTGCACTTTTACTCCATGAGGGTTTTCTCCTTCATTTTTAGATTTACTCCACCGAAAACATGCAAGGAGGACATGAGAAAGAAAAACCTTTAGAAGGTCATTCTGTCACTACAGCAAATATTTTCTATTGTAAACTATAATTTGACGTTTTACTGATTTATCCAAACCAGAAAATCTTGCTCCTTAAGACTGCTAATTGTTAAATGTTTGTCGCCAGCAGGAATTCCTGCTTCCAGGTTATTGCTAGCTGCCGTGGTTTCAAGTTGAAGTCAGTACTACTGCAATGTGTCTTCACATATGGTTCTTTTTCCTTCTCTTGTGGTTGAGACACACCATTTTTTCCCCATTCAAAATCAATCCATGCAAGTTAAAGTATTCGAAATTATCAATTGATTGATTTTTTTTTTTTACAGTTAGTAAAGCTAACCGTATTAAAGGTTATTCTACCAGGTTGAATACTTTTGGGTATCCTCGGAGTCAGAAGCCAAACGCTTCTGAGAAATGTTCCTCTCTACAGAGGCCAAAACCCTTTCCATGTCAAATGGCAGGCTGTTTTAATGACGCTATAGGGACTATTAAAACAGAGTGGCAACAGCTCATTACATCATCAAGTACTGAAGAGGTTGTGCCATCCTCTGGGATACATTTTCACAATACAAATAAAGCTACGATTTAACCAGCAGGATGAACTCCGACGTTAGCCTTGAATCGGAGTCTCACTAATGATTTAAGTGATCTTTAGTGAGTCTTCGTCTTGACACCAAAAGCCAAGCAGCAACGTCAAGGTCAAAAGATACCTGTTTGTACTTATTCAAGCCTGAGTAAATGTTACTCTTTCTGGTCTACAACCAATTCAATAGGAAACGATAAAAAGGTACAGAATCAGACCTCCTGAGGATGTCGCTCAAACATTTGTCCACCCTTCCCCCACATCAATTCATTCGCTTTCTGTCTGCTCATTCTTCAAGATCCACTGCTGGTCAGATCAGTAAAAAAAAATCATTCAAAATCCCTATTAACTGAAAGGACCCCAGAAACAGCATCACTTTAACACACACACACACACACACACACACACACACACACACACACACAGTAGTACATAGACTATATTATGGCTAAATGATTATAAACACAGGGCTGGAAATGCAAGCTGGAATTAACACTAATCCATTTTCTCTCATGGCTCTTACACAATCTGACAGAATGACATTATTAATTTCCACAGAAATTAAGGAAACGATGTCGCTGACACAGTAACCAACCTAAATGAAAATGAGATATAAAAAAAGATTTTACCTATTAAATGTTCCACAGGCAACCTACTTCAAGAATAGAAATTGTATGGAAAAAAAAAACAAAAAAAATGTATAAAAAAGACCAAACCCAATAATCAATATTAATTACAATATCACCTTTTGTTATATTAAATGAGACTGCGTTGTGCTTTCATTAGTTTTACATCATTTGTTTAGTTCCTTTAAAAAATCCTGTCACTGTAGCAGAAAATAAATCTTTACTTAAAACCAAACCAATCCAGTACAGTCCGGTTTTATAGTCTGAACCAAGAGCGGTGTCTGTATAAGAGCTGATATCATCTACAGGTATAGATATTGGACTTTGAACGATTTGTAGGGAACGGACATTTTGATTTAATGTCACCGTGTAAACAAGGAAGAGAGAGTTATTTGAGAACACTACAGAGATGTGGCTCTTATGAGGAATTACGTATAATTCCATCTTGCAGTAATCTCGTTTTTTTTTTCAAATACAGCATTATAACACTTTAAGGATCTTCTGAACCACTAAATTAATTCTGTTTCCTCATCAAATCATAATGATCTACATTCCAGCTCTTTCAAAAAAGGTTTTGCCAAAATTACATATAAACATTTTGTCAGTTTGCCAATTTACATCTCATGTGTTTGAAAAGTCCTTGACGTTTTAGAGGCTGAAATTCCTGAGCTGTTCGTTTGTGCCATACCATGGAGAATGCGCTTTGAGCCATGGTTATAAAAGGTACTTCAAAATGAAGTGATAGGATTTCCGAGGACTGAAACGCATAAGAGTTGTCGTCTGTTAACGCACGGCGTTCTTTCATCCAGAGTTCCATCCACAGTTAAGCACTTCTTAGTAAAAAATTTTTCCAGCTAGATTTGATTTTCACATACAAACACAAAAAAGAGCCAAATTTAAAAGTGTTATTTACACCATGTGTTATGTTGAGAAAAGTATTGGAACACCTGACTTTTCTTACTGTATGATGTTCTTTCACAAAATGTTACCACAAAGTTGGGAGCACAGAAGTATACAGATCAGGGGTGTGAAACTCCTCGTCTCTGTGGGTAATAACAGCATTATGATTGCCCTGGAAGTACCAGCTGTTACTATAAAACAGTATATAGTCTTTGATGAGTGACGTCACCTCATAACACAAAACACACACAGAGGTTTTTCTCCTTGAGGCACAAACATGTATTCAATTTCACAACTTTCTTGGAATTGCCTTCCATCTGTATACATTTTTCACTTCCTGGACATTTTGGGATAATTTGTAGAAATTTCTCAATTTGCTTGTTGAAAAAAAATGGCCCTGGGTAAACACTGATGTGGGATACACTGTAATCTAGTGACGGGATTCTGTCACTTCACGGATACCAGAGTTGCGTACATTGTGGGAGATGTAGATTACTGACAATGCATGTTTTAAAAGCAGCATAGTCTAATAAAATGAAATGACGTGGCGGATCACGTTCAGCTCGCAGGCCTCGAGTTCGACACGTACACTGACTGAACCCCTGACCTCCACACCTCACCTTCATCAGTACCTGACTTTAACAACACCCTCGTGTCAAATCTCCACACGCAAATCTTGTGGAACATCTCAGAAAAGAGTGCATGTTATTATAAACAGCAAACGCTTCAAACCTTTATTCTTATGGCATATTTAAAGTGAGATAAACATATATACATTTATGAAAACGTGAATGCACAGCTACTCTTGCAGGATCCAAGTCATTATGTAAGATATATCTAAGCCTGAAGCAACACTTAAGAAGCAAATCATTAGCGGTTTATACATAGTCCTACATAAACCGTTTGGTCACAGCTTTTGCGAGAGCACCGATTTAGATTTAGTAGCACATTCGTTTTACACTCTGCGTGACACGCCAAAGCGACTACGCAACGATTCATTTTTACTGCAACCCTTTTAAACAAGCAGCTTGCTGAAGTAAAAAACATGTTTTTTTTATCTGAGGTACATTAAACCAAGGTTATGCCATTTTCCACTTGTATGCCCATTGTTTTCTTTCACCCTACAAACAGCTGATCTGTAGGTCGAGTGTGATTAGTGTTCTCTCGGATTCCTTGCGCTGTCTCGCTGATGTCTGCTTGCAAATCAAACCAGTGACGTTGACAAGGTGCACCACAACAAACCCATACACACATCAGGATTAGTCAGTCGGACAAAGAAAAACAACTGTCATAGCGCAATGATGGAAAAATCAAAGCAAAGTAGCCTTTCCTACCTTTAATATTAAACAGGAGGCAGAAGAGGAAAAATATTACTACAGTTTATATTTATATATTATATATATATATATATATATCTATATATATATCTATATATATATATATATATATATATATATATAGTAATATATATATATATATATATATATATATATATATATATATATATAGCTATATATATATATATATAATATAAATTCATTCTTTATTGCTTATACATGTATGTTTAAGCTGAATGTTCTCAGTGATTATAGACTTCTCAGTGTGGGAGTATTTTTTTTTCTGTCCATATTGAAGAGTGAAAAGTTTATTTCCTGGTTTGTGAAAAAGGATAAAAAAAACTGTTTTAAAAAGTTTCTTTTTGCTTTCTTGAAGAATGTTGTAAAAGTTTCTGAATCATTCTCTGATTCTAATAAGAGCCTGAATGGTGGAAAAACATAGACAGAGGGCAAGGACTTTTCCTGGGCTGCACAAACAATATTTGTTTGTTTATCCAATAAATATACATAGACATTACAAGTACTAGGCACAAATAAGGCCTCTCGACAGTGTCAAAACATGGCATACGCAGTAGAGCCAGTCAAGTCTTGAAAGAGGAAAGTAATCTTCCGTCTCCTTCCTCCACTGCACCAAAATCCACTTGGGTGCCTGCCAGATAGCAGCAGGATAACAAAATGTCAGTGCGAGAGCGAGTGACTTAACAGACCTTATCCTCACATCAACCTTGCTGCACTCCACAGCAGAACAGAAATCTGTAGCATGCAATTTATCTTCGGGAAGCTGCGCTGGCTAAAACGCCGGCCGTAATGCCACTGCGCGCCAGATACAACTTAATTGACCCGTCAAAATCTGGGAACTCGCTGATGCAAATGTTTTGTGCTTTGAATGTTTTAATACGCGAGAGGCAACGTACTATGGGATGTTCTCAAACCAAGAGAAGAAATGCTTTGTAACAGGCAGTGTGCCCAAGCAGAACCATTTTACACATTTATTTTTCATAAACTGGAGCCTAAAGCAGATATATATTCATGAATTCCCATGGATGTCCGAACATAATCGCACCATTCAGAAAACATTTTCTGCAATTCAACTTTCAATACGCAGAATAGAAGTAATCCTATTTACAACAACCTTTGGTAAATTATACCAAGTTCATTCATTCATTCATTCATTCATCTTTTTCTTTTCTTATCGCTTTATCCGATCTTTCCTCGGGTCACAGGAAGTCTGTGTCTATCTATCTCAGGCGTCTATGGGCATTAAGGCAGGATACACCCTGGATGGAATACCAACACATCACACACACACACACACACACACACACATTCATACACTAGGGACAATTTTCCAAGGTGCCAATCAACCTACCGTGCATGTTTTTGGACCGGGGGAGGAAACCGGAGAACCCGGAGAAAAACCTCCTGAGGCACAGGGAGAACATGCACAAACTCCACACACACACACACACACACACACATATATATATATATATATATATATATATCTATATATATATATATATATATAGATATATATATATATATATATATATATATATATATATATATATATATATATCTATATATCATAGATAGATACAGACAGATAGACAGATAGATAGACAGATAGATAGACAGATTTACACACACACACATACATTTTGGTAAATATCGCTAGTCAAACATCTGAACAGTACAAATACTAATTTCCCCCAAGTATCGATATACCCATACTAGCTGAGCTTTCTTAAAGCCGAGCTGTCACTTTCAATTGTCTCCAAAGGCACAATGACAAACCCCACACGTGAGCGCAGTGCCTGTCTCGTCTCATTCGCTCTGGTTAAATAGTGTAAGTGAAGCTAATGGAAAGATGGCGAGTGTGGAGTCTCTGCGAGCGCTTTTGGTTTGAAAGAACACAGCAGGTGTGCGATCGGGAAATATATTGGATATGAAGCATGAAGTTGAACATGTATATTTCAAAAAACATGGAAAGCCGAAGGGGACAAGCAAGCCAATATGAGGGTGTTCTTTCAGAGCAGTGCACAGCAGTGCTAAGGTGTTAGTAACACCACAATACTTATGCTTTCCTCTGCAGTAACTCTTCCAAAACGCTAGTTGGCGGTGTTGAGTTTCTCCGTTGGTGTTTTGAGTTTCTGCTGTAGGAACAATGACGATTCAAACTGAGCAGATTTCAGTCGCCATTGCAACTGGAGATGAGAAAAGTCGAAAAACAGTTTACTAAACATATTTACTAAAGTTTATTAAAATGTTTTGTTTCTTCAGCATGAACTTTAAGAATGGAGTTACAAGAGGAATACTCCAGAATACGTACGCCAGGTCGACCAACCACAGACCTGGCACTCTGCGTCAACGTGAAGCGTAGTGATGTTTTTGGAGAGGTGCGTCAGGTCACTCTGTGGGGGTCGTGCCATCGCTTTGAGTATTTCTTCTTGTTCTTTAAGCTCTTAATGACTTTGGCTGTATGTTTGGGGTCGTTGTCCTGCTGCAGAATAAATTTGGGGCCAATCATACGCCTCCCTGATGGTGTTGCATGATGGATAAGTATCTTCCTGTATTTCTCAGCCTTGAGAACACCATTAATCCTGACCAAATCTCCAACTCCATTTGCAGAAATCCAGCCCCAAATCTTCAAGGAACCTCCACCATGCTTCACTGTTGCCTGCAGACACACATGATTTCACTGCTTTCCAGCCCTTTGACGAACAAACTGCCTTCTGCTGCAGTGAAATATTTAACATTTTGACTCATCCCATGTTCCTCTGTTTTCGTGCATATTTGAGTCACTTGGCCTTGTTCCCACGTTGGAGGTATGGCTTTTTAGCTGGACAGTAGATGGCCGTTCCTGGGCCGTCCCACTGATTTCTGCTGATGACGCTTATGGACATCCTCAGATTTCAAAGGGTAATAACTCTGATGTGTCTTCATCTGCTGCATTTCTTTGGCCAACCTCTACATCTACAATCCCCAACGTTGCCTGTTTCTTTGTGCTTCTTCAAAAGAACATGAACAGCATATCCTGAAAGCCCAGTCTGCGTTGAGATTTTTGTCTGGGAGAGACCGTGTTGATTCAGTACACCTACCTTGTGTCTTCTTTTTGTGCTCAACCTTGCCATGATATGAAACTGTCTTTCACAACCTCACCTTGGTAGCAGAGTTTGTACCTAGAAGAATTTATGCTTGTTTGATGGAAAAAGGCACCAAATGTTGATTTGATTTAGATTTTTCTTTTGTTCACTCACTTTGCATATTTAATATCTGGAATGACGAGACATTAACTATAATACATATATGTAAGTGTTATAGGTTATATAACAGCCAATTATATGAAAATATACATTTCTTATTCACCAGGAAGATAAAATACTCTCTTCGGTGGTAAAGCCTTGGACGTTAATTACCATACAAGCCTTAGTGATAGCCTTCAACCTCTTGTTGTAAAGCGGAAGACAAACTGGGGCATTAACAGTCGGTTTGAGTTCAGGTATGATCTGTCAGAAGTGCTCCCAATATGGGCACGGGTTTCACTTTATTGGTTTGCAATTATTGACTTCATAACATGTCCTGATTACAGCCATAAAAACACTTAAATGAAACGATTTGACATGTGTTCAAAAGGCAGAATATAAGAGGGGGGGGGGGTTTACTTGGATATGCAATGATGTGTGGTGACATTCATCAGTTTTCGGCCTCTTCGCTAGAAACTAAAACAGAAGCAAAACAACAAGTAAATCACCAAATGTCTTGATTTATCAGTGGATTTATAGTAACACACACATTTCTGCATCCCTGTTAAGCCATCATCTCCTCTTCGCTCTCGTACACGACCCATGTCTCAAAATGTCCTGCAGACATTACAATGTATATAACGGCTCATTAATTGAAACCAAATGTAGATACAATTCCAGGTCCTGAGATTGCACTTCGGTCCTTGCACGTCTTTCTATGTGTACTATTCAGCCTTGCTTTTGATCCAGAATGTAGATATAAGGCTTGCTTTCAATCTCCATAAGTTTTCCCGAATCAAGCCATTGATGGGTAGCTACTAGCTTCCTGGACCAGATTTAAATCCCAGATGCTTGCCTATAAATCTCAAAACAGACCGGCCCCCACCGACACAAAGGTACTTTTCACACATCACTCTGAGACACCACATTCTCTTTGAGTTTGTAGGACCGTTCGGTCCTCGAAGACACAAGGTAGACATGCAGCATAAGACTCTTCTCTGGCCTGACAATCAGGTGGTGAGATGAAATTCCTGTCACTGACTGAAAACCTGTCTCTTTATTAAGTACTTAAAAGCTGACCAATTATTAGTTTCTCCGCGTCTCATAATGGCCATGATCAAGAACTAATGGACTTCTATTACATTATTACCTGATAAATTAATAAAACACTAGTGTTAAATAAACACAATAAGCACAACAAGGTAGCACCACATGTTTAGTCCATGCTCACTACATCCTGTGCACGGAGGGGAATCTACTTTTTTTTTTTAATCCACAAACTATTTACACCACAATATAACATTTTTAAACCTCATTACAGTCTAGACTCGTATCTCTTTTCAAACTACACTGATCACTCAGCTTGTGAATTTAATTAGATCTAAAACATGACTCATAACGAAATATTCGTAATATATAATATACATTAAATATTCGCAATATATAATATATTCATAATTCGTAATATAACGAAGTGAAACATATTTCCGTAAGTAATAATTTAAAGTCGGATAATGCATTCCAGATGTCCAAAAATCTAAATAACAACCAATATGGAATGAATATTATTTACTTTTGAGCATTTAATAATGGTGCCTTACCATCTAAATTTGGAAAAAATTATTTTTAATGGGTACTTTACCAACGAGACGACTGGATGATGACATGGTAGAGATGACGTGAGGAAGAGGAGGAGGGCAGAATTATTGTTTGGAAGGAGAATATTCTTCCATTATGGTATCAGGCTAAGACAACACACTTCCTCTAAACTCAACAAAGGAACTAATGGGTTAAACGACTGAGTGAACTGAGCGGCACAATGTCGACAATGTTGTAGGCGACTTGCAAGAACATTAATACTCCCGAATTTCAGCCTGCAAAAGTTAAATCACTCGTAACCCGAAATATTGCTCGAAACCTGATAAAGAATTTTGACTCCTTCTGACTTGTAAACTTGTAAACTTGTCAGTCAAGATTCCACTGTAGTTATTCTGAAACTCGTCCGCACCAAAGGTGATCATGGAATTATTATGGTCAGGAAAATGATCTCAGTTAAGCTTTCTACAGTTTTACTACACATAGATACAACATCCAGACACCGAATTTTCAGAATGGACATCATCAACTTGAACATCATATTAACTGTACTTATAAAGCAGGGGAGAAAGTGTGTCCGGTGACCTACTAAATGCAATTTGTTTATTAAATTCGGCACATGATTAGAAACAGTTTATTGACGAAGCAACAGCCACACAATAAGGGAGGATTATAATTGGAAAGTCTAAAAATCGTAATGAATCAATGTAATCACCAGTGAAATGGTGTCAATGTCTTGGACAACAGGTTAAATTTATTTCTGTTATATTTCAACATTCATGGAAACACACACTCTGTACTTAACATCATTCATGAACCAGCTTGTGTCACAGCAGCCGGCACTATATTGACATTATTAGTTATAAACTCTTGTGGCACTTTCTACTTATAATCCTTCAAAAATAATCTTTGTCACTTTTCAGCAACCTTCATCAGTATTATTATCAATGCATCAATCACAGGATTCATGTTTAGGGGAACATGAAAAAGTCACGCCTCAACAGAGAATCTTATGTCTCAATTGTGTAACGGCTCAGCAGTAACATATTACAAAACAATCGAATGTTTTGCCTTATGAACAGAAATATTAGGAGATCAAAAACCTGGCAATGACAGTCATGAGTCAAAAAAGAGCATGTTCTCTAGAGTGTTAGCAGCTTTAACCAATCATGGACATCTGTGAGCTCATTTACGTAAAAAAAGCATTTCAGTAGCACAAACAGTGAATTGTAAAGATATAGAACCGGCCGTGCCCAACCTGTGCGTTAGCTGTAGTGTGATAAGGAGGAGCAAGTTCGGTGGTGGGAAATTGCAAATGCCCAAGTATTCATCTTCAGTAACATCATATCTTAGTGTTGGTAACATGGGAACACTGGGAATCTAAAAACACACCCTAGATCAGATGCCTATCCCCCATTTACAGATTCACACCAAGAGGCAATTCTGAACAGCCATTTCAACCACTAGAATGTTTTTTAGGGGAAAACTGGAGGAGCCAGCATGCACACATCCTCCACGGATACAGGAAGCTGAGGACCATGACACATCCTGCACCCAATGAACAATAATAGCAAATAAAAGGTAGAGATTTAATGTATATTTAATTCAACCAAACACACAGTCTACAGTTGAAATGATCTCTTAATCTATCCTATGATTAAGGACTGCTTTCTTGCCATTCCTCCCAAGATCAGAGAGACAGGCTGTAGGTAAATCCTTTTTAAATCAGCCTGTTAACAACATTGATGAGAAGCATTTGATCATTTTTAAGACTGGAAATCTTATCTTTGTATTTTTTACGACTGTAGTTTTAGATGTAAAAAATAATGAGACCATCACTACTTGGACTCAATGGGATTGGTACTGATCGCAAAAAATGGATTCGAAGATGTTTCTTCAAAAACTTGAGACTAACACAGACTAAACAATAACAGTTATTATTGTATTATTGTTTACTTTGTGTCGTCCCTGGGGTGCTTTACAGGAGATGAGGCTTTGCTCACTGGGCCTTGTTAGCTCACATGACTCTATAGGACGACACGCTAGTTAGCGAGTAGGATTGAAGGGGGGCAGATTTTTGCAACAAAAACGTTACAAAAGTTCTTTTTTTTTTGTCTCGTCGGCTGCGTGTGAGACCAGACACAAGGTAGAAATGGTGTAAAAGCGAGTGTAGTGTTTGATGGTGAATCACTGCACGCCTTCATACACACACTGGACTCGTGTGGAGCGGAGAGCGAGTCGCAGTGGCTACCCTTACCTAGCAAAGCTAGCTGGAAATGTGACAAAGCGAAGGGCATGAGCAGAACTAGCACAGTTTCAGTGTTCACACCAATCATGGGCTTTTATAGCATAAAACATACACAAAGAAATATTCGCTTTCTTGGTGTGATCATGGATCGGGACATCTCGGTACCCCGTGGGCACCTTTTAACCCAATAACCCGTCAAAAGAGACGCAATAACACGATAGACATCCGAAAAAAAACAACATGAACCAGATGAATGCAATTGCTCAGCCATTTTCTTCCCATTGCGTTATAATTATGACGATTGTGTTTTTTTGACAACGCAAACATATGCACAAAAAGCCGCTGTATGAACTGAGCCTAGCTAGCCTGCTTACAGCGCTAATCCGGTGGGCTAGCTGTTTAGCTCCGGGTAAAAAGCAGGGTGGGTGAGGGCGCATGGAGATTCCTGCACAGGACAGGTTTATACACACTGTTACTCACCCCAGTGAAGGTGTCCCCGATCCCCCGGTGCTCATGTGCACTCCATAGATCCCGAATGGTAAAGGCAAAACGGGGAAAGAAACGAACCGCTGGCGATCACACTCACGTACACGCGTGCACACGCGCACACGCGCGCGCACTGAGATCCAGACGGAGACAGCGGGAAGGCCAGCTCAGCGGATCGCGGCCATCACGCAATCAGATCCCGCTGTTAGAGCGCATCGCAGCGGCGCCCGGACATTTCACTTCCTTCCTCCCCAGAACGCCCAGCTCCTCTCTCCGGAGTCCCCGGATAGAAAAAACCCAACTCTGCAGCTGCTCGCCTCCTCAGCTTTCGAAGGAGATAAATTCCGTCGATCAAGAGGATTTCATGTCGCTCCGCTTTCCCCGGGCACAAGCCCGAATCTTTCATTTGCTGTTTGCAGCCTCTCAGAGCGGGAGGAACCGAGACTCCGTCCGCAAGCTGGAGGTGATGGAGCTGCTGCAAAGCCTGGGCTAAATCTTCCACTCGGATTGAACTGTGCGTGTGTGCGCGTGTGTGTGCGCCAGTGAGAGTGAATGTGTGTTTATGCTTAAATGTTGTTGTACGTACGACATAAATTAACAAATACAAATTATTATTTATATTAATAATTATGTTTTATTGGAGGTCCTCACAGTGCTAAAAACAGTGTGGTTGTGTGTGTGTGTGTGTTGTGTGTGTGTGTGTGTGTGTGTGTGTGTGTGTGTGATGCTGTGTGTGGTGTGAGAGAGAGAGAGAGAGAGAGAGAGAGAGAGAGAGAGAGACAAAAATATCTAACAGTTTTGAATTTGTGCGGTCATTTAATGGGTCCCTATTAGAGATATATTTTCCCTTTGTTTTGTATTATCATACAGAATTCTTTAGTTCTATTAATAATTGTCAAGGGAGGTCCTCACAAGACTAGTAAGACTGTGAGTGTGTGTGTGTGTGTGTATTTGTGTCAGGACCAGACATATTCATATCCTGCTGGGGACATTTACTAGCAATTATATAGGAATATCTTCTAACGATTTATAATTTGTTTAAATATTTGGCAGGTCCCCATGAAGATAAATGTATGTTTGCTACAAAACTGCAGCTTTAATTTGTTTGTAGTTATAGTGATGGTAATTGTAAAAATCTTTAGTAAATTAACAGTTAGTTAAGGCAAAATAGTTACAAGCCATGTGTGTTTGAGAATGCTTTCATGCCTTATTTTTAATGAAAGGTTGCAAAATCTATCTGGTTATTAAAAGCAAATCTTTTTTTTTTCTTAAATAAGTTCTAACATAGGGGCACGGTGGTTTAGTGGTTAGCACATTCGCCTCACACCACCAGGGTCCGGGTTCGATTCCCGTCTCGGTCATGTGTGTGTGGAGTTTGTGCATGTTCTCCCAGTGCCTCAGGGGGTTTTTCTCCGGGTTCTCCGGTTTCCTCCCCCGGTCCAAAAACATGCACGGTAGGTTGATTGGCACCTTGGAAAATTGTCCCTGGTGTGTGTGTGTGTGTGTGTGTGTGTGTGTGTGTTCTGTGATGGGTTGGCATTCCATCCAGAGTGTATCCTGCCTTAATGCCCATAGACGCCTGAGATAGACACAGACTCCCCGTGACCCGAGGGAAGATCGGATGAAGCGATAGAAGAAGAATGAAAGAATGAAAGTTCTAACATAGTCATGTTAAATAAATAAAACTTTTTTAATGTGATGTAATGTGGTGGTCTTAACTGTGTTTGAGGGTGTTAAAATAATTTCTCAGTTCTCACAAAAGTTAGTCAGACAAACATGTATGTGTCCCTATATAGATTGCCAGGTGTGAATTTGTAGGGACATTTGTTTGATCCCCCCTTGAACTTCCTTGAATTACACATGCAAAAGGTTATGCTTGTAGGATATATCTGTTGTGTGTGCACTAAGCAATTTTAACATGTTTCTCAGGAATGGTTGTATTCTTAGTTTGAAACAGAAATAACACATTGCCATACTACACAATGCTACATTACAAATGTCAAAATAACAGTTTCCTTCATAACAAGCTTGGTCACTTAACTACCACATGTTCATCTTTCCTGCATCCATTATCACATGGCGGTGTAGTGTAGTGTGTGTCCAGTAGAAACAGCAGGAAATTTGTAACATCTCACTAATAATGTAGAAAATATTGACTAACCTCCGTAACTCAGTGTACACTACAATCAGCTGTTTCTGTGCAATACTCCATAATCAACTAAATATAAATCTCCACTACACACTAAATATGGCACTACATTTTTTTCCTCACAATTCTGTCATGTATAGGTAATTCCTTGTCATCAAGTAGGTCTTTTCATTTATCTTAATTTATTTATAATTATGAGTGTATTGTTTGTTCAGGTCATAAATGCTGAAATATACTATATGGACAAAACTATAGGATGCATTTCCCAGTTGGTGTATATGATGTATTTGGATAAGATAGCATTACATTTTCCATTCACTTCAGCTAGGAGATCCAAACCTTTTCCAGCAAAACAATTTCCCAGTGCACAAATCCGGTGCCATAAAAATGTGGTTTACAATGGCTGCAGTGAGAGATTGTGAATAGCCTGCTACAGGGCGTTGACCTAAACCCTATTGGACACCTTTGGAATTATTTGGAACGCTGAGTGCACCCAAGTCCTGCTAGCCTCACCTACATCAGTACATGATTATACTAAACTCCATCTAATGATAAATGATTGGAATAAGGATGACTTGTATACCATTTTGATATTTAAACACTCACTAATGGGATCCTAAATTTAAAGTATTCGTGTTGTTTTTTCTTCCCACTAATGGTCCCACACAATATCATAATCCTGACGGAATCAATTTACTCTATATCTCAGAAAGCCATTGTCAAGCTTAACTGAACATTTTATTCTTCTTTGCAGAATGAGTGTCAGAAGGTCTTTGCATTTGTAGGCCAAATCAGCTTGCAGTTGCAGGTGAAGCAAAAAAGGCAGTCGTTGTGACAAGCAAACATGTCATACTATTAGTCATACACTAGGAGAAGATAAACTCTAGTGTTTATTCTGCTTTTGTGCTGAGGAAGCTGAGGGGAATCGTTCTGAGCTAGTTGCTATGGGAAACCAGGGTATGCTAATGTTGACTTGGTATGAAAAGAGAAAGAGAGAGCAAAAGAGTGTGTTTGTGTGTGTGTGTGTGTGTGTGTGTAACAGACAGAGAGAGAGAGAGAGAGAGAGAGAAATATAGAAAGAGTCTATGTAGCATTCAGAGACCATGAGGCCAGGGGAAACTGAATTAATGAGATAATTTTCACCCTGGGAGGGTGGCAGTCAGGTCCACCACTTTATCTTCTCATTGCCTGTACACTTTCACACTGAGTTAACCACTCAGTCACACAGAACCTTCTCTGTTTTTCCCATAATCGTTTTCCTACTGAGCTGTAAGCACTGGCGATCCAAGCAAACAATAAATACTATTCGGCTATACACACAGCTATCCTATACACACGGGTCTGAATGAAAGCACATACTGGAACTTACCCAAGTCCATTCTATCCACACTCTATCTGCACTAAAAATATGTTATTTTTTTACAATTTCAAATTGAGTGTATCTCATGGTTTGTCAATCAAACGAATCAGTCTTTATCAAACAAATGACTCCAAGGTTAAATGACCTGCATTTGTCAGTAACATATGCTGTCTGATAGTTTAGCTTTTTATAAGCTAGCTGACATATGGACTTGATTCATAGCGGCGTTGTCTCTAACCTAAGGGTCTGACGCCTTCAACCCAACAGGCAGGAAGACAACATGTAATAAATCACATCCATAGAAAGAAAACATTCACAGAAAAAAAAAATCAATGAACGTGTTTCCTCATTTTTCTTCTCTCTTCTGATTGCATTTTCAATTAGGTCATGTGTCACGGCCAGGCAAGTGAGACACGATTTTTTCCTTGGTCAGGCACTTGCTATGCTAATTAATCAGTAATTGTAATGAGCTGTAGGAGAATAAATTCAGAAAGACTAATGAAGTGGGACAAAAGAGGGGACAGTGGCGCCTGAGTTTTCCCTGCCTTTTGTGCCATCTGCAGATGCATTCTCATGGTAAACCAGTTCATTTCATGCTGCACTCCTTTTCTATGGCACATATACATTGCAGATGTTCCATTCTGTCATCCCACTTCAGCATAATTTGACAGAGAAGCACAACAAAAGCTGTGATGGCATATTCTGCATGTTATTTACCACCATAGAGCTAAAAAAAAAAAGAAGAAGCCAATCAAAAAGGAAGCTTTGACAAACCTCCCATTACATTCAAATTACTCCCTGTGGTGCCATGCAGGGTGCGCTGACTTGAAATTATGCCATATTATATTTTAGGCACAAACAGGTGTACTTACAGAATGTGCTTTTATACTCTTTGTGTGCATATAATTAGATTAGGTTTACTGCATACAGGGGAAAAAATTAACACTGAGTATTGATATAATGCATTAGCAGTGGCGGTGAAGACAAATATTACAATCATTATAGATTATGAAAGCAACCATTAATAGTAATAATTTGTTTTTCAAATGTCCCTCCTCTGCCTATTCTCTTGTTGAAAGTAGTACTATGGTAAAAAGCTATAAAATGCAATTTATATTCATAGAGATGCTGTAATTATTTTTTTGTAATTATTTATTTTTTTTGTTTTTATTGTTCCTCAATAATGGAAATATATCCTTAATGAGGTTGTTCAAGCCACTGTACACATTACACCTAATATTTCTCATAGCTAAAAAAAACGTACCAAAATGAAAATGTCTAATGTTTATTATAATGACTAGGAATCAGCTCAACTAGCTCGATCTATATAATTCAGTTTTATCTGTATACCACTTTTAACATTTCTTTAAAACAGTATTATGTAAATTAATAGATTGTGTATATATAGATTGTGAATAGTTTTACTTAAGTAAAAAGTAGCCATGACTACTTCTACCTATTTTTATGTCTATGGTAAGTGGACCTCACATCATAGTAATAGAGTAAGATTAAAAGTTAAGTAATAAGTATGCTTTGAGCATGTAAGAAATAGAAAGTAGAAAGATATTTGTGTGACAAATATAATGAGTTAAAGTAAAAAGTTGCTCAAAGAATAAAAAAACATAATAATCTACTTAAATACAGAAACAAAGCATTTGTACTTTGTTACTTCCCTCTTACTTCCCTTCATTGTACTTCTACAAGGTTATTAACGGATCATGGACACTGAGAACAAAGTCAACTCTGCCAAACTGTTTATATTAATTACATTAAAAATTCTTCTTAATTTGTCTCAAGCTATTTCATCATAAATCATAAATATTACATTATTTTTACATTAAAGAGTGTACATTAGTTATAAAATATAACCTATGATTATAGTAATGCTACATTAAACAATCTGTTCTGGCTCACTATTCTAACACAACTTCATACACAACATTCAGTACAGTAAAGAAAGCTTCTCTTCTCTTCATTCATCATCCTTTTATAATTGGCCTTTAATAAATGCCAATGGAAGAGTCGAAAACGTTAAGTGCTTACATGGAGGACTTTCTTTTTAGCATGAACATTGAGAAAGGCCAGAGAATGTAAGCGGCAGTGTGTGAGAGTGTTTTATTTTAGCACTGTGAGAAAGGAATGGTCTCTGGCACTTTGTTTCTACATTTATTCACTTGACCTTATTAGAAATCATCTAGCATTGGAAAGGGCAGAGCCTGATCAGGGATCAGGTTACACACATTCACATCTCAGTCATCACTCTTATGAGGTAATGGGAAAGCCAGTCCGAGACCATTAAATAGCATGCCGCGGTTGTTACTCACTTTCTGACTGAAAGGTGAAGTGTAGCATGAGGTTTCACCCTGAGGCAGGAAGTCACTGTGGGATAAAATTCCTGTGGTGTGTTTGGTAAATTGTAGTCACTTGACCAATCAGCACTCACACGCAAGAGTGGTGACAGATCAGGTCACCAAAACTGACAAAGAGTACTTAAAAATAAAAAAAACTCCACAATAGATATTATACATTACTACAAAACATACTGTACAGTATATGAGTTTTAAGTCTGAGTCTGTTTAAGTTTAAATCTATCTGTTGATGTATGGAGTCCATTACCATTTTGAAATAATAAACCTTTAACTTGTTGTTAAGTAGTGCAATGGATTGCTTTGTTTTGCATGTTTCCATCTCATTCTCACACACAGATTAAAGATTAAAGATTGAAAGCTTGTTTAACACCATGATCCTTATATTGACAGTAGTTATGGTCAGGCATTATTTCAGACTTAATGTATCAGACTTAATCTCCTTACAACCTTTCAGTCAATATATAACTAATATATAATATCCATTAAAATAATTTATTACATACATATATCATTAAACAGAGCATTGAGAAACTATACACTGCATTTACATTCACTATAAATAATTACAATTTACAAGTATGTATATGCAATATGTATGCTATTGTTTCAAGTATTTGTTCCATAAAATGCTTAATAACTCTTTCAGAGGTGCAACATGGGCCCCGTGTTAATCCCCTCTACGTGTAATTTGAGTTAACCTATATAGATGATGGACAACCCAAAGGTTCTTAGTGTTATTGTTCATCCTAATCTTTGACAGCTTTTCTTACAGAAAAAAGAAGCAAGGGAGAGCTAGGGAGGGGGGGGTAATATTAGCTATTTGTGAGTGTCTTTATGCTTTCGTGGTTGAACAATTCAAATAAAATTCCCCCCCTTGGTTTATAGAGTATTCAGTCTAATTGTATGATTGCATGGTGGCTAGAATTGCATGTAACTCCCTTCTAAAGATTTATATGAAATTCCAATCAATAGTGGTGAACCTCGTAGCCAACAACAGCCAAACAAGGAATAGTGACTGTAGAACGAACCGCCTGTTTTTTTTAAGAGCTTGATTATTGTACATATGTTATTGTTCAAGTGTGGTATTTATTTTGGCTTTGTAAAATGAATAGCTCTGTCCCTTCCACTCTCCCGCTCCCTTTCCTTCTCTCTTTTTTTTTAGTCAGCCACCGGTCTTCTGTGGGAGAGTTGTGCTCAATTTCCATTTTTATGAACAATCAGGTTCCCTCTGTCAGAAAGAAGGATGGAAGAGCGCTGCAGGATCAATGTCAGCCTGCCTTCTGAATAGCAATGAGCTCCAGGCGGTGGTAGCAGCAGCACTGAAAGCTGTTACTGTTATTACTCTGGAGAAATGAGACATCAGTAAAATAGTACATTCAATTTGATTAATTCCAAGGTTCAACCAAAGAGTGTTCTGTATTAACATCTGTTAATTCCAGCTTGTAATGATTGACCGGCACACACAAAAAAATGTGGAGACATTTTGACAGGAATACACGTTTCAGGCTTTTACTAAATATCATAGAGCCAATTATTTTTTTAAACACAGTACATCTGTGGATATCTGCAAAAATTTGTATCAGCACATGCAACAAAGCAATTTTTTTCTTTCCAAAAATCCACATAATTTTGTGTGGAAATACTTTTTTGCACAATATTTTGTATATTTTACCTAATAAATTATAAAAATAAAAATATTACCAAATGAAAGTAACATTAATTCATTACAGTTACTGAGAAAAAACATGAAATTAAATTACAGTTACTTATGAAAATGTTACAAATTACAACAAAAAGTTACACTACTTATTTACATGTTTAATAGGATCATATGTAATCTATTACATTTCCAAAGTAACCTTCCCACCACTATATTATATATATATATATATATATATATATATATATATATATTGTGTGTGTGTGTGTGTGTGTGTGTGTATACAGTGTATATATACATGTACACATATAAACAAGTTAGAAAAAGTGGGTGCAAGCTACTTTTCTGCACAACTGCTATTGCTACACTCCTTAACTCCAACTCTAGTGTTTATTATAACATTTGCATTGATCCCTATTTAATAAAAGTGTCCCACATTTCCTACTAACTGCATTACTTTCTTCCTGTCAGTCTTTACATTTTGCAATTCTCACAGAATTTTAAGTTTATGTAAAGAACAAGAGGAAAGTAATCGCCTCTACCTGGAAAAGTGATGCATTAAGTCATTTGGACACGAGAGCCACTGAAGAACGATGCTCTCAATTACACGAGCCTATTGATTTTTGCCAGAAAGAGGTTCAGCTGCAGCGTTTAATGTATGAGCTTGTTGGTAGAGAACCTTTCAATTAGACACTTAAATATGAGCAAGAACATTCAGATTTTCCATAATTTAGTAACAGATTTTATCATTGTAAAATACAATATGAGACATTACTTTGTAAAACATGCCTGTTGAATTGATTTTGCTGAATTTCTTATATATCTTCTGCACATGATATATATATATATATAATGTATATCCTCTATATCAAAGATAAATGTGCATTCACACCCTGATTGTTTAATTCACTGGTCATTTAACTTATAAAATAACCACTGGTAGATAAAGTACACAAACTGTACTTGAGTAAATGTGTAAAAAATGTGTAAAAAAATTACAGTGCATAAGTATTCTGCCTTCAAATCTACTTAAGCATCCAAAGTACTATGATTTATCATGGCTGTAATGTTCCTATTGTCACAAGACTCTTGTTAAATCAACTCAATTTATGTGAAAAGACTCTAATGTTACTCTTTGCACACCAATCTATTAGTAGAATGATATTAATGAGTTAAACACTGATTGATAATGCAAATAAGCTCATGGATATTGTGGCAAGTTTGTCCTGAGTTTCTTCCTTTAATTATTCCTCTCAAAATGTTCTGCTCGATGTTGAACTAATGCTAAACTGTATGTTAGTACTAAGTAGATCGCACCAATCAGAAATTATGCCTTGCTGCATTCTGGACAAGTTATATTTGTATCCACTCGTAAATAAAAAGGAACACAAAATTTCACAAAATGTAGTTAAATTAAAATAAAACATAGGTACATGAGGAAACTATTTAAAACAATAATGAATTACATTTACTTCAGTAAATATTTTGGGGATTTGCAAGCTTCAGGATTAAAAAGAGTTTGAAATATATCGATATTTATGGTGCCATGGATCGAATTAAATTACATTTATTTTCACTTTGTTTTATTTTATTTAGGGATCTCTAGAATTTATAGAAAAACATCTTCTCTAGTTCTCTCTCTCTCTCTCTCTCTCTCTCTCTCTCTCACACACACACACACACACACACATTTCCCTCTACCTCTTTCTGCCATACTGAAAATCAAGATCATATTCTTTAAAGTTAATGATGCAACTATTTTCTTATGACATTAAACCTTTGGTGAGAAAATAGATGAGAAAACAATTTTTCCAATTAAAGTTGCAGCTCTGTATAATTCTACTACATACAATAAATAAATAAATGACTGTTATGACTTGTATTTCCTGATTATAGTTCACTTCATAACTGCATCATAAATTGTTGTATTTTGTTAGCATTTTTTTGGATATTCCATTTTTTCTTCTCTTATTTGTTTTCACTTTATCCTCCTTTCTCCTTTCTTCATATTTATGTATGAAGCTGTTAAAAAAGCTAAGTAATATTATAAATAGATACTAGTACAGAAATATTACTCATGCTATAATTGTAAAAGATACATTTTGAAGAATCACAGGTTACAGTCTGTTCAGCATTGTTTATCCTGAGGGGGTGATCCATGGTTGCTTTGGGTGTATGACTGTGTGTGTGTGTGTGTGTGTGTGTGTGTGCACATTAGTGTGAGGTCTGCTTCAATGGACTGCACAAACACTCAGGCAGTAAACACAGGAGACTAGTACTAGCATCTGGGTCTTGCATCACCTTCCCTAAAAAAATGTACGTGCACATTCAAAGTGTACTAATATGACTTCTGCTGACTCGTCTTTCTAATGAATGATTCTGTCTCTGCCTCCTCTCGCCTTGTTACTACACTACAAAATGCAGCAACAGGGTATCAGACAAACCTGCCCCTTAGGAAATGAGGATTGTGTATTATTAAGATCTTAAGCCCCAAAGATCAGAATAGAATCAGCTAAGCTGGTGTGCCTGCACTGCACAAAAAATAACTTCCATTTAAATGAAAACTTTGGGATTGTTGAATAAATAGTACAAGTTTAGAATAAGATTATATTATATTTAATATGTACACTATATCAACAAAACATTGGGACATCTGACTTTTCCAGCAATATGTGCTTCTTAACGGAACTGTTACCAAGCAGTGGAAAAGGGGACCTCGTGCAGCCCACCCTCGCACATTCCAAAATCTAATGGAAAATATTCCCCCCAAAAATCAAGGTTATTATAATAGCAAATGGGGACTAAACATGTAATGAGATATATAACAATATAAGCTTGCTCAGAGCAACTATGCTGTGATTGCAGTTGTTTAATATTTCATGATTTTTATTTTTTTGTTAATTTATTTAACAAAAAAACATCATGTTTTCCACGGCCTTCATTGCTCATACTAACCAAGGGTACCAGTATAAAGTAGTGGAAGACATACATTTACATTCACTAGAAAATGTGCTTGTATTAATATTGTATTAATATTAATGCACACATAGTTGATGAGCATCTGCTTTAAGCCTCTAGTTTTGTTTAATAAATTCCACTTGTTTAATAAATGCGACTATGCTCTATTTGTTTGAGTGGAAAGAAACATAAGTAACTCCTTGAAAGCTTTCATATGCTAAATATTATTATTTACTATTTATTATTTATTATTATGTAATATATTATTTTACGTGGGGCACGGTGGCGTAGTGGTTAGCACGTTCGCCTCACACCGCCAGGATCCGGGTTCGATTCCCGTCTCGGTCATGTGTGTGTGGAGTTTGTGCATGTTCTCCCCGTGCCTCAGGGGTTTTTTCTCCGGGTTCTCCGTTTTCCCCCGGTCCAAAAACATGCATGATAGGTTGATTGGCACCTTGGAAAATTGTCCCTAGTGTATGAATGTGTGTGTGAATGTGTGTGTGTGTGTGTGTGTGTGTGTGCCCTGCGATGGGTTGGCAGGGTGTATCCTGCCTTAATGCCCATAGACGCCTGAGATAGGCACAGGCTCCCCGTGACCCGATGGAAGATTGGATAAAGCGGTAGAAGATGAATGAATGAATGAATATTATTTTACAGCAAATTGTCTCTGAATAGTTTTTTGATGGTAAATGACTACATAGGACACTTCCAGGTGAGACTTAGAGATGCTTTTTGTGTAGTCAACTTCATAATCATCAGCAATTTTCTCTGATTGTGCAAAGCCATTTCTTTGATAATTGTTTGAATAAAATTCCAGGTTTTCTCTGTAAATGTTTAATGGCAGTAGATGCAGGTTTGACTGTAAACTACTTTGACTTTTGAAAGAAACAGCTTTCAAATACTTGACTTGTTATTCTTGTTATGAATATTAAACAGATCAAAGATGCTAATCAGTAATGTGTAGATTAGATGTGCTCATTACCGTTTCAGTGTAATTCTGGAATCGATCTTACCAGCTATTACTGAAGTTCTAAGTATCTAAGTATTTTCCAACTTTCAATAAATAAGCTTCAGGCTCCACTGTGACCCTGTGTAGAGTAAGTGGTATATGGATTTAAATAGATGGATGGATGTTTGGTTAGTCTTTTTAAAAGCAAAAGCTGTATGATATTGACAAGAAAGGGGAAGCATAAAATACTCCATGTACATTCATAGTTATAGATAATAATGCTCATTCATATTACTGATTAGAGGAACTGACAAATAAAGAAAAAGACTGCAACTAATACATAACACCGGACAGAGCTACATATACCTAACACCGACACATAAGGCACAACATCCAAGATCAATTTTATCCCAAATTCATACACCCACACACAAGCACACACCAAACATTTGGCAATCTATCAAATAATAAAATGCTCCCCGGTCTACTAGGAAAGATAAATGTTGCTGTATTTTAGCATCACAATATATCTCAGTCTGCCACTATAATAAGGACAGTGGGTGAGCTGATTTGCCCTTGTGTTTCTTAACTGTTATGCTATGCTACTTTTTTAAATTGAGTAAATTCATTTTTACTTTGTTAATTTGTCTATTTTACCTTTTTTCATTTATTCAATATATAGTGTCATTATATTGTTTTAGTACATTGCTTGTGCTTTTTTTGTTGATTTTAATCTATAAGTACTGCATTCAATTTTATATTATCATTTATCTTTATATTTTCGATCTTCTGTTTGTAGTTGCTTTTTGCAGTTCAAATGTACAATTCATTCTGCTAACAAAGGAAATGAAGAGAGAGAGAGAGACAAAGATGAAATCCCCACAGACACTAGATTTTGTCTTTGTGTTTGTCCATTAGCCCTGCTGTAGAGATGAAAATAGCAATATTAAATATTCTCAGTCCTCTCCACATCCATATCTCTTTGTTCAGTGTAACAACTGAGTTGTACATTTTGTTGTTCCCTTTCTCCATACATCATCCCTACATGCTCTAAACCAACCATAATATATACCAGGTATGATTAACATCCTCCAAAATCTGTACCATTAATATCAATGAGTAACTGTACCAGTATGACACGAAAATATGCAGTCTGACGAAATATGGTGGATGAGCTTCTCGCTGTGTTCCAGCTGTGGTCTAAATGTTTCCAGATGACAATGAGACTCCTTGCTTGGACTGAGGAAGTTGACTCGGCTCCAGTGGAAACTCTCTTTAGCCACCACTTGTGTGTGAGAGACACTATGTGGTCACCACTCAGCAATTGTCTCCTTAGTGTTTTCTACTCTGTGTTGCCTGAAGTCCTGAAGTGTTCCTGAAGTGTTTGCTTAGTCTTGTTTTTTTTCAATGTCAATGTCAAATCTTTTATAATCCTAATACAATATGGTCTCTTTGAATTGCTTTCAGGTGTTTAATTTTCCAAAGTAATTGATTGTTAAGAATGCTTTCCAGCTGATGCCATGATTGTTAGGAAATATGCAGTACCCTGACTTGCCAAAGTATGGTGGAAATTGTTGGTAACTGGTGGATGAGCTTCTCGAAATAACTTTAATCTGACAAAAGTAATAATAAATAAAAATTCTATAAATGTTAACCAATGAAAGTCATTGTTTTTCAACCATGCTTCAAAAAAATTATGTAAAAAAATTCCAGCAAAAATGTGGTCAGAAAATAATGTGACCAAAGGGACATGTTAATGTTTCCAGATGTCTACAACAATGAGCCTATATATATGGCTCCAGGTAATCCTGTGTTGTTTGGTGATATGGTTGTACCACACTTGGACCAGAGGAAGCAAAGGAAAGACTCTCAGAGATCAGAAAGAGGAAGTTGACAACATGTTAAAGGTAAAGGCTATAAGACCATCTCCAAGCAACTAGATGTTCCTGTGAGTACAGTTGCACATATTATTCAGAAGTTTAAGATCTGGGACTGTAGCCAACCTCCCTGGACGTGGCCGCAGGAGGAAAATGATGATCTAAGAGACGGATAACTTCTAACAAAAAGCCTAGAAAGATTCAAGGTGAACTTCATGCTCAACAAACATCAGTGTGTCAGATCGCACCACGTGAGCCAAATTGTTTGAGCCAAAGTGGACTACATGGGAGACGACACTATGTGGTCACATTTTTGAAAACGAATCATAAAAAAGCAAGAAAACACTAAAAAAGCAGCAATACATGCCAAACTCATGTTGACAAGCCACAAAGCTTAGTGTTTTCGAAGTTTTTGCCAAGGCACTCAGCTGTGTTCACAGCGAAAAAATGAAGCATATCAAGAAAAGAAGTCCCTCTGTGAAACTGGAGGAGGAGGCTCTGTTATGTTCTGGGGCTGCTTTGTGCGTTGGCACAGGGTGTCTTGATCTGTGCAGGGTACAATGAAATCTCAAGACTTCAAGGAATTCTAGAGAGAATGTATAGCCAGTTAGCCAGTCAGAAAGCTTGTTCGCAGGTTGGGTTTGCAACAGGACAATGACCCAAAACACACAGCTAAAAACACCCAAGTGGCTAAGAGGAAAAAAATGACTATTCAAATCTTTGAGCCCTATAATCCTAATACAATGGAAAAGGCATGGTCTCTTGAGGAGTGCCAAAAACCTGCTGAGAGGTGCTTTCAGACAGTACAGGAAGCGTTTAATTTTCCAAAGTGCGCAACAAAATTTTTAGGGGTCCATGCCTGTTTCATGATTTTATTTTTTTACATAATTCTGTTGAAGCATGTTGAAAAACAATGTCTGACTTTCATTGGTTAACATTTATAGAATTTTTATTTATTATTACTTTTGTCAGATTAAAGTTATTTCTGTGACCATTGTGACTTTTTCTTTCATTGACCAAAGGGTACCAACAATTTTGTCCACGTCTGTATATAATCAGGGTTGGAGTCTGTTGCACATCCCCCACATCTTGAGAGAGTCAATCCCAGCAGGGCACTGAGTGAGTGAGAGCAAATAGAGGCTTTATAGTCCGAGCTCGCCTCCTCAAAGCATGTGGTCAAAATGTCAGCAGAGCAATACAGTAGGAAATGTCCCTTACTCTGGGATTAGACTGGAGGGAAGAAAACCCACAAGGCATTTTCCCTTCACATGGGAAGCAATGAAGATGTTGAAATGTGTGTTTGAGAGGAAAGGATATGGAGTGAGTGAGAGAAAGAGTGATAGAGTGAGAGAAAGATATGAAAATACAGAGATTTGTCAAGGATTTGGAATGCTTCAGTTTGAGTCTTACATGGGAATTTTTTTTTTCTCATGTGAGAAAAGCAGCTGAACAGCAATGCTGTTTGATGTGCTAATATAAATAACTTCAAAGTGAACCATGCTCTTTCTCTCTCTCTCTCTCTCTCTCTCTCTTTCTCTTTCTTCCTCCCATTCACACACCCACCTAGTACATACATTATGTATATACAAGTTGTATATATAGAAAGTGAAGGTGGCATGGTGTGTGTGTGTGTGTGTGTGTGTGTGTGTGTGTGTGTGTGTGTGTGTGTGTGTGTGTGTGCAAGGTTTCCCAGGATGTGTTGAATGACAATCTTCATTCACTCCTTCACTTACTGTATGTATCCTGCTCAAGGTTGTGACACCTATCCTTTTAGTATAGGGTACAAGGTGAAGGATCTACCCTAGATGAGATGATAGGGTTTTATTTACACAATTTTACATGATCTTACACACTTTCTCACTTGAGGGGCAATCCAAGGTCAGGCAGTCCCTCTGCATTTAGTATACTAATATAGATGTATTTGAAAATATAGTACTGTTTTTGTCTAATATAGATGTGTTTTTGTCTACAAATGCTTCGTGTCCACACTTTCAGTCAGTTTCAGTTTCTCAAACGTTCATCCACTTGCGATTTATTTACTTTCCACCTGTATGAAATGTACATGCAATGGCTAAAAATGTGTTAGTCTCTTCAAATTTGTCTTCTTTTTGTGTGTTTTCCAAAAGCTTCTTTTTGACTGAAAATGGCATCTCATTGTGTGTGGAAGGCCAAACCTGAAAAAAAGTTTATTTTTTGAAAACAAAAACGTATTAGTTTGGACATTACCTAAGCTATCTGTAATGCTGTACAGATAACACAACACCATACAATGAGAACAAAATAACATTGTGTTAATGTGGAGGTATACAGTGAATAATACACACAATAATAAAAATACATAATAATAAAAAATGTTTAAGCAAATATTCAAAATTAAATTGTTCTCAACTAGTACACTGAAACCATGGAGATACATAATAATACTTTTCTATTAGTGTCACTTTGAGGCTGAGAATGGGCCACAATCCAAATAAAATCTACTTAGTATTAGGTTTATACTCTTTTCTTTCCAGTGAGTACTAATGTAACATTCAAACAGTGCAAGGTATAGCTCAGATTAACAGACTGGACTTTTGATCACTTTTGATTTAAAAACACTCTAACACACCTGGACTCCAGAGCAAGGATCTGGCTAATGGCTAAATGTCTGTAATGGCAACCTGAGCCCGAGTGCACTTCTCTTCTCTGAGAAAGAAACTGCGTTCCACCTACTGTTGGGTTTAACCTTCTCTTGTTTACTGGAAGAAGGTAGGACACTGCAGTCCATATTAAAGTCTCGTCATTCTGCTCTGGTGTTATTGTTAAATCCTGTGCTGTTGTCGAGTGCATGAACTTTTGAACGTCTGGCTCCCTGAGGCTGCTGTTTAACTCTTATATCTGAATGGCTTTTTACTCAGTACAATGCGCCAAGCGCAGCTGGGGAAGCTCAGGGATAGAATGTGTGTGTGTGTGTGTGTGTGTGTGTGTGTGTGTGTGTGTGTGTGTGTGTGTGTGTGTGTGTGTGTGTGTGAAAGAGAGAGATTTGGAGTAATATACTGACCATACTGGTCCCTGGGGATTTACACCATAACACTAAACGGTGCTGATTTCATTCACACCGATTTTATCAACCGGTGTTTTCATTTGCACTTTCAACCTGTATGTTATTAAATATGTTCATTTAAATTCCAGAGCCAGCATGTGTAGGAAAGCCAAAGCCATTAGCCACCTGGACTGATGACATACCTGAACACATCTGCTGACAACCCAGCAAAGTCATTTCCAAACAGCGGGAAAAAATTTCAACAGTGTTTGTGTGTGTCCTGGCACTCTAGATCTCCTCAGGAAAATCCAATCACTCCATCCGGAGGAGAAGAAGCGTATATTATGGAATATCAAACTCCTTGGACTCATACAAATGCGAGACTATTTTTACATTTTCATTTTTCTTCTCTTGGACCGCACTTTCTATTATTTCAAGTGCTCTTACTACAAAAACTACAAAACTACAAAAAACAGGCTTTTGTGAGTTCTGGGAGCTTCTTTGCAAAGACACTCACACATGCAATTCCATTTGTCTTTAGTGATTAATCAGGTGCTAAATAAATCACTTTAATTTCGCACCAAAATACATTATGACCACTGCAAGGAGTGTTGGTCAGATTGCTTGTCCTCCTGAAGATAATCTAAAATAAATTAACATGAAGTGTTTCCGTATCTGATTGTAATAATACACTCAGTGCAATGGCACTTAGAGCACAAACCTCTCCAGAGGCACTAGATATCAATCAATGTTAATGAGTCTGAAGCTGTCATAATGTGTCAATATTGCAGTCAGAGCCCTTTTATGGTAGACTTCATGCATAGTGTTACATTGTCAGAAAGAAATAATGAATTTTCAATAAAAGCGGGATTAGTCTAACAGTCTAACAGTAATATACACATATCTATAACATTATAGACGCATTGTGAGTTTTTGTGTGTGTGTGTAATAATGTAGGTCTATACTGATCTCTATACAGATATATTCAGTAAAACAAAACTCTACTGTATTAAAATGTATAATCAGCTCTGTATAAAAAGGAGGAAAATAAAGCCAGATTGATATATTGGGAAGAAAGATGGCCTAAAAGGTAGAATGAATCCAGAATGTTTTGAATGTATGTTATTTGAGCAGCGTTGGGAAGATGAATGGGTCTCTGCTTTTGTCTTTTTTCCTATTATGTTCTGCTGTTTTACTTTGTATCTATGTTTTCTTTGGATGCCTCTGGGCATGACTGTTTGTTGCAAAGAATAATCCCACTGAGCTTTCCGATGCCATAAATAAAAAAGTAAACTCAAGAAAGGAAGAAAAGTCCATTTGACAGCACAAAACAGAGCATATAAAGAACAGCACACTGAAGGACAGCTGCATATTTTACACCCATCTCCATTGTTTTGGGCTTTCCTGGAGTAAAAGGTACAAAAAAAGATCTGCAGTTCAATTTTGTACAGTAATGATTTTGAAACATGGTTTAGTAATTGATTTGTATGAAATATGTCCAGACAAAAGTAGATAAGAAGCGAGAGAGTGAGTTGTGTTGTCCTTTTATAGGTCTAGGGTTACTGATATGACATGTTTTCCTCATGTCAAGGTCCACTGAGTTTCCTCTGGGTTCTCTGGTTTATCCCACAACACAAACATGATGACTGAAATGTGTGCTTGTGAATTGTTATGCATGGATGTCATCTCATCCATAAACAAACACATGGGAAAAATTGTTGGTACCCTTCGGTCAATAAAAGAAAAACTCACAATGGTCACAGAAATAACTTTAAACTGAAAAAAGTGATCATAAATAAAAATTCTATGAATGTTAACCAATGAAAGTCAAAAATGATGGTACCGCTAACTTAATATTGCACAACCTTTCGAGGCAATCACTGCAAGCAAATGAGTCCTGTAACCGTCAATGAGACTTCTACACTTCTCAGAAGGTACTCTGGCAAACTCCTCATGAGAAAACTGCTCAGTTGTTTCCAATTTGAAGGGTGCCTTTTCCAGACAGCAGGGTTCAGCTTCTTCCAAACATGATCAATAGGATTTCGGTCAGGGCTCATAGAAGGCCACTTTAGAATAATCCAATGTTTTCCTGTTAGCCATTCTTAGGTGTTTTTAGCTGTGTGTTTTGGGTCATTGTCCTGTTGCAAGACCCATGAACTGCAACTGAGACCAAGTTTTCTGACACTGCCAGCACATTTCTCCCTAGAATCCCTTTATAGACTTGAGATTTCATTGTACCCTTCACATATTCAAGACACCCTGTTCCAGATGCAGCAAGTTCCTTGATCATGAAGTTCAACTTGGATCTCTTTAGAAATCTTTCTGGGCCCTTTTGTTACCATTCAGATAATCCATCTCTTAGAATTGTCCTCCTCCTGCGGCCATGTCTCACTGCCTAGAGATGGTCTTATAGCCTTTACCTTTAACATGCTTGTCTATAATTGTCTTGCTAATCTCCTGAGACAACTCTTTCCTTCACTCCCCCTATCCACGTTGAGTGTGGTACACCACCATGTCACCAAACAACACAGTGACTACCTGGAGCCCTATATATAGGCCCAATTACTGATTACAAGATAGTAGACACTTTTGATGCCAATTAGTGGACACACCTTGATTTAATATGTCCCTTTGGTGACATTTATTTTCAGTCTATTCTAGTCTACTTCCATCATTTTTGTCTAGACCTGTTCATGAGTTTATTATTTTAAATAACTCTGTTGAAGCATGGTTGAAAAGCAATGTCTGACTTTCATTGGTTAACATTCATAGAATTTTTATTTATTATTACTTTTGTCAGATTAAAGTTATTTCTGTGACCATTGTGAGTTTTTCTTTCATTAACCGAAGGGTACCAACAATTTTGTCCACGTGTGTATTCCCCTCTCCTGGAATAGACCTCAGATCCACTGCAAGCCTAAATCTAAATATAATATCTCCTATAGGTAAATAAATGAATAAAGAATAGAACTTGTAAAGTTCCGGAATTCTTCCTGTTCCTTTTATTTTTATTTTTTATACAAATGTCCCCCCAAAAGAACAAATGAAAAAAAATAATAAATAAACAAACATACAATAGAACTGATGTGGACAGAGGAAGCAGATCATCAGGAAATAAAGCAAACATATGTAGCCTGAGTGGGTGTATTTCGCTCCTACTCATCAAGTACCTGTTACTAGCATTAACACAGTTTCATGCATATAGATTCATCCCGTTCTACGTTAGTGTAATTTTTATTCGCACATTCTGAATTGGTTTTAGAAATACACAATAGCGATGAGCAGAGCACAAATAATTAGGACCCCTTTATTACTCGAATGACAAAAATAGGCACAAAAGGGCAAATATATTCTGCCCCTATTAAAAATGTGCTGTTTTGCAGAAGGCACCCTTTATGCAACAACAATGTGTGGGTGTAATAATACCTTACTACAATACAATTCACTTAATAAATGTGAGTTGTAAATGTAATTGAGGTTCTTTGTAAGAGCCCTTTTATTTGACTGTACAAGTGACTGCATATTTCCCATAGCATTCGCCCCACAACCTCTCTCTTTTTATTTTTTATTCTTCCTCTCCTTGCCTCTCTCAGCTTGATGGATTGAGGCTAAGGGAGAGTGGTCTGTATGCCTGCATGTTAGTGCATAAGGGTCCTCCTCCCGGGGAGAGAGCAGCAGCTGTCCTGACTAATGGCACACAAGCAGCTCCAGCTGGCAATGCACAATGCTCAAAAGGCGGGTCTCCAAATAAAATGGCTAAGAATTGCTGCCAGTGAAAGTGGCATCGTGCTAGGCTCTCAACACCGATCGAAATAACACCACTAACGCTGTCATGAATTACTTCAGACATGTTTTGGCAGATGTAGAATCAGCAGAGAAGGGGGGAGGATGGAAATGGGGCAATTTAAATTTACCCTTATGTTAGCGTACACATGCACACACAGCAGGTACATGTGCGAGCAAGCACCCCCCCATGAGTATGACGGTTCAGGCCAAAACAGCAGCGTGGCAGCTTCATGATGACAGGGAGCCTCATAGAGATAGGGGACTGACTTATCTAATGCACTCCCTGTAATCACAAACGAAGAGTAGAGTGGGTGGTGTGCATCTGTATCTGTGTAAAAGCCTGTATTTAGGAAGAATTGCTCATCACAATGTGTGCCGGTGCCAGAGAGTCAAAGAGAGAGGGAGAAAAACAAAAGATTCGCAGAAGCAGTGGTATTTGATCCTCCGTCTGCTTTTTTGTGCAGTGGCTCACCTCCATACCACCACTAATCTCTTTTTCCCCTACCAATGCCTTTCCATCTGTGTCTCACCCACACATTTGTAAAAAAAAAAAAAAGAAAAAAAGAAACACACCATTAAACCACAATCCCAGGCAAGACTGACAGATAAATCTTCAAGCATTACTTCATAGGCAAAAAATATACTAACGCGGGAATATAAGCTTGAGTGACATTTAATACTTAGTTTCCGGTATAGAAAATTAAAAACACACTCCTTATAATCCATATTTATTTATTTGTTTATTTGTTTGTTTGTTTGTTTGGAATGAAGGCAAACACTCACTGCACCTTTTCACCTCATCTACTGTATATCAGTACTTAATGTTATGACTTTTATAGCTGAATGAACACATCTCTATCATATCTATATATATATCATATATATATAGTATATATATATATATATATATATACACAGTATATATATATATATATATATATATTATATATATATATATATATATATACATATATATCTGCATCAAGTATATATAGATAGATAGATAGATAGATAGATAGATAGATAGATAGATAGATAGATAGATAGATAGATAGTTGAGATCAGATTTTTATAGCAGGTCAGTGAAAATCTTTCACTCCATCCCATGTTAATAGACATTTTGTGCAAACATTTTTTCAAGCTCAAATGGTCAAGTCAGGTCAATTCACCTTTATTTATATAGCTATTTTAACAATACATATTGTGTCAAAGCAGCTGCACAATAATAAATGACACACAGAAACAAACAACAAAATACTAGACAATTAAGTGTCTGCAGTAAAGTGGTCTACAAGTTCAAGTAAAGAACATTTTAAGCAAGAAATTATGAAATACTGCTGAAATATACTGAACCAAGTTATTATACGATAGTGCTATCGTAAGTTTTTATGGAGGCACACCACAGGAGAGATTAGTCACCAAGCTGTTTGCAATATCTCTGAAAAAAATGGCCTGCCATGAAACAAAATGAATATGTGAGAATGAAATACTAAACCTTACTTATCTATGTGAAATTGCAGTCACATTTCTCTCTAAACATAATCTATATCCAAATTATTAAATTGCATGTCTTTAGAGATCAGTTCAGATCAGTTTAAGAAGCAGTATGTTTGATGTATATACTCAAACCTCAAATACTTTACTACCAATCTTATATGATAAAATATTATATACTTGCAATTTTCCCAACATTAAAACCATTTCTTCCTTTATGAGTGGGAGTCCAAGCTGCATATAGCCCAAAGCTTTTTCATTTAATTTTCTCTCTAGTTTTACAATTAAATGTCTTATTCTAGCGTACTTTTCTTGTTAAATCATGAAACAGAAACAAATCTTTACAAATTGCTTAACAAACAGTTTGGATTTTGTTGTATTTGGCTCACCAAGCCTAGAATTTCTTGACATGTTCATAAAACAATGTATCAGTTATAAAAGTTTTAAGAAAAAAGATCACTTTAGAAATACAATGAAAATATTACAAAAGACCAATGGATTATTACTTAAAAGCATTCACATTCTTAATGAACTATACCAACCAGGCATAACATTATGACATTATGACTGCTAAAGGGAATAACAATAACTAGACATGGGATATTTCTGAGGAAAATGTGAGTGATGCTTGCCGATGCAAACAGCAGCTCCGGGCGCGACCCCTTACAGCCTGGAACATTTAATATTTATTGTTGACTCCAAAAAGCAAGCTCGTTCGGAGAGACGAGTGTTTAGACACCAAAATGAGCGTTCTTTGGGAGGGGGCAGGGCCAGTGACATCATCAAATTAATCCAGTGTCCGACTCCTGTCAATATGCCGAGCTTTTAGACATGTCACATGACCCTGTGTCAGAGTTTCGGTGTTTCGTAGATTTTTCATGTTTGCGGCCATGTCATGCCATACGGCAGTCATATGTATGTTCGGCAAACACAGGCCTACGAGCATAACATTTCCCCATTCATTCTCTATGGAGCTGGAATGTCACTGATTTTCCTGAAATTCCAAACAGGTGTGGGGTTTGGGAGCTATATGATCACAATCCGCCAAATGCAATATGAATTATTAGAGCTTTACAAAAGATTCACACTGCCATTCACTCTCCACCACTATGACCTTCAGTTCTGTGAATAAGCAAGCTACATATCCACTATATCTGCACCAATGGGATCTCCCATGGCCCTGCAAGCGAGTCATGCAGTCTCAGCAGTCTCCTGACTAAGCACGCTTAACACAATTAAGTGGTCTCACTTAATTTACTGCTTGCTGTAGAGCTTGCTATATTATCCATATTGCTATATCTTAACATCTTCTCTATGCCTCCTTCAATCCACAGGCCTGTGGCTCAGCATCTGTGGAAGGCCTTGTTCATTGCTTGCCTTGGATTGGTCGAAACAATCTAGGTCTAATGCTGAGGTTCCTTTGCTAAATTCCCAATCTCTTTGACAGGGCAATTTTTCCTTGCACAGTGGTTCATTCCCCAGTTTTCCTAGCTTCCATATGCCCTGCAATCCAAAGCTTTGTTGGCATATGGCTACATTCTGTTCAAGTGTTTTTTTCCTGCCATAATGCATGCTTTTCATGGAAGAATTGTTGTGCACAGCTGTGGCCTTTGACTAACCAGTCATACTACAGGACTCAGACTGGAGTCACACATGTAGTTCAATCCTGATGCCACACACAGTGAAAGATATTTTCACATCTCTCATGGGCTTTATATACAAAGAGCATAAGGATGCTGTCTGTGGCCTTGTCTCTGAGAGAGACACTTTGAAAGTGATACAACATTTGAAATGAGATGTTCAACTCCAGCTATGGCAATGTCAAGAAATGAATCAGAAACGGCTAACCCAGCATGCATGCACTACTGGCAGCAGCGGCTGTGACAACCACTGTTAAAATGGTAGCAGCCTGAATTTAACTACATGTGCAGTCTCATGTGCATGGATGTCAGATTTGGACTGAATACTACTTTGGCACAGACTTTAGCTAACATGGGTTGACCCCTGTTGATGGCATATTCATTGTATCATGGACTGTCTCACAGACAAGCATTATATTCAGACACATATCCCAGCAAAGAAGGCAAATAAGCATAAATGCAGTAAGAATATTTTGATGAGCTTCTGCAAGTAGAATAAAATATGCATGTGACTGAGCAACCGATAATGTTTGTACTCATGAGTAACATTGGCAGAGGTTTAAATGCTTGCCTGTGAATTATCTTGACCTCTTATTGTTTGTGCAACAGTTTTTGTCTACAATATTTGTAGACCTAGTGGGCACAGACTGGAGGAAGATTTGGAGGAAGATCCAGGGGAATTAAGTACTTCTTTCTTTATCTAACATGCTTATTCCTTGATCACTAACAATATATCTATCTGAGGCATGGAAATATGTCAGGTTTCAGACCCAAAACCGAAATGAAATTAAATGTGTTTCAGAAAAATATATCCCTTACATATATTTCAAGTAAATATCTAATAATGTAAACAGTGTTATTTCTACTGATAAATTAAGTCTCTGAGCTCTAGTTGTTGGAACTACATTAAGACATTGGCATTAGCATGGCATGTACAAGATTTTCGTTATTTATTTTATTGGTTGCATCTATTGACCTCTGAGCCTGAGCTGAATATAATCTCACTCCCAGCAGTGTGAAACCTCAAGCAAAATGGAGGGTGCCAATCTGGTTGATAGTTGGCATAGTTCATGCTGCTAGACATGTGTAAATCATCCCTGTGAAACCTACCCTGTTTGCCAGGTTCACTCTTTAGGGCCTGTGGCCAAAAGGATTCTGGAAAGACGGGCACAGGTTTCAAAAATGAGAAACCAGCTGAGCTGAACAGACCAAGCAGGGGCAAATTCAAATAACCATAGTGTAAAATTTACCTAGGTGAAAAAAGCCCTCCGGTTTTGCATGTTATTCAAAGTGTATTGTCAATGGTTCATGTCAGAAGAGTCGTACAATGCATATTATCCGGCTCTCAATGCTCTATTCCACTGTGTGATTTTTCAGGATTGTTCCATAGACATAGTGCATATAGACAAACACACACAAACACACACACACACATACACATATTGTGCACTGTGTTGGCAAATGGACTAGATCAGGACAACAAAGACTTCTCTGGGCACTTTTCATTCTCGACAAATAAAAAACCTAAATGAATAAAGAAACAACAAGTATGATCTAATCACTATATTACCATATATATCCTAAATGTTATATATGAAAAGCAACCAAAATTTGGAACAGAATTCTTAAAGGAGTCATGTACCATATTTAACAATTAAAACAACCATTATCTGCTTGTGACATGTCCTCATGTCAGCCAATAGGTTAAGAGCACAGCTTACTCTCCTGGTGCCACAGTGGAATTAGGAGCCTCGGTTTGAAAGAGAGCTTATCCACAAGTTAAACTGAGGCTATTCTATCTAGCTGTCAAAATGTTCTTACCAGTTCTAAAGACTTCTATAATCTTGTACAATAAAACAACAGTTGGATTTGTCAGTCACTATGGCAGGATGGGGTTAGATGGTACTCTTTGTCTTGGACAAAAGGTCAGCAGGTGGGCACACCCACAGTTAGCCTCATTACGAGGAAATTGGCTTTAGAGCACAAGAGGTCAACAGATGGTGAACTGTCAAGACATTTGCAGGTCTGGGTGGCCAGATGACAATTGTAGTTGAACCCAAGATTTCTGCCTAAAGTCATTTTATGTACATTTGTTTACCCAAAATATTTTGGTGAGCTTGAATATCTGGAATGTGTCTTCTTACACACATTATGTAAATACAATTAGGACTACATGATTAAAGTTCTACTGCCACAGAGGTAAGTCTCAAGCAAGTCCCCCATAAAAACAGAGAACCTGTCCATTTGGTGATGGATGATATCACTTTGCCCTACAGGATATTGAAATCTAATATAACATGCCACTGTACATGTCTCCTTCTCATGGCTGTTACTTAAACCTACAGGAGGTTTGCACTCTTGCTAACTGGGTACTACAATCAATCGTGAACAATGTACACAAAGCTTTTGCTTGTTTAAAAGTAGACTCGATCTGTAAAATATAACTCCAGTAAAAGTGCTCCCTTTAAACTTTCAACTGAGTAAAAGTCTGAAAGTTTTTGCCTTTAAATGGACTTAAGTATCCAATATGATACTGTAATATGATTTATTACAGTATGGCTATAATGTCCAATTATCATTTTTGCCAGAATCTTGTTTAACCAACTCTTGTTTATGTGAAAATACTCTAATATTACTCTTATTAATAGTATGATATTAATGAGTGAAACAAGGATTGTTAGATATTAAAATGATCCAGAGCACAAAACCTTATTTTCATCTACTTCTAACAAATCACTCAAATAAGGTGTTGTGGCCAGTTAGAGTCTGAAGTGTCTTCCATCATGTCTTACTCTCACTATTCTGTTGAACTGAACCGTATGTCCTTGCTCAATACATGGCAAAAGTTACGCCAGCATATATACAAATTTACAGTAATAAAAACAACTCCAAAACAAAACTTGCAGTATTCCCCGATTGGTGCCTTAGTAAACCAGTTACTAAACCAGTGCCTTGGCCAGTTTAGTTTTTATCCAGTCATAAATTAAAGGAACAACTGATTCCTCAGAATGTAATGGAGTTAAAAGTAAGATAGTTACATTGAAATATAGTGACGTTAAAGTCTCTTTATAGAGAAATAAATTCAGTAAATCACACATAAGCAAAAAAGCTACTTGCGTACAGTAGTGAATTTCATTTGCTTCATTTGTCCACCGCTGGCCACCATGCACATTCAGCAGGGTTAAAAATCAGTAATGTGAGTGTTGCAGCTATATACAAACACATTTTCTCCAGTCAGCACTCTGGTTAAAATGAAAATTACATATATAACAACAATACTATGAAAGTGAATGACTGTCTTAGAGGAATGATTGCTGCATGACAATTATATTTATATTAGATCCCATACATTCACCACCCCTGGTAATACCCAAGTAGGCATTGTTTAAATAACCACTTCCACAACCACACTTCGGAAAAGCTTTGTATTGAGTTCACAGTCACTTAAGCACATTTTGAATTTTGTAGTACATGCTAAGATACGTTATTAGACTATTACATAAAATAAACAAAAGGTTTCTATATTTGGGAACCAACAAAACCTACATAGATCAGAGTATCAAACTGCCACTAGTGGGCCCTTAACTGTTCAGTTGTAAGTAGCTCTGGTTAAGGGCATCTGCCAAATGATGTAAATGTAAATGGGTGACACTTTACAATAACTGGGCATAAATAAGCATCTGTTAATGTATAAATTAAATGTTACTTCATTATGAACTAGTGATGAGTTAAAGCATATTACTAATAAGGAACTAACCTTAACTACTACATGATTCACATGAATTTATGTGAACAACAATTACTTTAATGACATGCCTCAATCACATGCTTTTACCTGATTATTCATATCTTTATCATTAAATCTACCCGTGAATGGTTAAAGTGGCCTGGGCCCCAAGGCACTGCACCATTATCCCTGGATGCCTGATAAAATATTTGCCATCTATTTCCTGTTTAGAGGACAACTTAGTGAACACATTATGCTGTGTTTGATGTAGAGTACATACAGGTCCACTTAAGCATCTTGATGTTAGTTGTTCTGTAGCTATAAGGAGTTTTGTAAAATGTAATGAATGTTTTGTAAAAAATTTTTAATATACTTGTACTCGTACATTATACCTTACTTGCCTGTGCACATTATTGTTAACGCATCCTTAATTACTCATATACTAACATGAACTCATGAGATGTTAACATGTTAATACATCATTGCTTGAAGGCCCACATCATTATAAAGTTTTTTATCAATTACACATGTATCACAAATCCAGCTCATGTAAATCACTTATCATTCATTTGGTGGTTTATCAAGAAGGAAAAGAGTGCTTACATATAACTGTTCATTATTAAGATATACTGACATCATCAACCAGTCCACAGAACTATCGACTAAAGCTGATTTATATTTTGGAAAGTAATGTCTGTTTCATGAATAGATGTTAGTGAGATACTTCACCCATGAGGACAATTGAATGGTGCCTTGTGGCCCGGCTTACTGTAATCATTCATGGTTAGTAGATTTGATGAGAAAGATATGAATAATCAGGTAAAAGGTTGTGATTATTATTGTGAATTTATGTGTTCCATGAGGAGGACAATTCAACACCACCTAATGGTGTTTGCAATGTTGTTTAAATAGTGCACTAAAAAGTCATATTCTTTCTTATAGAGCAAGTTACATTGAGCTTAACCCAAAGTGTTAATTAATACATTAATACATACTGACATGTAATTAAGGTAATCGTTGTTCACATGAATTCATGTGACTCATATTGTAGTTAAGGTTAGTTCTTTATTAGTATATTCCTTAACTCATCATTAGTTTGACATTTAATTAATATATTGATATATGCTTATTTTTGCCCTGTTATTGTAATGTGTTACCTGTAAATGTGTTATTGTGGCTATGTGCTCTTGGTTACTCCTCTATTAGGTGCTACTGTGTGTTAATGGCATCTGGTTCTGACATCAGACAGGCTGTGTGAGCCAGTGTGTGTGTGTGTGTGTGTGTGTGTGTGTGTGTGTGTGTGTGTGTGTGTGTGTGTGTAAGGAGATCTTTCTCCACTTACATTACACCTTACTTGCCTGGGCCCCAGAGTAAACAAGCATCTCTGTAAATTAAAACACACACAGAACTTAGTTAAATCATGATGTGGTTTGACTGAAGCTCAGGTAACCCACATGGCAAAGAGTCCTCTAAGTCTCACAGTGTGTCTGAGAATAAGCTCACCATTTTTGGATCAGTTTTGCTTTTTCAAAGCCTAACTTAAGATCACTTTTGAAAGGCTGAGCTCTTAGTAGTTTTCCACATGGTGCCTCTTATGAAATATTAAACTCAGCTGTGATTCTGTTTTCCACAGCAAAACTTACTCTCATGTTTCCATCAGCTCAAACAGAAGCAACAGCAAAGCAACGTAAAAATCCATATGTCACAGCTCATGCCGGCAGTACCCACAAACACACTCACTTGCTTTAAAAAGATCTTTTATATATATATATATATATATATATATATATATATATATATATATATATATATATATATATATATATATATATATATACGCTACAAACAAAGAAAACAGGTTCAAGCAATGCAAAATTAGATATCTTCTAGCTTGATAGTGAAGGGTCTAAAGTATGTATGTATTCAGCCTTGTGTCGAGAGAACAGAGTCAGTGATCCCCACCAAATATACACTATAGCACAGCAGCTCCACAAGCCCCCTGCAATTACGGGCCAGAGACAGGCAATCTCCCCACTGTGGGGCTGCTGTTATGAAGCCATGCAGCCAGCCAGGCTGCCTGGCTGCACTCAATCTCAGGCAAATAAAAGCGCCTCTGGCAACTGGCCTTCATGGTTCAAGGGAGAGGCTGTCAAAGGAGGAGGACCTCTTCTAGAAATAACAGGGAAGAAAAAAAAGAGCAGAAAAAGCCAGAGTATAGAAAAGGGGCCTCTGACAGCATGGAGACTGGGACTGAATGGCAAACATGCAGATGTGCAAATGAACCCCTGCAGAGAGCTGGCTGCAAGAAATAGAGCGCCAAAAAGAGATAGCAAGGGAGAAAAGGAGGAGGGCTGTTGATTCCACACTAATCTGGAAGAAACACTGAAAGCCTCAGAGGTCCCTAGTCACTGAGGAAAGAAGCCTCAATTTAATGTACATTAACTCTGAGGACAAGACACAACCCAAACACACACATAACCATTCTTTTATTTTAATTTTTATCATCATGTGAAGAATATTAAGTCCTTTCACACTGTTAAATTCTGAAAATACTCTTTCATTACCAAGAACCAAAATATTCTCCCTCATGTGTCGAAACCCACACAATTTAAAATTGCACACTACATAACAATTATACAACAGGGTGCAATTTCTGGGCAAAAGCTTATGCATTATTTAACAAAGCCTGACACTCCGAGTGCTGGTATATATGCTTTTGTCTTTGTTAGTAATGTTAAGGCTTGTCAAAGAGGCACAGGGTTTTTTTTTTTGTTTTACAATGGAATCTATGTTTTCTTTCTTCTCCTAATAAATACTGTCAAATTTGTTTCTTTTCTTGCTGTTCTTCCAGATCACTTGCTAATACATTTGGAACTTTCTGAAAATCCAAATCGTTTGCCAAAGCAGAGGTGTCATCAGCCGAGCAAAACAACATTCGCACATGAGACAGATGTCCAGAACTACAGGCAGGTTGCGGATATGCACGTGGCCCCAGTCAGCTGAAATCACTCTGAGCTGTACGAGCAAAACACTGTGTGGGGGAAATATTAGAATGGAATATTTTGGAATATTATCTGCAGTTGGGTTTGTAAGCATTTTGACAGCACCACACATTAGACTTCAAATCCAGCAACCAACCTGCAATTGAAGTGTAGATTTTCAGCTTTATTTTTCAAAAGTTTCACAAAATAATATGAGTATCATATATTTAGGAATCTATTTTTACAGGTGAAAAAATAACTATACATAAATACATTATAGGAATTACTTGGGAATTTTTTTTTGATAAATGGTAAATTATTCGTTAATGATTGGAACCCATAGATATCACCACCTTTGAAGTCCAGCTTTTGCAATGAGTTTAATGTAGCCTTCCTTGAGCTCAATTGGGTTGAGGTAAGATGTCTAAGATTGAATTCCTTCTTGGGCTGTTTTTGCCACATTTTTGCCCATTATACCGTGAAGCACTATCCTGCCAGTTGAAACTAAATCTGAGCAAAAACTATAGCTTTATACACTCCTGACTTCATTCTGCTACTTCTGTCACCAGTTATATCTTCAACAACTAATCAAATTCCTTCATCCATATACACTCATAACACTGCCTCGAGTGTGTGACATATGATGATACATGCTTTTTACCATGAGCACCCTCATTACTTCACCATAATTTTCTATTCTCATCATTCTAGTACAAGCATCATTTTGGAGCAAATTGCTTTCTCTATTCTAGAATGTTTCCAGATGTTTGCAGCTTGACATTTTACACTGAACAATTTTATAGACTTGTTGAATCATCTAAACCAACAATGTGTATGTTAGACCCTATTCCTTTTAAGCTCTTAAAGAGGTGCTTCCAGAAGTCTTGGATCCTCTTCTGAATATTATAATTTCATCACTGACATCAGGATATGTCAAACCTCTGTTATCAAACCTCTCATTAAAAACACAACTTGACCCCAATCAATTATTTAATTACAGACCGATTTCAAATCTCCCATTTCTATCAAAAATACTGGAAAAGTAACTCTTTCACAATTATGTTCTTTCTAGAGAAAAATAGTATCTGTGAGGATTTACAGTCAGGATTTAGACTGAATCGTAATACTGAAACTGCTCTCATTAGAGTAATAAATGATCTGTTCCTATCATACGACCGTGTTTGTATCTCTTTATTATTGCTACTGGATCTTAGTGCTGCTTTCAATACTATTGACCACAACATTCTTTTCAATAGGCTCAAAAATTATGTTGGTATTAGTGGCAGTGGCATCGTTTAGATCGTACTTATCTGACCCGCATCAATATGTGGCAGTGAATGAAGAGGTATCATATAGATCAGAAGTACAGCATGGGGTACCTCAAGGCTCAGTCCTAGGGCCATTACTCTTCTCAGGATATCGTCACTGTTATGCTGATGATACTCAGCTCTATATTTCTTCACGACCCGGTGAAACATACAAATCTGAAAAACTGATGGAATATATTATTGATATAATAAAACTGGACGACAAATAATTTCTTGCTGCTAAATTCTGAAAAAACAGAATTATTACTTATTTTAAGGCAATAACTTAAAACACAGTCTAATACTTGATTGCTGCTCTGTCAATTCATCATCATCAGTTACAGATCACTTCCTTGCCGAGTTCTGACTAGAACAGGAATGTATGACCATCTTAGCCCGGTTCTGTCAACACTGCACTGGCTCCCTATTAAACATCGTATTAATGTTAAAATTCTGCTAATTACTTATAAAGCCACAGTACCTGATGGAGCTCTTATTAAATTATTGTCCCTCACTTCAACTGCGTTCTCAAACCTCATAATATCCAAATCTACTGTCGACTGCAGATCATTTCCTTATTTATCACCAAAATTGTGGAATAATTTAATAATAACTCTGTTCGAGAGGCAGAAACACAATCTGTCAGTTTAAATCTAGATTAAAGATTATCTCTTTAACCTGTTTTACAGATAACACATTTAAACATTTATAATATTCAAATCCGTTAAAGGATTGTTAGTGTAACGTTGCGTCGCGCTGCACAGACACACGGGGATACGGGATTCAAAAAACAAAGGAGTTTATTTCAAAAAGGCAAAACTGAGGAGACGCCGCTCAAAGGAGCGGCCAGACAGGATTTGGGAGCCTTGCGCGATGCGCGCCGTGGTACCGGGAGTACCGGAGAGCAGGAACCGGCTTGGGAGTCCGGAATCGGGAAACAGACGGAAACGGGAAACAGACTGGGAACAGGAACAGAGAAAAGGTTAGGCATATACACAAACATCTGACAGGGTCCGCGACACTACGTAAGAGTCACGAGCCCGGACGGGGAATGAAGGGAGAGCCGGGCTATATGAAGCGGGATGGAGAATGAGATGGGATTAGGAACACCTGAGACTGAGTAGTGTGATTGAGTGCGTGTGTGTGTGTGTGTGTGTGTGTGGGGCGAAAGAGCAGGGAAGAGCGAGAGAACAGGTGAGTTTGGTTTGTGTGTGTGTGTGAAAAGAGCAGGGCCGAGCGAGGAGAGAGAGAGAGCCGTGACATCACCCCCCCTCCTAGGAGCGGATTCCAGACGCTCCCACAACTAAATGAGGGAGGGAGGGCGGGCCAGGGAAGTCGGCCGGGACAGGGGGGCCAGGAGGTTCCGGCTTCCCTGGGAACCAGGGCGGAGCCGGCGGGTCAGGGACTAACGGGAGAGTGGGCCAGGGCGGAGCCGGCGGGTCAGGGACTAACGGGAGAGTGGGCCAGGGCGGAGCCGGCGGGACTGGGGACTGACGGGAGAGTGGGCCAGGGCGGAGCCGGCGGGATTGACGGGGCAGTGGGCCTGGGCGGAGCCGGCGGGACTGACAGGGAAGTGAGCTTGGGCGGAGCCGGCGGGACTGGGGCTGACAGGGCAGTGGGCCTGGGCGGAGCCGGCGGGACTGACAGGGAAGTGAGCTTGGGCGGAGCCGGCGGGACTGTGGCTGACAGGGCAGTGGGCCTGGGCGGAGCCGGCGGGACTGACAGGGAAGTGAGCTTGGGCGGAGCCGGCGGGACTGTGGCTGACACCTCGTCAAGTGGAAGAGTGGACCGGGGCAGTGGGCCTTGGGCGGAGCCGGCGGGACTGGGACTGGGACAGGGGACCTGGGCGGAACAGGGACCTAGGCGGGACCTGGACTAACGGGACTGGGGACCTGGGCGGAACAGGCGGGACCTGGGACTAACGGGACAGGGGACCTGGGCGGAACCTGGACTAACGGGACAGGGGACCTGGGCGGAACAGGCGGGACCTGGACCTGGAACGGGACTGGGGACCTGGGCGGAACAGGCGGGAACCTGGACTAACGGGACAGGGGGCCTGGGCGGAACAGGCGGGACCTGGACTAACGGGAGCACGGGACCTGGGCGGAACAGGCGGAGGCACGGGACCTGGGCACGGGGAACAGGCGGGGCACGGGACCTGGGCGGAACAGGCGGGACCTCGGGCTCGGAGGCCTACGGGGCGTGTCCTCGGGTTCGGAGGCCCCAACGGCATCCTCTTCGGGCTCGGAGGCCCCCACGGCCTCCTCTTCGGGCTCGGAGGCCCCCACGGCATCCTCCTCGGGCTCGGAGGCCCCCACGGCATCCTCTTCGGGCTCGGAGACCACCACGGCATCCTCTTCGGGCTCGGAGGCCCTCTCGCACGGGGCCGCGGGTTTGGAGGCCATTTTGCACTGTTCGGCGGCCATCTTGGGCTGGGCCGCAGGTTCGGCGGCCATCTTGGGCTGGGCCGCAGGTTCGGCGGCCATCTTGGGCTGGGCCGCAGGTTCGGCGGCCATCTTGGGCAGGGCCGCAGGTTCGGCGGCCATCTTGGGCGGCGGAAGCGCGCGACTTCCGGGTTGCGCTGTTTCGGTCCGGGCTTCTGTAACGTTGCGTCGCGCTGCACAGACACACGGGGATACGGGATTCAAAAAACAAAGGAGTTTATTTCAAAAAGGCAAAACTGAGGAGACGCCGCTCAAAGGAGCGGCCAGACAGGCTTGGGAGCCTTGCGCGCTGCGCGCCGTGGTACCGGGAGTACCGGAGAGCAGGAACCGGCTTGGGAGTCCGGAATCGGGAAAAAACAGACGGGAAACGGGAAACAGACTGGGAACAGGAACAGAGAAAAGGTTAGGCATATACACAAACATCTGACAGGGTCCGCGACACTACGTAAGAGTCACGAGCCCGGACGGGGAATGAAGGGAGAGACGGGCTATATGAAGTGGGATGGAGAATGAGATGGGATTAGGAACACCTGAGACTGAGTAGTGTGATTGAGTGCGTGTGTGTGTGTGTGTGTGTGTGTGTGTGTGTGTGAAAAGAGCAGGGCCGAGCGAGGAGAGAGAGAGAGCCGTGACAGTTAGACTGCATTAATTAGTTTAACCAGAACCGGAACATTTCCCATAAAACGTTACATCCCATAATACATCTCATCTTCACTTATATTAGTCTGTCTTCTGTTTATTCCGAGGTCGTCACCACCACCACTCAGATCCAGTCTGTATCCTGATCACATGATCACTGCAGATCCCTTATCCAGATGATGATCAGCACTGATACACCATCATCAATACACTTTATTAGTGTGTTGGACAGAGGAGAACTGCCCCCCCGACTGATCCTGCTTTCTGTTGCCTGTCATGGTTGCTCAGTTGGGGACACTTAATTGTTTAGAATTTTAAGTTTGTTGCTGTGTATCATATATTACGTATAGTAATATATAGTACATATAGTACAGCTGCTTTGATACAATCTATATTGTTAAAAGCACTATATAAATAAAGGTGACTTAACTTGACTGAGAAACCACATTTGTACTCATAAATATAAATTTGAGTCTATGAAAATGGAGTGATTACGAAAACAACGACTGTCACCGCAAAAGAGCTAATGTAATATTTTTGTAGAGGCAAAACCACAACTATTAAGGCTTTTAAATTGTAAGTAATCTTAAGTAAGTAACTGTTAATTTGTAAGTAACCTTCCAACATTGGGTATAGGACAATATATAGGATAACTTTTTTTAACATCTTTCATATGACATGCTCTATCATATTGAATTGGATATAAAAAGGCCATACACACCTGTTAAAATAAAATGATGCTTTGATATAATCTGAATAATATTTTTTCTGGACCTTTAACGTTAAAGAATATCCCCCCAAAAACAGTGACCGATCTTTATTTGATCATTTATTGACAACAAATGTATAATAATTGATTTGAGAAGTCATTTGAAAGGGATTCCAGGCAAAATCACATTCTAAAAGGGTATAATATTATTCAGATTATTTTGCCAATGCTTTATTAAGGCCAATGCTGTCAGCACCTAGTATGGATGATCCAAGGTGGATGCCGAGCAGAGCGTGAAGTGGGCGGAGCTGGGCACGAGCTCAGAGTCAGCTAGAAGACAGAGGAATGGTGAAACCAGCGATTAACTCAGTGAGCCAATTACTTTGAGCCGACCGAGTGAATCGACTCAGCGATCCGAATCAGAGGACAGATGCGGAAGTGCCGGGCGTATCAAGCACAGAGCCGGAGTTCGGACCGCGTTGAGCGCGAGGAGAAGCGAGAGTCCGGAAGCAGGCAAGGTCGGGAAGCCATTTGGATATTGCCGGCCGAAAAAAGACAGTAACCCAGGAAGGAGGTCTGTGAAACATGGAATTTGCACTTCTCTGGCTTGACATACAGCCCATTCCTCAGAAGCCGGTTCAGCACTGCCCGGACATGATGAACATGTTCCTCCACTGAGGGAGAGAAAATCAGGATATTATCCAGGTAGACGAAGACGAACACATTCAGCATGTCCCTGAGCACATCGTTGACCAGAGCCTGGAACACTGCCGGTGCATTGGTGAGGCCAAACGGCATGACCAGGTACTCGTAGTGGTATTAGTAGTGAGATTAGTGAGGCAATGGCCAAGGCAGTGGGTTCCCCATTCCAAAACACGACCTGTGGGCCAGTCCAAATGAGGGTTATGCCTCCGAAGCCAAGGAAAACCGAGCAAGATAGGGGCCTGGGGGGAAGAAATCACCAACAGGGTGAGCCATTCCTGGTGTTGTTCCCCGACGGACATGAGTAACGGCTTGATCCGGTGAGTGGCTTTATCCAGAATTCTACCATCCAACGACCTGACTTGTAGAACCTCAGGTAGGGGTTCAATGGGCAGGCGGAGTTGTCTGGCCAGCTCCACGTCAATGAATTCCGCATCCTCCCCAGAGTCAACGAAGGCGGCAAGATCAATTCCCGCGGGGACGGTATGCAGGTGAACTTGAATGGTGGGCTTGGAAAGGATGGATGGATTGTGGCTCGTGACCTTCCTTTCACCGACGAGCCCTGCCTTTTGCCGGGCAGGAGCCCGCCATATGACCCTCTGCACCACAGTAAAGGCAGAGTTCCAGTGAGCAGCGCCTCTCCTTCTCCTTGGGTGTCAGGTGGTGACGGCCTATCTCTGTTGGCTGTGGGGGGGAGGGGGGTCGGTTACGGAACTGTGGTTGGAGTGGGTGGACTTGCCGTTCCTGGCACCGCTCTCTGATCCTCCGGTCAATGCAGGTGGCAAGAGTGATGAGCTCATCCAGGTCCTGGGGTAGATCTCGGGCTGCAAGCTCATCCTTCACTGCCGAAGACAACCCTCGGAGGAAGGTGTCGTAGAGGGCCATTCGATCCCAGCCGCTGTCCGTAGCACAGGTGCGGAAGTCAGCAGTGAATTCGGCCATTGAACGATGACCCTGAGCTGCCGATAGCAGAGAATGAGCCCCATCATGTCGGGGCGTAGATGTTCCGAACACCTTCCGTAACTCTGATGAGAAGGTGGAGAAAGATTCACAGTGGGAGGATTGGGCCTCTAATTCAGCGGACGCCCATTTCAGTGCTCGACCGGTTAGGAGTGAGATGGTATAAGCCACCTTAGCCCATTCCGTGCTAAATGACTGGGGCTGCAGACTGAAGACCAGATCAAACTGAATTAGAAAGGAACGACAGGTGTCTGGGTCTCCCGAGTACCGAGTGGGGGTCGCAAGTTGGGGTTCACGGACCGACATAGCTGCAGGTACGGGAACGGGTTCAGCCAGGGGAACAGGAGGAGCCGGAGCAGGGGGCAGTGGTGGGGGAGCGGCAGTGGCACCACTGGGGGAAGACTGCAGGTGGGCCAAGATCTGTTGGATTCCTGCCACCAGTTCATTAATTTTCTGCTCCTGTTCTGCTTGCCGGCGAAAAACTGCGGTCAAGGCCACGAGAGAAGCTGGAGTTTCCAGGGGATCCATTCTTTCCCAGATTGTTCTGTCAGCGCCTAGTATGGAGGATCCAAGGCGGATGCCGAGCAGAAAGTGAAGTGAGCGGAGCTGGACGCGATCTCAGAGCCAACTAGAAGCCAGAGGAATGGTGAAACCAGTGATTGACTCAGTGAGCCGATTCCTTTGAGCCGACCGAGTGAATCGACTCAGCGATCCGAGTCAGAGGACAGACGCGGAAGTGCCGGGCGTATGGAGCCGGCGTATCGGAGCGCGTTCAGCATGAGGAGAAGTGAGAGTCCGGAAGCAGGCAAGGTCGGGAGAGCGAAGGACAGAAACAGATAGCAAATAGCTGGAGTGTGTTCAGGGCAAGCCTTAAAGACAATCTGGCACTGATTGAGGATCATTGGGGTCCTTATAAGTGCCAGACAGACAGACGCCATAGCGGGTTGCAGGGAGGAGGTTCCTCTGTGGTGCCGGAACCTCACACAGGCTGATAAATTAATTTAAACTGATATTTATGTGTAACCAAAAATATATATGTCTAAGCTTCAATACAATACTGATGAAACAAATATTAGTTACACATATATTTACTGAATCACTTGCTCTTTCCACAGTAACACTTTTTTTCTTTACTCAGCTGCCTCAGGGTCTCATGTTGGAATGACAGTAGGAGCACCAGCGCTTAGCATAAACCATGTCCTACTGACTTCACCATGTCATTTTCATTCATTCATTCATTCATCTTCTATCGCTTTATCTGATCTTCCCTCAGGTCACGGGGAGTCTGTGCCTATCTTGGGCATTAAGGCAGGATACACCCTGGATGGAATGTCAACCCATCGCAGGGCACACACACACACACACACCTTCACACATACATTCATACACTAGGGACAATTTTCCAAGGTGCCAATCAACCTACCGTGCATGTTTTTGGACCGGGGGAGGAAACCAGAGAACCCAGAGAAAAAACCCCTGAGACACGGGGAGAACATGCACAAACTCCACACACACATGGCCAAGACGGGAATCGAACCCGGACCCTGGCGTTGTGAGTTGAACATGCTAACCACTAAGCCACCGTGCCCCCATGTCATTTTACAGTGCTGAAAATTACATTTCAAAGTGTAATCTGTGAATATGATTAGCATTACTAGACTTTATAGTAGGCTAAGCAGCTAATAATGACTTTATAGTAAAAGGCTAAGCAGCTAATAATGGAGAAATGGTTATGTCCAAACATGACCATTTCTCCATTATTAGCTGCTTAGCCTTTTATTGTGTTTAGGATAAATTAGGATAAAGATCTTGAGGCTTTAATAACAACACTCTAAATAAATGTTCAATTACATTTGTTTATATATTTTATAATTTCCCACATTTGGAGGAACCCACCTTGGGGGTTCAAGAGCAACAAGATTAAAGATTAAAGATTAAATTTAATTTAATATATAGTTGCTAGGATTATGGCCACTGCACATCCCAACAGCCTCTGCACCCTCAGATAGTGTCAAATGTCACTATTTAATCATATTCTTTCCTCCACTGAAAAAAAAAGATATATATATATATATATATATATATATATATATATATATATTTTTTTTTTTTTTTTTTTTTAATTGATATAATTTTTTTTTGTCTTCTCCCATTCTCCCAGGGTTGCCACAGCAGATGGTCCTAACGCAACCCTCTTCATCTATCTTGGTTTGGGACTCGCACCAGGAATGCACTGGTTTGTGCAACCCTAACGGCTGTGGCAGACTGAGCAATTGGGTGTTAAGGGCCTTGCTGAAGTGCCCACTTGTGGTAGCTCATCTGGGACTCAAACATGTGACATTTTGGTCCTGAGTGCAATGCAATTGCAGTCTCAGCAACCTCAGTAAAACGAATTGAAAGATTAAAAAGTCTCATTTACCTTTTACATTTTTTCCAGTGGTGGAAATGACCTTCCATATATAGTACAGTTAAAAAAAAGTTTGTAGTGTGTTGATTGCTTTCAGATTTTCCGAGTCTCTGCATCAGATCAATTTACTGCAAGTTTGCTGTGAAAGGTTTGCCAGACATGGACTTTCTATTACTTCCATCTCTGCAGAGGAGACACAGTGAGAGAAAGGGATAAAAAAGACATACAGATAGACTGAGTCCTACTTATAAGACAGTGAAGGATTCTACATTTTAGACTTCATTCCCTCCACACAAAAAAATGCACATTTAAGAGTGTTCTCCAGAAGAAATGAAACTTGACTACATGAACTGACAGAGACTGAAGGGAAAGACAAGGCCTTCTTTCTGAATGATTCACAGTAATTGAGTCACTGGCTGAGGCAGATAGTCTCCGTTTGGTTGTATTTCACGCTTCTGTGAGCTTGTGGCAGGCTCTTTCTGTCAGACAGCCTGCAGACTGCAGCCTTTGCCTAATTCTCTTCTCTACTGTGCTGCAAAATACCACACTAAGTGACCTTCTCGTGGAAAAATGCCTAGGAAAATGGAGAGAGAGAAACAGAAAAAGATGGAACGGGGAGAAGCAGGGTTGGAGTGAGGATGGTGAGGGGGGGTGGGGGTGGCAGTACTTCACTGCTGCACACAGCAGATAATGAAGCCAACTGCAGAGAAAATCAGAGAAGAGTGAATAACGGAGAAAGGCAGAGAAAGAGAGGGAAAGGGGGTGGAAGGTTGACAGAGAGAAAGCTGCTGGATGTTCCATGAAAGCTGACAGTAGTGTCAGCAGACCAGTTATCAGTACATGCTAGACTCAAAGGTTGTGCTTTTTGGCTCTTTGCTAAAACTGGTTATACTACACCTAAATAAGAAGGTGTGACATGCTGAATTTATATAAACCCCTGCATGATCTGTCAGTAGCTCCAGATATACCCATATAACTAGTAGTTTTATTCTAGCTACTGAATAAATACCCTTTGAAGCAAATTAACAAAAGAATAAGAAGGCGCTTTGAATAGAACAACTGCCATTCTTTAGCAAAAGCCATAATTGAATCATGGAAATAAATTGCTAAACTACGTATCATTATAATAATTGATTCAAACATAATAAAACTACACAGTTTCCTATAATGCGTCCTCAGATATTTAAAAATAAGTAAATAAATAAACAATGCCAAAAAATATGATAAACTGATAAATCTAGTCTCAAATCAAGTACCAAAATCAGCCATGATGCACACATCCTCTGGGGTCAAAAAACTTATTTTATGGCATGTTTTAATCATAATGCTTAAACAAGCTTTAATTACTCTGAGGAGTATTTTTATCATACAGATTATGGAAATACATCTTTCCAGTCTGTAAAGGGTCATCTACTTTTATGTGTATACACTCATAATAACCACAAAACATTGTGCTGTTGTTAAATAAAGAATAGGAGACAGGGGGCGCTCTCTGCTGTCTCTTTTCACAAACATTCTAATTAAACAATCTGAATCTCAGTGAATACTGTAAGAACAGTATAGTTTCCACAGTATCACCTCGGTTATCCTTGTCGAAACATAGCAAACGTTCTGTTTAGTTTAGTCAAAAAAATTTAATTACTTTAAAAACATTACTCTAAAATCTTTACAAGACAATTTTGTCTTCAAGTTCTATGTTGAATTTGGTTTTACTACTACTACTACAAATAATAATAATAATAATAATAATAATAATAAAATAATAATTGTTGCAATTAAGTATATTCATTCTCAGGTTTATGGTTCATTTCTTTTTATTTAAACTTATTTACATTCAGTAGATGGTCATATATCAGTACAGTACAATACAACCCGGGTTCAGTGATTATTTTTACAGAAACACATATCTCGGTTCAGGAAAGCCTGCAGTTCTTTCCAAACTTCATGCTGCCGAAAATTATATTAGGTCAAGGGATTTCTGAGGCCACCGTACAAATTTGTGGTGAGTGACTGGATGATCTCCACATCTCACAAAGAAAACAGTATCCAGTGCGGCATGAAGTACACTGTAGCGTAAACCAGTTACAATCAGACTGAGGCCTTTGCCCTAAAAGTCAAGTCAATTCAGCAGTGGAAATTGTTTTGCTTTTTAAATGGGCAAGATTGTCACTGTGATGAAAGAATTATTCTTAGCACAGCTAAACTTTACAGTGGGATTTAACTGATAGGATAATCTGTAACATCAGAGTTCATGTCAAAAATGAAAGAATACATAAAAACAAATGAAGGAGTAACTTCTGATCCCCTGAGAATCTTAAAAAACATGGAGAATAAGAATAAACACAGCCTCCTAACACATGTGAAATTGGCTTGAAGCCTATTCCATATCAGCCCTATTCGCTATTATCAACATTGACCTTTGACATTATGTTGTTTAGACAGGACTGTAGTAGTTTGGCCTTGATTCACAGTCACAGATTATAGACCAGAATATCCTGTTCTTTATAACCCTTTAGACATACAATAAGGCATGACTTAAGTGTAGAGAGTAGAGATGGACAACCGTTAAAAATCAGGTGTGTGGGAAGAATGTGTGTATGATTATATAAAAGTCTTTGTATGTGTGTGTCTGTCACACAGCGCTATCAAGAGCTGCATGGGAGAAAACAAGATGACACAAATCACAGTGTTTATTTTCATCACGTAATTATTGACGTTCAGCTTCAAATGGCCACCCAGTGTGACTCAGCTGTGGGCTGTAATTGAATTGCCCCTCTCCCCCCTCATCTGGATAAGACTCATTGTTAATGAAACGCAGAAGCCTTGATAAGACTCAGAGTGAACATATCGCTCATGAGCAAGATGAGGTGATTTACACGAGTAAACACACATGGAATAGAACAGGCGACATGTTCGCTAACAGGTTCCTATGCAGAAACTTAACAAGGCAGCAAGGAAATGGTGTCGTTCTTGTTCTTGTTTGCACGAGCATCTCGTCAATAAGAGCTTTTATTTTTCTTCTGTAGCGTTAGAAGGCTGGACAAATGCTCATTCAGATTTTTTCCTCTCATTCGCTTGTGTCATTCTAGCCAGAACAAGCCTGACAGGCACAGTAACAAAAGGCACTTAAGAGCCAGGCGCACACACTCCACTCACTGAGACTCAGACATAGATAACTACAGACAAGGATGGCTGCTAGGAGACAAGCGTAGGCGGGTGAGAACTGTGCTCAGGGGTATTTATCAGTTTATCCTTGAGAGCATACATACATACACACATACAAACATTTACATTTGTCTTACTATGCTATTAACAGTAACCTTTAGTAACCAAGGAACCATTTTAATAATTATTCCAATTTCTTTTATTAAATAGTGAAATACAACTCCTCATGAGGTACAGAATCCTGTCAGATATTCCAGTCCTTCCAATAAGATATAACACATTCAGTCCCACACACAGTTCTTGTACCCATACAAAAAGACTTACATACATACCATGCAACAAGCCCAACAATACATTATTATATGAGATAATCTCTGAGCACTGTGTCAGGGAGATTGAGACAAACTAAGAGAATGTGCTGAACAGCCTCAGTAATCTGATTCAAATAATAACAGTGAGGCAGAGGTAAATTACCCAGTGATGTGCACCTCTCTTTAATCTCATCTACTTGAGGGCTAAAAAAAAATAAGTGTGTGGCGTAGGTCAAGCATGGGATCAAGAAACCCAAAAGCGGTCATCAGACTTCCCTGGAATTATATGGCTATGTATGTACAGAGGAGTAATCATGTTTAAACAGGAGATTCTTCACCCTGCCAGTGGACAAAAATCAGTGTGCAGCCTTTAAACACATCCCTCTGGGTTAATTTGTTATTGAATCTAATGTGAAGTATCTGCGCAAACACACACATGCGCACACACAGAGAGGAGGAGAATGTTGGGGAGGGGTTGTGTCTACTGTGTGACAGGAGCAGATGTTAAAGCTGTCATAGCCACATTTTCCAATTGAGTGAGCGGCTGAAAGAAAGAGAGAGGAAGGAGGAGGGCGGGAGAATATGTTGAGAGGGCAAGGAAGATGAACAGAATAAAATGATTTTTCTCTCTGTAACAAAAGCACTGGGTTCCCACTTTTAACGTTCTTACCTGCACTGTACATACAGACGTGGACAAAATTGTTGGTACCCTTTGGTCAATGAAAGAAAAAGTCACAATGGTCACAGAAATAACTTTAATCTGACAAAAGTAATAATAAATAAAAATTCTATAAATGTTAACCAATGAAAGTCAGACATTGTTTTTCAACCATGCTTCAACAGAATTATGTAAAAAAATAAACTCATGAAACAGGCATGGACAAAAATGATGGTACCCCTAACTTAATATTTTGTTGCGCAACCTTTTGAGGCAATCACTGCAATCAAACGCTTCCTGTAACTGTCAATGAGACATCTGCACCTCTCAGCAGGTATTTTGGCCCACTCCTCATGAGCAAACTGCTCCAGTTGTGTCCGGTTTGAAGGGTGCCTTTTCCAAACTGCATGTTTCAGCTCCTTCCAAAGATGCTCAATAGGATTGAGGTCAGGGCTCATAGACGGCCACTTTAGAATAGTCCAATTTTTTCCTCTTAGCCATTCTTGGGTGTTTTTAGCTGTGTGTTTTGGGTCATTGTCCTGTTGCAAGACCCATGACCTGCGACTGAGACCAAGCTTTCTGACACTGGCTAGTACATTTCTCTCTAGAATTCCTTGATAGTCTTGAGATTTCATTGTACCCTGCACAGATTCAAGACACCCTGTGCCAGACGCAGCAAAGCAGCCCCAGAACATAACAGAGCCTCCTCCATGTTTCACAGTAGGGACAGTGTTCTTTTCTTGATATGCTTCATTTTTTCGTCTGTGAACATACAGCTGATGTGCCTTGGCAAAAACTTCGATTTTTGTCTCATCTGTCCACAGGACATTCTCCCAGAAGCTTTGTGGCTTGTCAACATGTAGTTTGGCATATTCCAGTCTTGCTTTTTTATGATTCGTTTTCAACAATGGTGTCCTCCTTGGTCGTCTCCCATGTAGTCCACTTTGGCTCAAACAACGACGGATGGTGCGATCTGACACTGATGTTCCTTGAGCATGAAGTTCACCTTGAATCTCTTTAGAAGTCTTTCTAGGCTCTTTTGTTACCATTCGGATTATCCGTCTCTTAGATTTGTCATCAATTTTCCTCCTGCGGCCACGTCCAGGGAGGTTGGCTACAGTCCCATGGATCTTAAACTTCTGAATAATATGTGCAACTGTACTCACAGGAACATCTAGTTGCTTGGAGATGGTCTTATAGCCTTTACCTTTAACATGCTTGTCTATAATTTTCTTTCTGATCTCTTGAGACAGCTCTTTCCTTTGCTTCCTCTGGTCCATGTCGAGTGTGGTACACACCATATCACCAAACAACACAGTGATTACCTGGAGCCATATATATAGGCCCAATGGCTGATTACAAGGTTGTAGACACCTGTGATGCTAATTAGTGGACACACCTTCAATTAACATGTCCCTTTGGTCACATTATTTTCTGTGTTTTCTAGGGGTACCATCATTTTTGTCCATGCCTGTTTCATGAGTTTATTTTTTTACATAATTCTGTTGAAGCATGGTTGAAAAACAATGTCTGACTTTCATTGGTTAACATTTATAGAATTTTTATTTATTATTACTTTTGTCAGATTAAAGTTATTTCTGTGACCATTGTGACTTTTTCTTTCATTGACCAAAGGGTACCAACAATTTTGTCCACATCTGTATACTCAAGAATAGTGGAGAGATTGAATGTATATCTGTATGCATAACTAAATTGTGCCTATCACATGAATATAGTATAAAGTATATACAGCTGACCCTTTGGATAAGGATGGTCAGAATGCCACCTAGCATACCACATTAAGACTAGTATACAAAACTCATGGCTGAGAAAGATAAAAAAAATTCTAGCTTAATTCAAGCTTGGGGATATATACATATATGACGCTGACGTTGATGATACTGCCTGCCACACACCATTACTAGCATAAATACAGTGTGTTGTAATCCTAGACTTTGTGATACTACGTCTCAAAAAGAGTCCAGGAATCTGTACTGCAAAACATAGCGACAGTGTCCCAGCGAAGAAAGGAGCAAATATGCCATCTGGTGGCCAATAATGATATGTCAGATGCTGGATTCTGGGTTTTATCTCCTGACACACTTTGACTAAGCAACATGCCAACATGATGAAGTCTTTATATAAAAGATGTGGTGAAAAGTGTACAAAATGATGAAGTCAATTCAAACTGCTTCATTCAGGATTCTGCCAAAAAAAAACTTTAGTTTTAGTTTAGTTTAGTCAGACTTCCCTGGCATACACTTGTGCTTTTTTGGTAAGTAGTGGAACACAGTGGAACAAAAATACATGTAACTTTGTTGAAGTGAAGCTTTGTTTCTATATTTTCCTTTGATTAATACCTGAACAATCTGTATTAACTGCCCAGGATGTAGGATGTGCTGTTGCAATCAATGAGACAGACCCACATAGATGGCTCTGAAGAACCGATCTTCTCACGCTCTCCAAATTGTCTGGAGTCCGAGTTGTTTGGGAATGGCCAGTGTATTTCCTCTTCATTACTGATCCAGTTGTGCAAAATGATTCAACCTATTGGAGCTTTATGTTAAATTCAGGGATCGCTGCATCATGATGGAAAAGACATTGGATAGTAACAGTGGAATTGTACATTTGAATCAACCTTGTGAAGGCAAAAACGTAATGCTCCACATTCCACTGCTCCATGGAGACTAAAACTGAACCCCATGAACTACTGACAGGTGGTGTTGGGTGGTCTCGTACTACCCATTTCAAAAATCATGTGTTCTTTCAAAGCCATATATGGTTCCTTCTCAGTCTCTTACCACAAAGTTGGAGGCACACAATTTCTGTATATAGAATGTGGATATGGATATGGTTTGGATATGGTTGCATCAAATTTCCCCTATTAAACTACTAGACCCAAATCTGTTCATGATGATGCACCTGTGCACAAAGTCATCTACATGAGGGAGGGGATAGCTCAGTGGTCTAAGGCGCTGGGCTGCTGATCGGAAGATCCGGGTTCGAGCCCCGGTATGGCCAAGCTGCCGCCCTTGGGTCCTTGAGCAAGACCCTTAACCCTCTGTCCTCCAGGGGCGCCGTTTAATGGCTGACCCTGCGCTCTGACCCCAGCTACCAACATCAAGCTGGGATATGCGAAGAAAAGAATTTCACTTTGCTGTAATGTATATGTGACAAATAAAGGCTATTATTATTATTATTACATGAAGATATAATTTACATGCATTGGAGTGGAAGATCTTGAACAGCCTGCTATAGACCATGCTGACTGCACCCGGGCCTCCCCACCTACATCAGTACCTGATTTTACTTACACCCTTATGTCTGAATGAGCACAAATTTCCCCAAGAACACTCCAAAATCTAGTGGGACATCCTTTACAAGAGTGAAGCAAACAGAGATTAAATGTAGAAATGGAATGTTCAAATATCCCAGGCAAATCTTTTGCTGACAAATTTTTGTCCACATAGTCTACAAGTTAGAAATGTATTTGGTTTCAGGCTCTTTAGTGAATAAACAAGAGCATTATAAAATGTTTTATTCCTCTTATACTAGGCCTGTCCAAATCCGCCAGCACTGTGGACCACAGTGTAGAATACGAGCGTGCAAAAAAAGATATTTTATATTTCACCAGAAGATGGCAGTAGACATGTGAATGCAAAGCTATACAACTCCACTGTTGCAGCCTGTTTTTCCATTGCATATTTTTGATCTAAAATTTAAAATATGAAAAATGTTTACCCTGAATAAGCTGATACCAGACAATCTTTCCATAGGTGTCAAATAAAGAATTTATCTTTTTACATAATATGGATTTCACGTTGTTAAATTGCAAACTATTTTCCAATCCATTTTTCATATAAACTCTTAACCATGCAGATCGCAGTGCATATCCAGCTTAATGAGATTTAATTTAACAAGATGGCTACAATTTCTCCTGTCCTTGTATTAAGGCAGAGTGTAAGTTCCTGCGAGTGAGTACAAATAATTTATTGACATGTGATCCTCTCTTGGTCACACGGTGCATCTGTTACACGTCAATTATTGTAAAGGACATCCATCACAAAGGCGGACTACACAGCAGACACCGCAGAGCCATTATACACTGCCTCATTCAACAGCATTTGTTAATTGTGCTCCTAAAAGGGAGTTAAAATACTGAAGTCTATTTCAAATCAGCTGAAAAACTAAATAAAGCTTAGATAGTAAGCAAAACATCAGCATATATGACACATTTCTCTTTATTTGAATCAGTAAAAGGGATGCATAAAGCTTACCAGCCATTCAAACCTGCTGCTAACAAATACTTGCAGAAGAAATGGGACCAAGAACACTATGAGGAGCATCGAAGAAAGGTATGCAGCTGTGTTTATGCAATTATAAGACCATAATAATCATGTTTGTATGTCATGGTTTTCAGTGTAAACCTGGAATGTATTGATTGTTAATGGCATGTAACAAACAATTTGCAAATCTGCCGCCCTTGGCATCTGAACTGTCAAACAAGTGCTACAGGGCACAATACATTTATTAACATATATTATGGTAGTTTGCTTATGCAATGTTACATCAAGACAAGTCAAGACAAGACTATTATTCTATTCTATTTTTTTATTGTATTTTTTCTTTTATATTTTTTTTCTATTTAGTCGTGCTTGATTGCAAGTCTATTGAAGTCTACAGTAGTGTATTGTATTCTGTTCATTGTATTCTAGTTTAGACTAGTTTATTCTATATGTTTCTTTTCCTTAATTTTTGTTCCTGTTCTATTCTATTTATCCACTGTTCTATTTCATTCTAAAAATGTTCTATTCTATAGACTTTTTTGTTAAATACCTCATACTGGTCAGTATGAACCCAGCCTCATTATCAGCAGTCTGGAATTGCATTGTCTCATGATGACTTATTAATGGGTTAAATTAATCAATAATTCATTATCCCAACAACAAATGGTTTAAGCTGTAGGGTTTTTGTAAAGTTGTATAAAATTTGTTCTTTGGATTTCTGTCAAAGGTTTAAATACTTTGTGATTGGTGTTATATTTGCAATTCTTGTTCCGTCATGAGGTGAGGGAAGCCAAAGCCATAGTTGACACCAAAGGCATCCGGACTCCAAACCACATTCAAGTAAAGCTAAAGAAAGTACAGGTATGTACACAGATATCAATAACAGAAATAAAAAATATTAATAAATTGCATATAATAGAGGTAATATATTTCTAATAATATGTACTAAATGTATTATTATTATTATTATTATTTGTTTGTTTGTTTATTTATTTCATATCATCCTATTTGGAGACATTTTATACAATACAAATGCTTGAAATATCATATTGTATTAACTAAGAATAAGAGGTTCCCAATCTCAAAAAGTATTGAAACATTTCATAGCAAAATAAGCAACTTAAAAGTATTTTCTATTAACATAGCCGGCGGGAATCGAACCTGATTAGAAAATCAGAGAAAAGAGGTTAGTAGCGTTTTACCCTTAGGAGGATACGAGTCCATGTCTTTGTCCGACATTCACGAGCCCGGACGCCGGAATGAAGGGAAGGCTGGTTTAAATGGCCAAGCTACTGATGGCCGTAATTAGCTCCAGCTGGTGCTCATCAGTAGCTTGGTGATAGAGAGCGAGGGAGCTCCGAACTGGGAGGAGGCATGGTTGTGACAACATTTACATTTACATTTGTGGTATTTAGCAGACGCCCTTATCCAGGGCGACGTACAGGAAGTGCTTTAGGTCTCACTCTAAGGATAAGATTTAGTCAAGAAACGTAAATACAAACTTAAGTACACGAGGATTAAGACAGTTGACAGAGATAAAAGAGAATACAAAGGAATGTTAGGATAGGTAATATGTAATAATAATACAGTATACAATACAGTATAACAGTATACTAATAATAATAATAATAATACATCAAATATAACTATTACACCTGTTTCAAGTTATTTTTGTTAGAAACTTCAAGTTTGAAACATTTATGATCTGCGATAAAATAGATCTAAATAGAAATTTCAAATCCCTTCACTTTTACTAAGAAACCCAAGCCTGTTCCAGCATGATAGTGTCCCTGTGCACAAAGTCAGCTCTTAAAGATCTTTTCTGGTGTTTAGCACACACCCTTATCCTGAGCAACATATTAACTCATCACTACAACTTAGTAGTAGCAGTGGGATTTGAACTCACATCCTTCTGATCAGAAGTTCAACATCTTAACTGCCAAGGGCCTGAACTCTAAAAAGTAACTACACTGTAAAATCTAGTGGGACATTTTTCCAGAAGAGGTTGTCCACAAACTTTTGCTCTAAGATTACATATTTTATTATTTTTCCTAACATTTTCAGTTGATAATTTGCTATTTTATACTGTGTACAACTTATATCCATGATATTCACACCTGGACATTTTACTTAACCAAATAGTTCAATTTAGCTGCAATGTTGTTAATGAAGATTTCAATATAACATGGTCATATTTGTAAGGTTCAAGAGGAGAGGCAAGCCATCATCAACAGAGATAACCAACTTCTGGCATACAGACTGGCAGATATTCAGCATTCTAAAGGACAAATAGACCACAGGAACCTTTATATAGAGCATAGGTAAGTAGTATTCCCCTGTGTAGCGTTTTAATATTGGGGAAAAATTAATGAGCAAGGTGCCCACCATTATCCACCATAACATTGTAATGTAATAGGATTACGGGGTAATTAACCATATATTTGGACAAGTACAAGACTTGTTTAAATTTCTCCACCAGTCGGTAACCGACAATTTAAGTTGAAATTACAACATGTACATCCAAATACTCATATTAATTATAATGGTTTATAATTAATTATGATTAGTGAATGTTAGATTGAATATTAAAGGAATCAATAGCTTAATTATTTGATCTGTTCGTCTGGCGAGCAGACAATATAATTATTCATTAATCCCAGGAAAAGTTATCTTCCCGACCTCCCTCTTCTTTTTGTTTGTGTTTACTACAGCCTTCTCTGACTAATTTTGAACTACAACTACTCCAACGTCTGCTCACAATGCATCACTGGGTTATTTGAACACTGGCGTTTATATAATTCTCTTTAGATAAACAAAAATATCAGCATGCTTTATATGGGTTATATATGATGTCATTATCTAACATACATCCAAGTGCACATTGATGTCTGGGCCCATGCGGATAATGTCCATTGGATAATCTGGCACAAAATGCTGATTGCACCTTCTCTCCTTTCCTACACCATATGACTTTACTGAAAGTGTCTCATTGATCACAAATCTCCAAAAGTACACTCCAAAATCTACAGTAACATCTTCACAGGGGAGTGGGGACTAAATGTGGAATGGGATGTTCAAAAAGTCCACAATTACAGCATAGAATTCTTATTGACAAGTGTCCATATATGTTTGTTCATACTGTATAATGTAATTGTAGCCATTTTAAATACTTCATCTAAGCTTTTACAGTTTAAGGTTTTTCTAATAATAAGATAATAATAAGAAACTAATAAGAACTAAGTGAAAGCATTTTTTTTTAAATATTTTCTGTTCCAAAAATGAAAAAAATGCTCAGTAGTTCAAAGAGTGCTGTTATGCGTTGTGCAATATGTTTCTATGAGAATAATCTGGGCTTTGTTTGCGATTTACTGAGTTTACTGAGTTTTAGTGACCATGTTGGTCTTTCAGTCTGAACTTGGAGAAGAGGCGGTCCGAGCTACAGCGGGTGACCCGTGAAAATCAGGCGATTTATGAACGGATCACAGCGCAAGAATCTCAATACAGACGGGAGCTGTGGGTGGAGGACTGGGCAAGGAGCGAACAGAGTCGAGACAAAATTACACGCTATCCACGGGGGATGGCTAAGAAACAGGTAAACACCAAGGAGTTAGAGGGCACCTTATTTCGGTCAAGTTAAATATATAGAATGTTTTTTTAAATAGCCTGATTTTTGTTTCAGTACAAGTTTACTTTCCCTTTGTGTCTAAAAGACAGACATATTTCCATTTCGTACCAAATTAACCCTCAGTAAGGATTCATTTTCAGGATAAAGTAACAATTAACTACAAAATAATAAGAAAAAAATTAAATAAAAATATTTAAATGAATAATGAATAATCAACTGAATAATCAACCCAGAAGATAGATGTGATTAAGTCTATGTGCAAAATGGCATTTTATGTTTTCTAATTCTACTGTCATTCTATTGTTTTGCTTTAATGTATTACTTACTGCATGTTACTGTTGCACAGAATAGATAAAGTCATTTGAGTCTTTGCAAGTGCTTTTCCATTTCAAGCTTGGTAGATCTATGATTGATGACAAAGCTGATCATTTCTGGATCAAGATACCTTAAGACAAATGTGTCAAGGCAGAAATGTGAAGGGTATTTGTGACAACCTTAAATGCACACTAACACGTGACAGCTTGTCTTTCGAATTACACAGAAGCTGAAACGTGTCAAGTTTTCAGGAGGAGAAACAGAGCAGACTCCGAGCTCATCCAACAGAACAGAAGAAACCACAGCTCAAGATCTCCAACATCAGTGATGACTACAACCATTAGCTATACAATGACAGGCTTTTATTAATTACATGAAGAATATCCCTGATTAAATTAATTTGATTCCTATAGGGAGGTGGTCTCACTAATTCTTAAATCCTGATAGCTTTCATTGCCAGTGTTTTCTGACCACTAGGTAGCAGCACGATTCTCTGTATCTGGGGTCTTGTGGGAAGAAGTGTTAGGATTGGTGTTGTTGGAAGAGATCGGGGTCTTCAGTCGTCGTTTGACGATGCTCCACTGACTCTGTTGTTCGGAAATCCAGGGGAAGTTCATTCCACCACCTCTGTGCCAGAACAGAGAAGAGCCTGGAGCTGATCTTACCTCTTACCCTGAGAGAATAGATATTTAATCTATTCATCCGTGAACGGGACACGTGGTTCCCACTTAATTCACTTATTGGATTTCCATCTAATGTACTTATTTCAATAGGAAGTATTTGTTGTTTTTCTTTTGACCAAATAAAAAGTGTTCTTTGTGCTTCCACTACATACAGGGAAAGGCTTTGATATGAGCTTCCCTTGGATGCGTTTAAAAACATTTCGGACCAACCAAGAAGTGGTTTCCACCAATTAATTTGTTACACTATTAGTTGCCAGCAACTTACTGTAAAATGAGCAACACGGTTGTTATTTACTAAGTATAAAATTAAAGTATCTTATTGATGGTAAATTTACAGTCGGCTGCTGTTTTTACAAATACAGCATAGCAATTTTACTATATTAAAGTACATTTCTGGAAATAGAATTCTCAATTACCTTTTGTTCCTAAACCTTGCAATTTAATAAATAGCCCTTGGTAGTCTTACTGCAAAACACCATGTTTTAGTACAATGTCTAAACCTAACACTAGTGACACAAAAAATGTAATAGAATTAAAGTAGCTTCAATTATTGTTTCAAAACGTCTCTTTTTTTATCACTCACTTTTTAACTGTTGAATTTTTTTTCTTAAAATAAAATGTTTTTACCATTAAAGAAAAAAACACAAACTATTCCCAAAATCACATTCTGACCTACAGAACATTCATATAAAATGTAAAAAATAGTTAACCAAAACCCCAGAGCTAATGAATGACGATACATTTAAATAAAAAACTATGGACAGAAAGAAAACAAGAACACCTAATTGAATGAAATTGTGTGTGATGCATGTGTGTGATTTTTTAAGTAGACTGGAGACACAGGTTTATATTAGTCTTTTTGTGGGTGACCATCCCTGTCCGCTTTCACACGACTACAGCTTTGGTGTCCTTTTCCAGATTGATCCCTACAAGCCTCCAGAAAAACAAACGTGTGTTTACAAGCTTGGTATTGTAGTTTAAAATTGTCGAAAAAGTGTCTGCAAGCCCAGACAGAAAAGTTGGCTGGATGCCCTCACGAACGATGTTCCCCATAAGACTGATCATCCACTGCTGAATACAGATTTCAGGTGTTTCACCTGCACCTTAAAAAAACATTTCAGCATTGACATAAAAAAACGTAACAATGCCAGATGTGCATGAATTTTTTAAATCATTACAAACAGACAGAATCCTCTTCTTCTAACATAAGAAATCCATTACTGTTCTGGACAGACCATAACTTCTCCATCCGCTGATGTTTTTCCTCTACTGTTTCATCGGTCTCCTCTGGTGAGAGATCTGGCTGGAATCTGACACAGCCATAGGTGTCAATAGGCCCTCTATTTAGTCCATTACCAGATGAACGGTGTTGACAGAATATTCCGGTGCATTTAATATTGATTTGCTAGAAGATTATGAAAAGTCTAAATGTTTTTGATGAAAAATCATTTTCCAGACGTTTTTGGATCATACTTTTCAGTTTTTGACATTTTCTCATCATTTTGGTTATGAACGTAAAAAAAATCATGTTTTTATCATAACTCATAATTTTATGAAAAAATGTCATATTTTTGTCAAAAAATGTTTTGTCATGAAGTGCCTCCTGCAAGCGCGATTTAATGATTCGCTAGAAAAGCACTTTCCCTTCGTCCTACGCAGCTCTCGTTTGCGGAAAAGGCTGTTCCCGGCCTGAGAAGCACGTTTTTGTCGACACATGCACGACGGAAGCCAAGGTGTTCTCTTTATAGGTTTTCAAAGAAAAATATTTTTCCAGATGTTTTCGACCATATTTTTCAGTTTTTTTCAATTTTTTCATAATTTTGGTTATGAATATGAAAAATCTTATTTTTTTTTATCAAAAGTTTCATATTTTTTATGAAAAATGTCATATTCTTGTCAAAACATGATGTGTCCTACCCCATTTCATCGAATACATGCGAATTGTTTGAGTCTACATGGTATGAATACCCATTTCATCGAATACATGCGAATTGGTTTGAGTCAAGTGCCTCGTGCCAGCGTGAAACAATATTCTCCTAGAAAATAGCTTTCCCTTCGTCCTAGAGAGCTCTCGTTTGGAAAAAAACTTTTTCCGCGCCTGAGAAGCACCTTTTTCTCCACGCGTGCACGGCTGACCCCAAGGTTTTTTAGAATTAGTGTTAGTGTTTTTGAATGAAGTTTCTAAAGGATTTGTAACTTCAAAATCATCAATATACATGAACTGAATGATTTAGACTTTTATACACTTGGATTCACCTGAATGTTTTAGATTTTAAACTAGAGTGTTTTCAGAACTTTATTTTGAGCAGCACTAAGGTGCACAAATACACAGCTTTAGTACGATCATTCTTTGAACTTTCACACTGATTTGTTCACATGCATTTTTTCCCACCCCGGTAAAACAAAATGCTGCTACAGTTAGTTGTGAAACCCTGAGTGTATCAGAAAGCTGTCACACCAAAATGTGCCATGATAAAAAAGTGAGTTCAAAGACATCCATTGTAACAAATTAAAATTGGGAAAAACTTTGTCATTAAAGTGTGAGAACATTGAAGATTTTCCGACTGATAAGCAAACTCTAAAATTGTATGGGGACCAATTTAAAATACACCACAAGAGGAAATAATAAGAAAATGAAAGCGCACCTACATTCAGCCATCAATTTATACCCTCGATACTGTTAACACGTCATCCAGGACATCCAGCACCTACATTCATTGATAACCGAAATGATGAAAAAATGTCAAAAACTGAGAAATATGATCGAAAAACATCTGGAAAGTGATTTTTCATCAAAAACCTTCAAAGAGAATGTTTTAGGTTCAGCCGTGCATGTGTGGAGAAAAATGTGCTTCTCCGGAGCTGAAAACGCGTTTGCGGCCAACGAGAGCTCTCTAGGACGAACAGAAAGCTGTTTTCTAAAAGATCATTGTGTCGCGCTGGGCACACGAGGCCACTTGACCCAAACCAATTCGCATGTATTCGATGAAATGAATGGTGTAGGACACATCATGTGTTTTGACAAAAATATGACATTTTTCATAAAAATATGAAAGTTATGATAAAAATATGATTTTTCATATTGATAACCGAAATGATGAAAAAATGTCAAAAACTGAGAAATATGATCGAAAAACATCTGGAAAGTGATTTTTCATCAAAAACCTTAAAAGAGAATGTTTTAGGTTCAGCCGTGCATGTGTGGAGAAAAAGGTGCTTCTCCGGAGCTGAAAACGCGTTTGCGGCCAACGAGAGCTCTCTAGGACGAACAGAAAGCTGTTTTCTAAAAGATCATTGTGTCGCGCTGGCACCAGGCACTTGACCCAAACCAATTCGCATGTATTCGATGAAATGGTGTAGGACACATCATGTTTTGACAAAAAAATATGACATTTTTCATAAAAATATGAAAGTTATGATAAAAAAATATGATTTTTCATATTGATAACCGAAATGATGAAAAAATGTCAAAAACTGAGAAATATGATGGAAAAACATCTGGAAAGTGATTTTTCATCAAAAACCTTAAAAGAGAATGTTTTAGGTTCAGCCGTGCATGTGTGGAGAAAAAGGTGCTTCTCCGGAGCTGAAAACGCGTTTGCGGCCAACGAGAGCTCTCTAGGACGAACAGAAAGCTGTTTTCTAAAAGATCATTGTGTCGCGCTGGCACGAGGCACTTGACCCAAACCAATTCGCATGTATTCGATGAAATGGTGTAGGACACATCATGTTTTGACAAAAATATGACATTTTTCATAAAAATATGAAAGTTATGATAAAAATATGATTTTTCATATTGATAACCGAAATGATGAAAAAATGTCAAAAACTGAGAAATATGATCGAAAAACATCTGGAAAGTGATTTTTCATCAAAAACCTTCAAAGAGAATGTTTTAGGTTCGGCCGTGCATGTGTGGAGAAAAAGGTGCTTCTCCGGAGCTGAAAACGCGTTTGCGGCCAACGAGAGCTCTCTAGGACGAACAGAAACAGAAAGCTGTTTTTGTGGAAGAATACAGATAATCAAATATATGTATGCAATGTGTGCATGTGACTCCCATTAAAATCTTTCTCTTTGTGTGTGCGCGTAAAGGAATGTGCCATATATGAAATATTATAGTTTCTTATGTGTGTGTGTATAAGGTGGGCCCCAAATTATAAACAGATGTTGGGTGTGCAATGCAAACCCGGAGAATGGGTATCCAGGGTAGGGTATGGGTTTAAATTCTTAGCCGGACACATAGAATTCAGTTGCTTTGCAAACCAGCTCCGGCTCTTATTGCTTGATAATAAAGGCCGTTATCTTCTGGAAGCAAAACCTTTGACTCTGTGTCATTTCTACAACATTTGGCGCCCAGACGTGAGGCTTGGAAGGGGTGACGGGGTGTCTGATCTCTGTGGGCATTCTTGGCGGGCAGCACAAACAGGTGGCCACCTAAAAAGGTAAGCAGTTTTTGCTTATTTAGATTAAGTTTGTGCTGTTGGCCGGGATAACCCATAGTGGTAAGGACACCTTATAAGACCCCTCCAATCAAAGAACAATTTGAGGGTTTTGCTTCCAGATGGAGTAAATGCATGCACTGGACTACTGTACTGTTAAGTGGGTTTTGAGGTATGTAAAAGTACATAAATGTAGTTGGTAATAAGCATTGCATTGGTCTGTGGCTGCTAAGAGAGCAGCAGGTAGAGTGTGAGTATAGACCGGTATGAGTGTGCGCATATGTTATGCATTATTCTGTGTTTATGAGTAAGCAGGGTAATAGGTGTACGTGCGTATAATTATAAGTACCATTGGTTGAGAGGGCTCCCAGTGGTTATTAACTATATATCTTTATATGTGGAACATACTGTTGTATGTCAAAGAATAGTGTTGAGCCAGTGGTTGAGAAGAGCTCCCAGTGGTTATATATATCTTTATATGAGGAACATACAGTCTGTATGTCAAAGAGTACTGTGATATAGATACCCTTTCTTATGTGGAATATACTTTTTGTATATCTAAAGAATTCTGTTATTGTATGAGTAAGTTAGAGAGCCTTTTTTCTTTTCCTTTTTTGGGGAATATGGATATCTGTTTATGAGGAACAAATCTTTTTGTCTATGAATTGTGTACTGCTAAGTACTATAGATACCTGGTTTATGAGAAGCATGCTGTCTGCATGCAAATTAAATTGTTATTGTATGAGTATTGTATGAGTTGCTGTTTTACTGAGTCAGATTCTGCCAGTGGGAAACGCTAATGCGGTGTTGTTTTGCTGTGTCAGGCTGTATCAGTAAAATTAGCTGATGAGTTGCTCCAGAAGAGTGGAGAATACTAAGTGAGGATTAGTGTGTGAGCGCTCTGTGTATGTCCGTGTTTTGTGTTTTATGTTTCTGAACTCTGTGCATAAAGGGGCTGAGTGAAGTAGTGTATCTTGAATAGATAATCGTTTAAACTTAGTTTTGTTATTGAAATAAAAATTATATTGATGCATGTTTAAGAAAGTATTATCTAAATGATTTGAGTTGCGGGCAAATAGTAATAGAGAACGTGTTTGTTATTATTTGGCATTGAAGGTAGAGTTTTGTTATTTTATATATTCATATAATGGCCACCTCTCCGGTGGACACATTAGTGTTGAAGCATCCATTGTGTAAAGATCTCATAACTAAGATCTCAAATAAATGGGAAAAGAGAACAAAGAGCATGGTGACGCAATGGCCAAAGGAAGGGACGTTTGACGTAGCATTGTGTGGTGAAATGGAAACTTTGATAAAGAATTATAAGGTTAAATCGTTAAAGAAAAAGAGTGTGCAGAGAGAAATGAAGAGACAGAACGAGAGAGAAGTTTTGGCTTTGTTTAAGAAAGAAGGTGAAGAATTACTGAAAATGAAAAAGTTAGAGAGGAAGAAGGGAAAAAAGTCAGATGGTGAGGTAAAAAATAACACTGGGGAAGAGATAGTTACCCCTCCCCCATATGTGCCCCCTGAAGGTCAATTTCCATTACTGAAAGGGACAGTGGAGGTTTTAGGAGAAATGCAGATGGAAGGAAATGTTGATTTTGATATAGAGAAAAACAGGTAAGAGGGATATCTCTCCTTTAGACTGTTACAAAGAAGTAAGAGCAGACTTACAGAATATGAGAAAGCAATATGGAAAGGAGGGTAGAATGGAGGAAAATGTTGGAGTTCAGAAAAGCAAAGAGAGGATAGACAGGACCATTACAACACCAGAACAAACAAGAAATGTGACAGAGAATACATTGAACACTGGGTGTGGAGTGTTGCGCAGAAGAGAGAGTGAAGACAAAGAGGAGGTATTCTTAGATTCAGGAAGTTGGAAAATGCGGTAGACAACTGGGAGACTTAGGACTTTAGCTCCACAATTTCCAATTTTAATAAAAGGTGCGCAAGGACAGTGTGTGCCATGGGCTACACAGGACCTTGAGGGGCTTGTCACTCGCCTTCCTAACATCCATGAGGGAGCTGGAAAGTGGATAAAGGTGTTGGAGGATGAGACGGCTGGCAAGCTTTTATCTGTGGGGGATATAAAAGCTCTCTTGGCAAAGATCTTGGGAGGAGCAAAGATGCAAGAAATTCTACATGTCTCCGATATGCTCGAAGCAGTAGATACACATCACATGGATGGGACTGTTTTTGATTTCTATCGTCCTGCAGTGTGGCAAGCTCTGCGTGCAGAATATCCAACTAGAGTTGACCCAAAAGCGTTAAGGGGCGACCAGTTGGGGGACACAGAAAATCCAACTTTATACGTTCAGAGACAACTGAATAAATGGAAGCAAGAAACCGAAGGAGATCCTGAGGGGGACCCTTTGTTAGCGACACTGTTTCGGCAGGCGGTGATAAATGCTATGCCACCTCCTGTAAAGAGTAAACTGGAAGATGTGGTCGGTTTGAACTCGAAAGCACACAAGGAATTCTGTGACCATGTTTTACATGCGGTCGACCAGTACAGGAAGAATGAGCAGAAACTAAAAACACAAGAGAAAGAGCTCCAGAGAAAACTCTCTCAGTTACAGCTTGAAGAGCTGACAAAGAAGCAAAAGAATAAAGTTCAAGCTTCTGTGCAGAAAGATGAAGCAGAGCAGATGACTGTGAGAGCCACTGGTAATGCTCCTCCCACCATCCAGCCTGCTCCTCTTACAGCGATGACATCACCCTGCTGCGCCTCCTCCAAATGCACACCAGAATCCTGCACCCGTGGTCAATGTATACACCCAGAAACATGAGCAGAGTGGGTGGAGAGGAAGACAGCCTCAGAGACTCCAAAGAAACCTCCGTGCAAATTCTCCAATAGTGTGCTGGGGATGCGGACAGATGGGACATAACAGAGCTGTGTGTCCTACACATCCATGGCAACAGCCTCCTGTTGGTGGGATGGGAGGAGGGTGGCAGCATCCTTTTCAAGGTCAAGGTCAAGGCCCAGTAAACCCCTGGGGGGGGCCAAAACATGGTTATTAGGGGTGCCCAGAGAATCCTATTGGGGAGAACCAGTTACCGATCATAACTACTAATGCTGAACAAGAACCCATGTTACATATTGAAGTAGATGGAAAAAGGACACCTATGTTAGTAGACACAGGAGCGGTTTATACATGTTTAAATTCCAATTATGCCTCACATCTCCCCATGTCTGGGAAATTTGCAAAGACGGTAGGATTCTCGGGACAGAAACAGCTTATTCCTATGACTGCTCCAGTTTGTCTACAAAGTAATAACAAAAGTGTGACTTTACCGGTTTTAGTTTCAAATCAGACACCTGTTAATTTGTTAGGGAGAGATGCATTGTGTAAATTAGGGTTACAAATATGGTGCTCTCCAGAAGGTGTATATGTAGATATGAAAGGGGTAAGAAACCAGATGATGATTACTGAGCCAAAAGCAAATGTCTACTGGATAGGTCAGATAGGAAGTGATGTCAGCCTGGTAATCAATAAATGGGGGTTTATTGAAGCACAGATTCCTGAAGCACGTTTACCATCTTCTGAGTTTCACTGTACAATGATTTATGACACAACCAAAGACAGCAGCCTAGAAAAGATGTGGCATCAGAGAGGATCTCAGAAAGATGCGCAGGGTATTTGGCGTTCACATGAAGGTCAAATTATTGCGCCAACTGCACTCTTGAATATTTTAATTCCAGATGCACATGGTTTTGACCATTGTGCAAGGGGGGAAGTAGTAAAGAAAATCAAGTCACAGGGATATTGGTCTCCATATTTACATGCTATGGTGGAAGAGTTTCTATCCGGTTGTGAGATATGTGCGAAAAATAATGTCAGGAAGGGAACAGCGACGCCTATAGGCCATATACCAGTTCCTGAAGGCCCATTTAAACACTTGGTGATGGATTATGTGGACATGATAAAGCGAGTTCAAGGTAAAAGGTATATGCTTGTGATCATTGATAGGTTTAGTAGGTGGGTAGAAGCTGTACCATCTGCAGATGAGGGGTCAGGAACAGTTATCAAATTTCTCACACGGGAAGTAATACCGAGGTTTGGGATCCCATCTGAGATAAGTTCAGATAATGGATCAGCGTTCATTCAGAAAACGGTGAAACAGGTATTACAACAACTGAGTATAAAACAAAGATTGGGATGTGTCTATCATCCACAATCACAAGGGATGGTAGAAAGAATAAATGGAACACTCAAAGCCAAACTTAACAAAATTTGTGGAAGTACTAAGCTTAATTGGGTTGATGCTTTACCTCTTGCACTAATGAGTTATCGCATGCAAACTAACAGAGCGACGCATTTAACCCCGCATGAAATGCTTACGGGTCGACCCATGCCTGTACCGTATTGCAGAGGTCCCTACAAAGGGCCTCCATTAGAACAATTGCAAATGGAACTGAGATCGTATATGAGGAAACTAACTGCAATACATAAAGCAATCTATGTGCAGGAAAAAAGCAAGGAACCTTGTGTGGAGGAAGACACCTCGTGCCCAATTGTTCCAGGAGACCAGGTCTATCTGAGGGTGTTCAGAAGGAAGTGGAATGAACCCAGGAGGGAGGGGCCCTACAAAGTTGTAGCAGCCACTCCAACATCCAACAGCGGTCCAGGTGGAAGGCAGTACCACATGGTATCATTTGAATCATTGCACAAGAGTCCCTAAAGTAAGTACAAGGGATCAAGGGGGGACTTTGCAGACAGACAGAACGGAACGAGGAGAGGAGACTCCAGGATCTGATGGTAACAAAGTACAAGGGTTTGAAAGTCTAGCAGGCAATGTGGTGGAAAGTAAGCAAGAAAATGGGAAAGGAAAGATGGATAACTTACCAAATGATCATCATGTTCCTGGTATTGGATCTGGTTATAGTCAGTACACCAGCACACATCGCCAACCAGACTTTCCCACAATTACTTTCTCAGACTAAACCCAATGATGCTTTGGTAAGTCCAGTAGATGAACAACATTCAAATATAGAACAGGATCAAAGTGAACAACATGGACGTGTTAATGATGACACTAGTAATTTAGTAAGGGATGATGGTTCAAGTTCTTTATGGGATACAGCTACAACATAATGAGTGGTATAAATGGGCAGCATTTACAGCAAGAGGGGTGGGTATGAATAACTGCCTATTATGCTCCAAATCACCTTTGAATAAGGTAACAGTAGTACCAAATCCACATGATTATATAAAGTGTGCTCAGTTCACTAAGAACTTTTGTCATTTAGATAAATCATACCTACCATACTGTTCTGCAGAATGTTTAGCATTTTTAGGTAATTCCCTGTATGCCAATAATTTTGTTAGAGCCCATTTTGGTGATTGGTGTAGACATTCGGATATGAATAAAGACATAAAAATACAACAAACTAAAGTAGAGATTCCAATATGGTATAGCATAGACTATACTATGGAGTATGAGTGTTTTAATAAACCTGATGGCACTCATGATGTAGGGAACTTTACTGGTAATTGTGCCACTATTTGGTATTTAGATAAGAAATCTGCCTGGGAATCAGATACGTCTCTTAGGGCACCAATACATCTGGCTCAAGGGTTAAGGAAAGGGAAAAAAGTAGTCTTAGAAAATTGTGTGAATCAGACTATCATACCACCATCAATAGAGATATATAGAGACCAAACTATAGTAGTAGCTGATTTCTTTTGGGTTTGTGGGCAAGAGCGCCTTTTGGCTTCTTTACCCTTAGGGTGGAAAGGAACATGTACAAGAGTAAGACTACGTCAGGAGGTTAACATCATACAGTGGGAAGAACATAGGACGCGAGATAAAAGAGCTTACGAACCAGATCCTAGTGTATACTTGGATGCAATTGGTCAACCTAGGGGTATACCAAATGAATTTAAGGCAAGAGATGAAATTAAGTCAGGATTTGAAGCAATACTTATATGGATTACTCCAAACAAAAATGCGGAATGGATTAATTATATTTACTATAACCAGCAAAGATTTATCAATTATACAGATGATGCTTTAACTGCATTAGGTGAACAATTAGTTGCAACAAGTACAATGACATGGCAAAATAGACAGGCTCTTGAGTGGTTGTTAGCAGATAAAGGGGGTGTATGTGTACTGTTTGGTGACCAATGTTGTACATATATCCCGAATAATACAGCTCCTGATGGTACATTCTCTAGGGCTATGCAGAAATTAAAAAATCTAAGGATGGAAACTGCAACTAATGCTGGAAGAGATGATAAAATGTGGGACTGGCTAGATTTAAAGCTGGGAGATTGGGGTGCATGGGTTGCTAAATTGGGGATGCTTTTGGGATTTACAGTGTTAATAGGAGGATTGTTGTTCTGTTGTGTGCTCCCTATATTAAAGTCCTTAGTTATCAAAGCCACTGTTCGACAAATGGAAGTATTGAGATGGCAGGATGAGAAGATGCCTTTGAAAAATAGCATGGACGTTTACTGCTCTGATTGTGATTCGCAGATTTCAGAGGATTCAAGCACTTCGGATGAGGATGATTAAAAGAGAGCACTAGTCTTTCGTTGGAAGGATCTCTCTATGCTTTGTGACATCTCGGAGCTGATGACGACGTGTTGTGCTGTATCAAGAATGTTCCAGTTGTTGTTGACTTTTGATCTGTGTTTTTATGCTTATTCATTCTAATTGATGAATTTTATCTTCATATTTAGATTACATATGCAGAAATGTTGTATCAAATATATGCTCATGTTATGCCACTGTGCGAGTATAGTGCTCTGATAGTTACGGAGATCGTGTCTTTTACTCCTTTCTAGTCAAGAGTGGAAGGAGAAGTTTGGCCGAGTCTCCGCTAGAGTGCGGATGCATATTTTGGTTGTTGCTAAATGCTTAGTGATTTAATTTAGTCACTAGACGATGGAGAAGGGCCGAAATATGGGTTTGCACTCTAGATAGTATGATTTTGGGGCTTTTTAGCCCCAAGAGGGGGAAATGGGGAAATGTGGAAGAATACAGTTAATCAAATATATGTATGCAATGTGTTGCATGTGACTCCCATTAAAATCTTTCTCTTTGTGTGTGCGCGTAAAGGAATGTGCCATATATGAAATATTATAGTTTCTTATGTGTGTGTCATGTATAAGGTGGGCCCCAAATTATAAACAGATGTTGGGTGTGCAATGCAAACCCGGAGAATGGGTATCCAGGGTATTTAAATTCTTAGCCGGACACATAGAATTCAGTTGCTTTGCAAAACAGCTCCGGCTCTTATTGCTTGATATTAAAGGCCGTTATCTTCTGAAGGCAAAACCTTTGCCATTTCTCTGTGTGTCATTTCTGAGCTCCACATGTTTTCTAAAAGTTTCATTGTGTCGAGCGTGGTACGAGGCACTTGACCCAAAACCAATTCGCATGTATTCGATGAAATGGTGTAGGACACATCATGTTTTGACAAAAATATGACATTTTTCATAAAAATATGAAAGTTATGATAAAAATATGATTTTTCATATTAATAACCGAAATGATGAAAAAATGTCAAAAACTGGGAAATATCTGAAAAACATCTGGAAAGTAATTTTTCATCAAAAACCTTCAAGAGAATGTTTTAGGTTCAGCCGTGCATGTGTGGAGAAAAAGGGTGATGCTCCGGAGCTGAAAACGCGTTTGCGGCCAAACGAGAGCTCTCTAGGACGAACAGAAAGCTGTTTTCTAAAAGATCATTGTGTGGTTCGGTGGCACGAGGCACTTGACCCCAACCAATTCGCATTGTATTCGATGAAATGGTGTAGGACACATCATGTTTTGACAAAAATATGACATTTTTCATAAAAATATGAAAGTTATGAAAAAAAAAGATTTTTTTCATATTAATAACCGAAATGATGGAAAAAATGTCAAAAACTGAGAAAGTATGCGATAAAAACATCTGGAAGTGATTTTTCATCAAAAACCTTCAAGAGAATGTTTTAGGTTCAGCCGTGCATGTTGTGGAGAAAAAGGTGCTTCTCCGGAGCTGAAAACGCGTTTGCGGCCAACGAGAGCTCTCTAGGACGAACAGAAAGCTGTTTTCTAAAAGATCATTGTGTCGCGCTGGCACGAGGCACTTGACCCAAACCAATTCGCATGTATTCGATGAAATGGTGTAGGACACATCATGTTTTGACAAAAATATGACATTTTTCATAAAAATATGAAAGTTATGATAAAAATATGATTTTTCATATTGATAACCGAAATGATGGAAAAATCTCAAAAACTGATGAAAGAAAATGATCGAAAACAAAAAACATCTGGAAAGTGATTTTTTCATCAAAAACCTTCAAAAGAGAATGTTTTAGGTTAGCCGTGCAGGCATGTGGTGGAGAAAAGGTGCTTCTCCGGAGCTGAAAACGCGTTTGCGGCCAACGAGAGCTCTCTAGGACGAACAGAAGCTGTTTTCTAAAAGATCATTGTATCGCGCTGGCACGAGGAACTTGACCCAAACCAATTCGCATGTATATCGATGAGATGGTTGTAGGACACATCACGTTTTGAAAAAATATGACATTTTTATAAAAAATATGAAAGTAAAGATAAAAATATGATTTTCATATTAAAAACCGAAATGATGAAAAAAATGTCAAAAAATGAGAATATGATCGAAAAAAATCTGGAAAGTGACTTTGTTTTTCATCAAAAACTTCAAAGAGAATTGTTTAGGTTGGGCCGTGCATGTGTGAGAAAAAGGTGCTTCTCCGGAGCTGAAAACGCGTTTGCGGCCAACGAGAGCTCTCTAGGACGAACAGAAAGCTGTTTCTAAAAGAT